>CM030367.1:21995217-22437717 GCA_017893485.1 Hemerocallis citrina
TATACCGATACAAGTTCAGTTACCTTATATTTTCTTACAATGGATAGTTCATATGATAAGACATTTATGAGACAACGAAAAAAAAAGAAATGACAAAATGGGTTAGGGTTTTCGGGGTTAGAAGAGGAAGAGGCAGAGAGAGTTGAAAGAGAGAGTGAGTTCGAAACAGCGAGCCTGGGGTATTAAAAACCCCAAAACGACACTATAGTACCCCGTATTTTTAAATATTATTTTAAAGATTTATAAATGAATTAAAATGATTTTTGGTGATTTAATAAATATTTTTCTGAAGATTTATCTTTTTACACGTGTAAAACACGTGCAAATATTTTCTCGGAAAGTTCAAAAGACAAAATTATTTTGGGGAAACTCATCATTTATAATTTGAGGTTATTTGTAATTTTTCTAGATTTTTCTGATAATTACTGGACTTATTTGCAAATATTTCAAAAAAAAAGGATTTTTGTGCAAAATTACCAAATGGGGTGAAAACTCTAGATTTTTGGATTTTTAGACTGGGCCTAATGCCTAGTCAATTCTGGAGTAAAAATTTTACCTTTCTTTTCAACACATTTGATATATTTTTCAAGTTTTGATAAAAGAGGATCTTTTTGCAAAATTGCTATTTAAAGGGATGAAAGTGTAAATTCGTTTCTGGGTTTTTCAAACAGTGCTTGCTGACTTTATGATGGTTTCTTTTTTGTTTTTAAATCTCAAATAAATTGGTTTGATCAAGTTTCCAATATGGATCTATATATGTAAAGTTATATTTGAAATGAGTATTTTTGCAAATGTGTTCAAAACTAATTCTCTTGATTTTCGGCCTATTTAAAAGGTGGAGTACAGCCGTCTTTCGCTGCACAACACAAAGGTTTTATTATTATTATTTCTTGGAGTTTTAAAGAGAAGATCTTGGATTTCTTGCGAAGGAGAGATTTTTTGTATTGCTTTATTATCTTCATTTGATCTCTTCAAAAAGGTGAGTGACATGTTTTGTTTTGTTTTGTTTTATGTATGTTGTATATGATGATCTATCTATTAGAAAGCATGCTAGGAGTTTGTATGATGATGTATGAAGTTTTGAAGAGTAGATGAATTAAAAGTGAATCCTTTCATGAAACTAAGTTATTGATAATTGAAACCCTAATTTGTTGACTTGAGATTGGTAAAGAACTGAATAGAAATCATGAGTAGGATGCTTTCCTTCATATACTTGCTGTTTTAACTTATCATGATGTGTTGTATGATGATATTGCATAAAAGTGGATGAAAGATTACCTTTACTTGTGTATAAATGCATAAACTCTATTTGGGGGCTTTTCGTTGAGTAGATTTTTGATTAGTGATTGTTATGATTGCTCATATGCATGGACAAATTATTGTGAATGATAGTGGATGAATTTAATGGCTATTAGATCTAAGAATCAAGTCTTGGAGTTTGAGAAAGAGGTTTAGATTTGGATCTATGCATTATGATCAATTTGGGGGATTTCATGATTTTGTGAAGTTTTGAGAAGTTTTCAATTGGATATGATTGGTTTTAATACTGAGATTAAATCTAAATGTTTCACTATTTCTAATTGATGAGTTTTGAAGTTTTCTTGGCGCATAAACATTTGTACATCAGTACATAGATATCTTTTTTTTATCATTCAGTACATAGATATCTTATTTCATTGTTTTTGAAGAAATTGGATTTTTGTGTGTTTTATAGAATTTCGATTGAATCTTAATTATTTCGGCATTGATGTGGTTTGGAACATAATATGAACTTATTTGATGTATGATTGATTCTTAAATAGTTTTGATATATGCACACATTCATGTTTTATTTTAAAGAAATTCAGCAAAAAGCTATTTTTATCGATTCAAAGTGGTTTTGATTGGTTTTTATGGACTATTATATACTCTACATGTAACCCCTATTTTCCCTAAAACTTATTTTTGTATATTTTCTATATTTAAATTTTTCGTAAATTATTTTTTCGGTTTTCAAATTCTTTTGTGAAATTGTAATTATTGGATCTCCAATTAAAATTTGCTTTCGAACAAAATTTTTATTTGTGACTATTTTATATGATTTTTTAAATATTGTAATACAATTCTTACTTTTATTATTATTACTGTTATTATTGTTAATATTATTATTA
This sequence comes from Hemerocallis citrina, assembly GCA_017893485.1. Lineage (NCBI taxonomy): Eukaryota > Viridiplantae > Streptophyta > Magnoliopsida > Asparagales > Asphodelaceae > Hemerocallis > Hemerocallis citrina. The sequence goes on from CM030367.1 coordinate 21,997,368, forward strand.
ATTTTTGACTGGTTATTAAACATCCATTTTTATTTACTAACTGTATTTGTAGTATTTTAAATAAATTCTATTTTATAATGCAAATTACATTTTATTATAAATCCTATTTCTATTGGGTATTTTATTTGTCTTCTATTGGATTTTAAACCCTATATCCTATTTTAAAATCCCAATACCTGTTTACCCATTCACCTAAACCCTATACCCATTCATTTAAACCCAAAACCCATCAGCTAACCCATTTTCCAGACCCGTTTACACCCAATTGCACCCGTTAACCCCTCCTACCCATCAGCCATTTCTTATAATCCTAATACCCACCCCTATACATATATATTTTGCACTCATACATGTTCATCTTCCATATTCCCTAGCCACCAACACCCATTTTCAACCCCCTGCACCTCCTACCCGTCCTTCCTTCCTCCGCATCCCGAACCCTAGCCCCGACCTCCTACCTTCCTGCATCGCACCCCATCCCGACTCCCCTCCTGCTTTTGTGCCCTGTGCTCCTCCGCTTTCTCCTCCACCTCATTGTCTCCCTCTCATCCACCTCCCTCCCGTTCGTTTCTCTCTTTTCCCCCGTCCTCCTGCTCCCTCTCTCTCTCGTCGGTGCCACCTCTGCCAGGCCGCGCCCTCACCCCGACCCCTTGGTCCCTCTCCCTACCTCCCAGTGCATCACCCTGCCCTCCTCTCATCGTGGTACCAATCAGCAGCGATGTCGCCCTAGCTCCGTGCATCCTTCCGACTTCCTGTGCACCCCCGACATCCCCATGCTCCCCCTGCCCTGTCTCCCTACTGTAGGCAGTCGCCATTACTGTAGGCCAGCACCTTACAGCGCCCTGCCGACGATCCCCTTGCCTCCTCCCGAGCGGCGTTGACAGCCAGCACAGCTACCCTGCACTGCTCCTCCGGTCAGCAAGCAGTGTGCGCTCCCCACCGCCGCTTCGTCCGCTGTCCCGCCTGGCCTTCTTCGATGCAGTGCACACATTCCCCCCCCCCCCCCCCCCCCCCCGGCTGTCCCTGCTTGTGTGCATGGTTACTATTTTGATCAGAGTTTGATCAAGTGATCTTGATCGTCCGATCTTGATCTCTTGATCTTGATCTTGATGGTTTTGATTTCTAGCTGTCTGTTGATTTGATCTTGATCATCACCATCAGGGTGATCTTGGCCGTCCGTTAGATCTTGATCATCATGCTTGATTGGATGTGGGCCGTCGATCTCCTCTTGATCATCCGATTAGATCCTAGCCGTCCGATCTTTTCTTAATCGTCACGATCATGATGATCATTAATTTCCTTTGATCGTAGCCATCCAATCGATCAATCTTGATCTTCATCATTATCTTCATCATCAAGAAAATCTGACCGTCCGATTTGATCCGATCATCTTGATCTTGATCTTCGATCTCAGCCGTCCGATTGTGTTCGTGATTGGTTCGTGTGTTTGTTCGATCCGATCGTTGGTTTATGATTGGTTCGTGATCCGTTTGTTGTGTTCGTGTCGGGAATTCGTTCCCTTTATTCTTGTTCTTGCTTCATTTTCATCATCGTCTCTCAAGCAAGTAACTTGTACTCAAATTTCTTTGTATGATACAAGTCATAAATACCGCTTGTAGTGTGTTGGGTTCTAGAGACAACTCGTGTATCTGTTATCTTTGATGAGTATTTCCTCTATATTGCTATCGACCATAGTTGCCTCACGATACAAATTTGACATGAAATATCTTAGGTTTTGACCGTTTTTGATGTGATCATATATGTGAGTTATTTGTGAGAATTTGTGTGTCGTTTGGATCCAAGTGATATACTTGTTGTGAACATGCCATATACCCTATTTCATGATGTTTGGACACTTAGTAGACTCTATTTCATGTTTGGTTGTGTTTGGAACGAGTTTCGTATGTTGTATGTTGACTTGTTAAAAGAAAAATCTGTATTTTGTCAGTGATCAGTTTTGATTGGTATTTTAGACCATATTAAGGTCAGTATCTTAACTTCAGTATTAAACATGATTTTTAGAGAAATCCGTGTTCTTTCCAAACTCTCTGACCTTGATCGATTTCGTTTTTGTATGTGTGGGATATGATTGTTTTACTACGAAGGTGTATTTCATTTTCGGATTTCGTTTCTTAATGATTTCGATGACTAGACTATTTTGATACTAGTGCTAAGCATATTATCTTGATCTATTTTGGTCAGTATTTCTATATCTATTTAGGGATTACCCAGAATTTTGGTGGATTTTATTAATGAGTTTTATATGCCATTTCATGCTTGTTTATAAAAACTATACTTGCTGGATTTTGCTTACTGTTCTAAAAGATTTTTATTTTCACCCTAATTTCTTTTCCTGTATGAAAAATATTTATGAAATATGAAAGTTAGCTTATTTTGTCATTTTTCATCTCCCTTTGGCAGATTTGGATTTCGTTTCACGGTTTGCTAGAAATTATAGTTTTCATACAGCAGTGTTGGGAATTCCAGATTTGCCAAACTATAGTTTTTTGATGTTTTTCTGATTTTTGTTGACTGAACTAATCTTACTGGAAAATTATGAAACTTTATATTCTGAACTAGACATATAAGAGAATACCCCAGATTTTTCCTGGATTTATTTGAGGTGTTTTGATGCTGTTTCCCGGACTTTGAATTCAATTTACTGATTTCTGGCTGAACGTATTTTCTGGTTTCAAATCAGTTTTGACTCATGTTTTTGTGAAACGATATATGACTTATTTATACTTGATGGATTTGTCCGTTCTACTTTCCAGATTTTCTGACGGATCCAGATTTGCATATTTGTAGCAACGGGAATCCCTGTTTTAGTGCAGCACTGTCTTGCTGTCCTGGACTAGAAATCTCGTTGTTTTACCCCTTTTATGTGTCATCTTGTACCTGTATATTCCTGATTACCTGATTACCTGATTACCTGTACTTGTTCCTGATTACCTGATTACATATACTTGTTCCTGATTACCTGATTACCTGTACTTGTTTATCTTGCAACCTGAACCTGTTACTCGTTATACCATGTTATTCTTGCCTTATTTTGTGACACATACATGCATGTTGAATAATAATAACAAAATAATCAAGCCGGGGTTAAGGAAAAGATCTGTTGGTGGAAAATCTAGAAATGTGTACTTAGAAGGGGGCCCGTGTTTCCCATTTTGATTCATGTTGATACATGAACCTGTTGCTGCATGAACCTGTTGGTTCATGTACCCGTTACTTGTTGCTGCATGGACCCGTTGGTTCATATACCTGTTACCTGTTGCTGCACGGACTTGTTGGTCATGTACCTGTTGCTTCATGAACCTGTTTCTGCATGAATCGGATGATTCGTTTACCTGTTTGATTCATGAACTTGTTTCCTGTTTACCTGATCCCTGAGTACAATGTTCTATGGACTCCACTACGAAATCTGAACGCAACTGTTTGAATGTAGCAACCATGTAGTAAAATGATGGATGCATGAAGTGCTACATAGATAGTAATAAATACAAGACTTGACATACATGATACCTGTTACATGATACCTGTTACCTGATACCTGTACATGATATTTGATTACTTACTTGTTACTTGTTACTTGTTACTTGATTTCGTGATACTTGATTCGTGATACTTGTTACTTGTTTTCATGATACTTGTTCCCTTGACACTTGATATATATTTACATGATACTTGATACTTGTTGCTTATTTACATGATACTTGTTTACTTGGCACTTGATACATGCTGCTTGTACTTGTTTACCTTACCATACTAGTTGTTATACTTGATATCATGCATATTCCAAGCTATTTGTTAGTTTTTCCCCATGTACTTGTATCCTGCATTACAAGCGGCCCATAACTTGCATTGCCTGGTATCTTGTTTCTTTTCCTTCTTCCTGCAATTTGTCAAATTGTAGATTTTGGTAACCAGCTGCCCGATGGAGTATGTGATCTAAAGTTCTAGTTGGCTGGAGCTTTTGCTATCTTCATTTATTTCCTGTTGCTTATTTTGAACAATGTATCTGTTACTTGGATTCTTTGTGTTTGGGCAGTATGACCCAGGATTTTTGACTTGTTCAGATCTGATTTATTTGATATTATGTGACATTTTGGATTTCTAGTAAATTTCTGTTGGTCTATTTGATTCAATTATGCATATTTGGTTGATTCTTTTGCTTCTGACTTTGATTATTCCTGTGATATGTTGTAAAGATTCCTAAACAGCTTATGGATGATGAAAATCATTCACTGGGCTTAGTCATGTATCTGTATTCCGTATCCTCTTTTGGGAAGCGGGGCATGACAAGATTTTTAGTGGTATCAGAGCCCAGATTTGGATAATGTATTAGTTGCCTAATATATTAGACAAGCTTGGCTCGAACTGGGATCGGCTAAACATTTCACTAACTATGAATTCATAAATGAATTATTATCAACATTGATCTGAATACTTGTCTTATTCCATTTTTTTTATCCCTTCTTATTCGATCCCTTCATTCCTTGATTCTTCCGTCTTTTTCCGTCGTCCTCATTTGTTGAATTCTTCTGGGTATGAATTCATTCCTTTTGTACCCATATCCTTCTGATTTTGGTGTCATCCGTTCTTTTCTTTCTGCTTGGTTCGTCGGTCGGCATCGCTGGATGCTATTGGCAGAGTCTTCCCTGATCAGAGTGGCGCAGCGGAAGCGTTGTGGGCTCATAACCCATAGGTCCCAGGATTCTTTTGTTGTTTCTCCTTCCCTACATTGTTTGATTCTCTCTTCCTTGTACTCGCCTTCATTCTTTGACTCTTTGCTTGGTTCATCTCTTCCTTGTCCGTCCTTTCTTCGATTCCAGCTCTGTATATTTCTTCATCCCTTTACTTTGTTATTTTGCAAGTCTTGTGTTGTTCGTTCTTCATTTTTGATACCGGTTACTTCCTTCTTGCATCCCATTTTGTCATCATGCACCCCTTCAATGTTTGATTCAATTTTTCCCTGTCCTTTCTCCCTTTGATTCCAGTTCTGCCTACTCCCTTATTGCTTTGTTATCTTGTGTTGTTTCTTTCCTTTTGATACTGCTTATTCCCTTTCATGCATTCCATTTGACATCCTTGTTATCCATTTTCCTTCCTTTTTCTGGTGTTGCCTCTACTTTGTTCCTTCCCTTTAACCCTCTGTTTTGTTACCCTTCCCCTAAGTTTTTTGTTGCCTTATCCTATATACCGCCTAAGCAAATTTCGAGAACGAAATTTTGTTGTAAGATCGGTAGGATTTGTAACCCCTATTTTTCCAAAAATGTATTTTTGTACATTTTCTATATTTAAATTTTTTGCAAATTATTTTTTCGGTTTTCAAATTCTTTTGTGAAATTGTAATTATTGGATCTCCTATTAAAATTTGCTTTCGATCAAAAATTTTATTTGTGACTATTTTATATGATTTTTTTATATTGTAATACAATTCTTACTTTTATTATTATTACTGTTATTATTGTTATTATTATTATTAATTTTTTACCGATTATTAAAAATTCATTTTTATTTACTAACTGTATTTGTAGTATTTTAAATAAATTCTATTTTGTAATGCAAATTATATTTTATTATAAATCATATTTCTATTTGGTATTTTATTTGTCTTCTATTGGATTTTAAACCCTATATCCTATTTTAACCCCCCCCCCCCCCACCCCCCCCCAAATACCCGTTTACCCACTCACCAAAACCCTATACCCATTCATTTAAACCAAAAACCCATCAGCTAACCCATTTCCCAGTCCCGTTTACACCCAATTGCACCTATTAACCCCTCCTACCCATCAGCCGTTTCTTATAACCCTAATACCCACCCCTATACATATATATTCTACACCCATACCTGTTCATCTTCCATATTCCCTAGCAGCCAACACCCATCTTCAACCCCCTGCACCTCCTACCCGTCCTTCCTTCCTCGACATCCCAAACCCTAGCCCCGACCTCCTACCTTCCTGCATCGCACCCCATCCCGACTCCCCTCCTGCTTTCGTGCTCTGTGCTCCTCTGCCTTCTCCTCCACCTCGTTGTCTCCCTCTTGTCCACCTCCTTCCCATTCGTCTCTCTCTTTTCCCCGTCCTCCTGCTCTCTCTCTCTCTCGTCGGCGCCACCTCTACCAGGCCGCGCCCTCACCCCGACCCCCTGGTCCTTCTCCCTACCTCCCTGTGCATCGCCCTTCCCTCCTCTCATCACAGTACCGATCAGTAGCGACGTTGCCCTAACTCCGCTCATCCCTCCGACTTCCTGTGCACCCCCGACATCCCTCCGAACTCCTACTGGCCCTGTCTCCCTACTGTAGACAGCCGCCGCTACTGCAGGCCAACACCCTGCAGTGCCCTGCCGACGATCCCCCTGGCTCCTCCCAAGCGGCGCTAACAGCTAGCACAGCTACCCTGTGCTGCTCCTCCTGTCAGCCAGCAGCGTGCGCTCCCCGCCGTCGCTTTCGTCCGCTGTCCCGCCTGGCCTTCATCGATGCAGTGCACACATTTTTTCCCCCCCGGCTGTCCCTGCTTGTGTGCATGGTTGCTGTTTTGATCAGAGTTTGATCAAGTGATCTTGACCTTCCGATCTTGATCTTTTGATCTTGATCTTGATGGTTTTGATTTCAAGCCGTCTGTTGATTTGATCTTGATCATTACCATCAGGGTGATCTTGGCCATCCGTTAGATCTTGATCATCATGCTTGATTGGATGTGGGTCGTCGATCTCCTCTTGATCATCCGATTAGATCCTAGCCGTCTGATCTCTTCTTGATCGTCACGATCATGATGATCATTAATTTCCTTTGATCGTAGCCGTCCGATCGATCGATCTTGATATTCATCATTATCTTCATCATTAAGGAAATCTGACCGTTCGATCTGATCCGATCATCTTGATCTTGATCTTCGATCTCAGCCGTCTGATTGTGTTCGTGGTTGGTTCGTGTGTTCGTTCAATCTTGGTTATGATTGGTTCGTGATCCGTTCATTGTGTTCGTGCCGGGAATCCGTTCCCGTTATTCTTGTTCTTGCTTCGATTTTTATCATCGTCTCTCAGGCAAGTAACTTGTACTCAAATTTCTTTGTATGATACAAGTCATAAATACCGCTTGTAGTGTAGTTGGGTTCTAGAGACAACTTGTGTGTGTGTTATCTTTGATGGGTATTGTCTCTATAGTGCTATTGACCATAGTTGCCTCACGACACAAATTTGACATGAAATAACATAGGTTTTGACCGTTCTTGATGTGATCATATATGTGAGTTATTTGTGAGAATTTGTGTGTTGTTTGGATCTAAGTGATATACTTATTGTGGACATGCCATAACCCTATTTCATGATATTTGGACACTTAGTAGACTCTATTTCATGTTTGGTTGTGTTTGGAACGAGTTTCGTATGTTGTATGTTGACTTGTTGTTAAAAGGAAAATTTGTATTTTGTCCGTAATCAGTTTTGATTGGTATTTTAGACCATATTAAAGTCAGTATCTTAACTTCTGTATTAAACATAATTTTTTAGAGAAATCCGTCTTCTTTCCAAACTCTCTGACCTTGATCGATTTCGTTTTTGTATGTGTGAGATATGATTGTTTTACTACAGAGGTGTATTTCATTTCTAGATTTCGTGTCTTGATGATTTCGATGACTAGACTATTTTGATACTAGTGCTAAGCATATTATCTTGATCTGGAATTTTGGTCAGCATTTCTATATCTATTTAGGGATTACCCAGAATTTTGGTGGATTTTATTGATAAGTTCTATATGTCGTTTCATGCTTATTTATAAAAACTATACTTGCTGGATTTTGCTTACTGTTTTAAAAAGATTTGTATTTTCACCCTAATTCATTTTCTTGTATGAAAAATATTTATGAAATATGAAAGTTAGCTTATTTTTCCTATTTTCATCTCCCTTTGAAGGATTTGGATTTCGTTTCACAGTTTGCAAGATATTACAGTTTTCATACAGCAGTGTTGGGAATTTCAGATTTGCCAAACTATCGTTTCTTGATGTTTTCTAATTTTTGTTGACTGAACTAATCTTACTGAAAAATTATGAAACTTTATATTCTGATACTAGACATATAGGGAAATATTCCAGATTTTTTCTTGATTTATTTGAGGTGTTTTGATGCTGTTTTCCTGACTTTGAATTCGATTTATTGATTTCTGGCTTAACGTATTTTCTGGTTTCAAATCAGTTTTGACTCATATTTTTGTGAAATAATATATGACTTATTTATACTTGCTCGGTTCGGATAGAAGTATACTTTCCAAATTTTTTGACGGATCTAGATTTACATGTTTGTAGAAACGGGAATCCTTGTTTTAGTACAGCACTGTCTTGCTGTCCTGAACTAGAAATCTTATTGTTTTATCCCTTTTATGTGTCATCTTGTACCTGTACTTATTCCTGATTACCTAATTACCTGTACTTGTTTCTGATTACCTGATTACCTGATTACCTGTACTTGTTTATTTTGCAATCTGAACCTGTTACTCGTTATACCATGTTATTCGTACCTTGTTTTGTGACACATACGTACATGTTGACTAATAATAACAAAATAATCAAGCCGGGGTTAAGGGAAAGATCTAGTAGTGAAAAATATAAAAATGTGTACTTAGAAGGGAGCCCATATTTCCCATTTTGATTCATGTTAATACATGAACCTGTTGCTGCATGGATCTGTTGGTTTATGTACCCATTACCTGTTGCTGCATGGACCTGTTGGTTCATATACCTGTTGCCTGTTACTGCATGGACCTGTTGGTTCATGTACCTGTTACCTGTTGCTGCACGGACTTGTTGATCGTGTACCTGTTGCTTCATGAACCTGTTGCTGTATGAATCGGATGATTCGTGTACCTATTTGATTCCTGAACCTGTTTCCTGTTTACCTGGTCCCTGAGTACACTGCCCTATGGACTCCACTACGAAATCTAAACTTAACTGTTTGAATGTAGCAACCATGTAGTAAAAGGATTGATGCATGATGTACTAAAAGGATTGATGCATGAAGTGGTACCTAGATAGTAATAAATACTGGACTTGACATACATGATACCTGTTACATGATACCTATTACCTGATACCTGTACATGATACTTGATTACATGATGCCTGTTACTTGTTACTTGTGTGATACTTAATTCGTGATACTTGTTACTTGTTTTCATGATACTTGTTCACTTGATACTTGATACATATTTACATGATACTTGATACTTGTTGCTTATTTACATGATGCTTGTTTACATAATGCTTGTTTACTTGACACTTGATACATGCTACTTGTACTTGTTCACCTTACCATACTAGTTGTTATACTTGATATCATGCATATTCCAAGCTATTTGTTAGTTTTTCTCCATGTACTTGTATCCTGTATTACAAATGCCCCGTAACTTGTATTGCCAGGTATCTTGTTTCTTTTTCTTCTTCCTAGAATTTATCAAATTACAGATCTTGGTGATCAGCTGCCCGATGGAGTATGTGATCTAAAGTTCTAGTTGGTTGGAGCTTTTGCTATCTTCATTTATTTCATGTTGCTCATTTTGAACAATGTATCTGTTAGTTGGATTCTTTGTGTTTGGGCAGAATAACCCAGGATTTTTGACTTGTTCAGATCTGATTTATTTGAGATTATGTGACATTTTGGATTTCAAGTGAATTTCTGTTGGTCTATTTGATTCAATTATGCATATTTGGTTGATTTTCTTACTTTCGACTCTGATTATTCCTGTGATATGTTGTAAAGATTCCTGAACAGCTTATGGATGATGAAAATCATTCGCTGGGCTTAGTCACGTGACACTACAAGTCGTATTTGAACATTTCAGAATTGTACCTTTTATAGATTTGGTTTTTATAAAGTAAAACTCTGTATCTGTTGAAACATGCACAACCCAAACTACAGTCTGTAGGTGTGACAGTCACTGGTATGTTTCCACAGTCGACCGTCGCTACCTGGCTGCTGTGTTTTCTTGTTTTCTTAAAATTTCGCACGGAATGGTCGACTGACCCATTTTTTCCAGTCGATTATCTCTGCTCTGTTTTGATGTTTTCTCGAAGTTTTGGATTTTCGCTTTAGACAGTCGACCGATGACTTTTTAGAGTCGACTGCCATTACTTATAATTATTTTCTTATTGTGTTGGGTTTTCGCTCTGGACAGTCAACCGATGACTTTTTACAGTCGACCACCACTACTTAGATTTTTAATTCTTGAAGTGCTGGTTTTTCGCTCTGGACAGTCGACCGACTCCGGTTTACAGTCAACTGTTACTGATATTTTTTTGAGTTATCCTGATGTTCTTTAAACAATTAATTCTTTAAAATTTTTTGGATCTATAACTTACTATTCTAAATATTATCCTTTCTACAGAACATATGTTTTCAAGATGTTTTATTGTTGGGTTTGGATTCTGAAATTTTATAAAAGATTTGAGGTTTGTTGATTATAGAAGTTTCTTCATATGATCGTTTTGATGATGGATTTGCGAGTTTTGTTCTTGATGATATCTCTAGGAGTTGAGTGGGAGTTCTGTGTTCTTGATGATATCTCTAGGAGTTGAGTGGGAGTTCTGTGAACCGGCAGTTGAGATTTGTTGATTTAGACCAGTTGGATCTTGGGGTTGTTGTTGAGTATTTAAGTCCAGCAGGATACACTAACTTTAGAGATGGAGATTTTTTGTGTTTTAATAATAACCAACTTAAGGACAGGCACTAGTGGAGATGTGATGGAACTTGAAAAACGTAAGTATATGCTCTTGGTTTTGTTAGTCCAACGGATGCGTTCCAGGACTGTTTGTTATCCTGTCTCGAGAGGACATTTGTATGTTCACGTGTCGAGGGTCTGCAGGCCTATTCATGGAGCATGCAGGGTGCATTCGCGTGTCGAGAGTAGGCGGGCCTATTCACGGAATGTACTTGGTGTATCTGCACGTCGAGGGCCTCACAAGCCTATTCGTGGGGTACACGGTTGGAAGGTGATTCTCCAGTTTTTGAGCTATTCTTACATGATGCTTGCACGTCGAGGGCTGTGGTGCCTATTCGCGGAGTATTCTGAATCTTGTTTCCATCATCGTAGTAGGATTAGTTGTATAACGAGTGGTTTAACCCTATAAAGTAAAGATCGCTAAGGGCTTGCACCGGACATATGTACTATGGAATGCATAGAATCCGACAAGTATGCATTAGAGAGTCAGCATATAGCGATTGTGTTTTCTTGACTTAGTTTTATGCTTGTGTTTTTCCTGTTTTTCCTACACTTGACACTTAGTCTAGTTTCACTTGATGTTTTCATGTATTATTATTTACTATCTTATATTCCTTGTTGTTTTCATGCTTTACTTATTGTCATTTCTCATTTCAATTATTCTTGTCGTCAATACATGTTGCTTATGACTCTATGCTTTATGTTGTTTTATCTATGACTATGTTAATACTATACCGTTGTTTTCAATAGTGTCATCTGTTAAAAAAAATTGCATGCCGCTATTTGGAGTAATGACATCAGTTAACTTATTCCCAATCGCATACTTTCTCTGACTTGAAAAAAAAATACAAGTGTGAAAAATCCTATAGCTGATGTCGTCGTTTGGAACAACAACAACAACATTACAGATGTCGTTATTAGGAATTGCGGAATCAGTTATAATATTCGTTGTTTGGAATAACTGATGTCGTTGTTTGGAACAGTAGAAACAATTCAATTTATTACTTATACGTGGCTAATCTATTTCTATGAAATTGTTGCAACTGTTTCTAAGAACGGCAACAATTATCTCATGCCGTTGTTTGAAAGAACCATTGTAGAGGAAGAGAGTTTAATGAGTATTGTAACGGATGTCGTTATCTCCAACAACGGCATAAGTAATGCTAATGCCGTTCTTGGGGAAAACGGTATTATTTATAAATTGTTTCAGCATTTGGAATTTTTTTCCAACTTAGAAGGTTCACACTTGTATATAAAATGTACAGATGCTGTTTTTGCAAACAGTGGCATGCTTAAAAAAAATAAAACTGATGCTGCTTTTTGGAAGAATGACATGATATTAAACTATGCCGTTATTTTCAACAACGGTTAATACTGGCGTGTCCAAAACTGAGTCAGTTGGGTAAATATTTTTGAAAGTGGATCAGATTGCTTAATATTTTTAAAAGTGGGTCAGTACGGAAAATTTTTTCTTAATCTTTCATCTTACAATTTGATGATGTTTGACGACTTTGATTGGTGTAGGGGATTAGATAATTACAGGTTTGAATGGAAAAAAAAACTTTGCAATCTTTCATCTCGACTTGCGATCTAAACTTTACAATAGAAATCTTCCTTCTCTTTGACTGGTCGTCACCATCTTGATTGCCTGTCAGATCTTCATGTTTGTCGCAAGGCCATCTTAATTGATTGATGAATCGAACAGAAGAAACATGTTAAAATTAGTAAAAATCACTACATTCCCAGTTTTGTTTTTTATTTTAATTTTAAAGGAAATATAGAGATTCCGAAGGGTGCTTGCTTTAAGATTCTGCTCTTGATGATTTATTGTCAGAATTTTTTTCCCAAACTGTCCCACTTTTTTGAAAGTTTTTGCAAACTGCCCTACTTTTTATTTTAAATTTTCAAACTGCCGCACTCGATTTTCGAAAAACGGAGTTTAGTTAAAACTTACTCAGTTTTAGTCTTGAATTTTTCGAAGAGTAACACTGAGTGAGTTTTAACTAAACCTCGTTTTTGAAAACCGAGTAGATCATTTTGGTAAATACTTTCGAAAGTGGGTTAGTTTCTTAAATACTTTCAAAAAGTGGGTCATTTTGGTTACAAGTTCCGACCTCTTTGCTTTCACTGGGGACGGGAACTTCTTGCAGGGAGGGACGATAATACATGCTCTTCTTATGCCCTTCTTCCTCATAATCTTCTTGATGGGCATGACAAGATGATGATGATGTTGAAGGGTTGTCGACGCCCTCGATCATCTTCTTCAAAAGGTGATGATGGCTTCAACTTCTTCACTTGATTCTCTGTTTCTCCTTCCACCTGCATTGCTATTTTTGACGACGAAGACGGTTTTCTTGTGGTGATGATGATCGATCTGTTTCTGATTCTTGACTTCTTATGGGTCCGTCTTCTTGGGGACAAACCTATCTCCTGGTTTTATCGATGATGCCTTCCAATTCGTCAAGGATGAACCAGGATGAAACCCTAAACCCAAACTCAAACTTAATTGTCATGAAACCCATCTCCTGTTTTCAACTCAAATTATTCCACATTATCTTTCTTTATACTTCAGCAATACTTTTTATTATTAAAGTATTAACTTTTTTTTACTAGCTAGCTACCATTGTTTTTTTTACTTGCACGACCTGCATATCATTATACTTCTAAGATAGTCGACCCCATCCTTCCTCTTTTCTCTTCAATGTCTCCGAAATACTCTGTCAGAATTGACCAATGCAAGCCAATAGTCGACCCTTCCACTAATAAGCACAGACTCCTCCAAGAACTTTAAGTAATCATTCCCCATACAACGGTATGTGCGAGAAGTCGTGACATATTTGAAGGTCAAGTTGTGAACAGAGCCCATCCTATCCATCACCCTGACCGGTACACCATTAGGAGGCAGATTCTTCTTGGCTTTTTCTGCAAATTCCCTCAATGGCAGCAGAGACCTTTCGATTTGAGAACCGGTTAACCGGAACCGATGCTAGACACGATCCACATCAGTGTTGGTGACCTGTTTTGATGAGAACGAAACAGGACGGTCAACACCCTTTCGCAAAGCAGTCTCCAGCCACCCTCGATCTCTTAAACTCGTTACCAAAATGACCCACTGTTTGAAAATATTTACAAAACTGACCCACTTTTGAAAGTATTTATCAAAACGACCTACTCGGTTTTCGAAAAACCGAGTTTAGTTAAAACTAACTAGGTTTTTCGAAAACCGAGTGTTAGTCTTCGAAAAACCGAGTGTTAGTCTTCGAAAAATCCAAGACTGACACTCGGTATTGGAAAAACTGAGTGATTTTTAACTAAACTCGGTTTTTCGAAAACCGAATGAGATAGTTTGGGAATTACAAAAAAGGGCACTTTGGGAAAAACTTTCAAAAAGTGGGGCAGTTTGAGAAAAAAATTCTTATTCTCATTCGTCCATATTTAAATGGACGACCAAGAAGTTTCAGTTGACTCTTCCTAAGTTCTGAATTCCCCAATTTTCTATACAAAAGAGCCCATAAGAAATTTTAAGTGATAAGTGGAGTGGACTTTTGATCAAATAATTGGAGGGAATTGGGATTTTGATGAAATTTAGAAGAAGAAAAAAATGGAAGGACCAATTTTTGAAATTTTTTTTTTTAATCGGAAGGAGCATCCTCTATAATTTGACAATTGCCAAATTTGATAGTGCACTGTTATTTTATTTTTTTTCGGGGGGGGGGGGAGGGGGGGATGGCAAACCAGTGCAGTTGCAATTTTGCTAAAAAATGGAAAAAAAAAGTTGGCAAAATAACAAACCACTAAAGATGCTCTCAGCACACAGGTTTTGGCCATTTTTGAGCGATTCTATTTTCGGTCTCGCATAGAAAGGTTTTATAGGCTTACGATTTAATTTGAATTTGAGAGTGGAATCTATGCAGCATCGGAACGTTCAGATAAGATCAAATACCGCACATTAAAATAAACTAGTAATTTACACATGGGATGCACATCTTAATAAATTTTTATTTTAAGTTAAAACTTTGACGTAGTAAGGACTCGAACCTGAAATCTCCTTCATATTAGTTATGCACATGCGTCACACGAGTTGATAAATTTACAAATGATACTAGGGACTTCTCTCATTATAATATTAGAGATTATTACAGATTATTATTACTTATTAGAGATCAGAGATGTTTTAATTCTAAAATTATGTTCATACCCTATTGTGGAACCCACTTGTTTTTATACCATTGTAACCTCCGTTCCCGTTTATACGCATTTCCATTTCTTTTTCTTTTTTTTCCTTTTATTCTTATATTTTAATCTCCGTATAAATTCTTTCCTCTGCATTTAAATTCTTTTTGAATCTTCTATTGAAACCCATCCTAATATTTATTTAAAACCCAAATTCATAATTAAGACTATAATCTTGTTTTCTCTTCTTTTTATTTATTTTGAAGCACAAACCAAGTCTTGTTTCCCTCATCTTATAAATATTATTTTGATTTATTTGAAACCCAATTTTAATCCATACTATCATATTATTTTGATTATTTTTAATTCCATGTGAAGCCCAATTCTTTAGCCCAAGATTAAATCTAAAACCTAAGCCCACATTGGTGTACCCAAACCCGTTAACCCAACTTAAACCCACTAACACAAATAATCCCCAGATCTCTCTAACTCCCTCTCACGTTCCCCACAAATCACTCTCCTATAACTGCACAGCCCACACCCCTTCCTTAATCTCCTCCATTATTTCATTAACTACCCATTAATCCCTCACGCTCCTTAACTACCCCCATTATTATATTATTATATTATAAACCCCTCCCCCCCAATGTTTCTCTCTCTTTCGAATCTCTCTCTCTCTCCCCCTCTTCTCGCCCTTCTTCCTCTGTTCCGAAACAGAATAGAGCATCGCCGCCTCGCGACCCCACCGCTCGCCTCGCCTCTCGCTCGAGCGCCACCACCGCAATCTCATGCCATCCTCATCATCTCCACCGTGACCCTCTCCATCACCTCCTCCTCCTTGCTCGACCTCCAACTCCATCATTAACTGCCACTGCAATCGAAGCATCGCACCTTCACCACCTCCCCGCCATCGTCTTCCTCCTTGTTCCTCGCCTCCTGCGTGATGCCGACATCAATCCCTGCCCTCACTCGAGCCACCATCACCAATAGCTCCTTGCTACCTTATTGGTGGTTTCTGTCATCATTCTTACTGTTGGTTGATGCTCCCGTTGTTTCTATCGTTGTGTTGCCGCTGCCGTCTCTTACTATTGTTGCGGTTGTCCATGCTTGTATGCCGTGTGTCGCTGCTGCCTCTTGCTATTATCGATGTTGCTCTCGCTTTTGTTGCAGCTGCCTCTCTTGCCGCCTTCATTGCACGTGAGTTCGTTGCCGTGTTTAGCACGTGTCTTTGTGTATGTAGTGTGCATGTGCTGCCGCTTGTTGTTGTTCATGTCTGCACGTGTTGCCGTCGTATGTCGCCGTCGGGACGCTTGTCCCGTTATTCTCTTATTATTATCGAAATCGTCGTCATCTCTAAGGCAAGCACATTGTACATCTTTATCGTTCCGTACAAGCATTTTCATTTGAATCCCCGCATTTAGTAATTAGATCATCATGTTGAATTTCGTCATTCTTGTAGCATCCATGCTTCGTGATATATCATATCTACTTTAGTCGAATCAAATTCTTTTGCCTTAATGATTCGATGCCATCAACAGATCGTAGTTTCCATTGTCCCCACATTCATTGGAAAACACGAATATGAAACTATATGTTTGCAAGTAAGAATCGTTTTAAATGGTACCGGCAAGTTGCTGCCTTGCTGTCTGCGGTAACTTGTAGCCAGTTTTTGACCTAGTTGCAGTTTAAATAGATTGGAACTTTATAAATGAATGTCTTAGCTCTGTGAATCTAGTTTCTAGACCATTCGACAGATTTGGATTCTGAGCTGTAGATAATGAGTTATCATGTTGTTCGTACTACTAGGTCTGTACATTCCAGATTGTCACTTATAGCACATCATCATGTTTCACAATTTAAAATGTCATGTTAATAAATGAATTAAGACTTGATATTTATCAGCACACTACTAGACTTGATTAGGAGTCATAATATGATTTTTATGAGATTTTTGAATAGATTTTTCATATC
Source organism: Hemerocallis citrina (assembly GCA_017893485.1). NCBI lineage: Eukaryota > Viridiplantae > Streptophyta > Magnoliopsida > Asparagales > Asphodelaceae > Hemerocallis > Hemerocallis citrina. The sequence continues at coordinate 22,014,234 of CM030367.1, forward strand.
ATTTTATAGATGTGAACTTGAACCCAGAATGCTGTCCGTACACTATACTAGTAGAGAACCCAAGTTTCGATCAAATATAAGTAAAAACAAGCTAGATACATCTAAATAGAAGCCATAGACCTCTATGTTAGGAATCCAGAACAGTTTACGGATTTGGAATCTGACTTACGGGTTTCAAGTTATCCTAATTTCACCACTGTACTATCATAACTCCAGTTTCACTGCTTGTTTATACATCGTCTTGTTCTAATAATTCAATCGGTAGATTTATTTAAGAATTTGAACCTGGAAACTATAGACACTGTTGTTGAATGGTCTCAGTAGTAAAACATAATTTTTTGTGAGAATTTAATAAAGTTTCTAGTTGAATTTTACGTAGTGTAATCTCGTGTTGAGTTGCTGCCTGTGCAGTAAACACAATAACAACTATCTGGTTGACCTATCTATTTTATTCATAATGTATCGTGTAAATATGCACTGAAACCGGCAACGAGTCTAGTTTCTATAATCCTTGACGATACTAGATTTATTTTCTTGTGGCAGCGGGAAAGTTGATCTATGTACAGTGACGTCTGACTGCCTAGACTTGTAACTTCGTGTTTGTTTATACATAAATATGTTATTCTTGCACTAATGACTTGAAATACATTATTTGCATTGCATAGCCCTTGATGTCTCCCTGATCATGTCCCGACACTGTTCCCATTGTTGCATCATGTTTTATTATTGTAGATGAATCACATGCCGGGGTAATAAGGGACAGGCCTAGTAGTGTGATATATAGGAGATTGTACTCGGGAGGGGGGCCGTGTTTACTGTTTCCTCGTGATGAAGATACATGTAACACCCCAGAAAAGAAAAGAAAAAATTCAGATTTTTGCACCTGCAATGCACTGAGAATTTTATATGTATGTTTCTAAAAAAAATTCCTCAGAGAATACACATTTTTTCCTCTCATTTTAAATTACCACACTTTGTATTATATATATATTTTTTTTGGGGGGGGGGGTAATTTTTTTTTAATAGTAGCCTATTCACACTTCTAATTTCAAGAAAAAATTAAATAAAAAAAAGTGGTGTGGTGTGCACAAGCACGTGCACGTGCACACGTGCATTGTGCACACAAATTGGGGCTGCGTTTGAACGTTAGAGATTTGCTATTAAGAGGTGGGTGTTTCAAACTAGTTTCTAAATTGTATTCTAAATGCTTGCTTAGGTAATTTATAGTACAATTGTAGATGAAATTTTGCTCAGTTTATGCTCAAATTCTTGATATGATGCATGTGGTAGAGAACTCTGAAATTTTAAATATTTATTGAATGAAATGCATTATCAATTTTAAATTTATAATGTATGTGAGATTTGAAGTTCAAATTGTGTATGTTATTGAATAAATATCATGCACACTTTAAATTTTTTGTATAAATAGAGTTTGGTGAAGAAATTAATCATGACTGAAATTTTAAGGGAAAATTCTTCATCTTGTTAATTGTTATTGAAAAGATGAAAGAAATGTCTAATTGTGATGTAGAATAATATTTTTTATTAATTTCATATGATGTTTGAGACATTCTCAATTTGTTAGATATCTTTAAAGTTGTGTAGAATTGTTTTGACACATGAATAATCAGTAACTTTTCGTTGTTAGACTTTCTGATTTGTGTGGATTGCATAAATTAAATTGATGAGAGGAACCGAAGAAGTTGAATGTTGTATCTTTAAAATAATAAATAGGGTAGAAACTAAATACTTAATGATTTTTACCCCTTATATGTTGTGTATCTGAGCTTGGCTCAGTGGGTAGGCAAGCGTTTGCCTTGCTATTAGCGCTGGTTCGAATTCCTATGTTGCTGTGTAGAATGATTTTTTTTTTATTGTAAAATCAGTAAGGAGAAGTTTCAAGTAGTTAAAGAATTTAACTCTATGATCTGAGCCTATACTCAGTGGGTAGGTGCTCTGGCGCCATGGTGGGGGTACGGTTTAAGCCAGGGGGCTGGCACTGTTGGGAAACTTGATTTTTTTTGAGTTTTTGGAGTTTTGTTTTGAGGAGAGGACTTCACAAGGTATTTTTGAAATTTTACACTGTATATATATATATATATATATATATATATATATATATATATATATATATATATTTGTGATTATTTAAAGTCATGATTATGTTATTTGTAGTTGGAGTCCAAGTACAAAATAAATGTAATTGAAAATATATATAAAAAAATATTCTTTTCGAAATTTAAAGGCAAAGCATTGAGGTGGAAGATCGAGAATTTTTATGTGTCGATTTAAAAGAGTTTTGACATTAAAATTAAACGATATAAATTAAAGAAAAAATGTTGTGATTGAGTTACATATTATTTGTTTGGGAGACGATTAGATTTTGAAGAAAAGACTATCGAGGAAATTGTAAAGTGGTTAGTTTATTTGCTAATTAAAAGTGGTTAATAAAAATTTTGATTTGGAAATTATTGTTGAATAAATTATGAAAATGTTGAATACTTCAAGGATAAAGAAAAATTGTTGATTTAAAAGTTGAAATATTGTTATTGAGGTTGGATATAACCTATTGTGATCTTTAAGATGAGATAGTTATTAGAATCTAGAGGCTAGGCGATACCCTAGTAAACAGCAGTGTTGTTAATGATGAGATTTTAAGGAGTAACCAGTGTGGGTTGACTCTCTCTTTGTTAAGTAGCCAGTGTGGGCTGACTTTCTCTTGTGTTGGTTTAAGTCCGGTAGGGTAAGCTAGCGCTAGGTTGCGATGATTTTAACTAAACTTAAGGACCAGACACTGGTTGGAGACATGATGAAATAAGTGCAAACGTGAGTTATGGACTCCAGAATGATCCTTGGAGAGAGACAGTCCCCAGTATTCCGGGACGATGGACGCAAGGGCTACAGAATGATCCACGGAGCGGGAATGATCTTTAGTATTCCAGGATGAGAATGACGCTCATGGGATATTTGTGCACAGAGGGCTCCAAGATGACCTGCGGAGTGAGATAATCTCTAGAATTCTGGGACGGCAGACGTAAGGGCCACAGGATGATCCAAGGAGTGGGATTGGACTCCAGTATTCCATGGGCGAGAGCCAATACTTGCAAAGTGTCTAAATCTTGTAGTAGTCATAGGAGTAGGTTGCATGGCGAGTGATTCAATCCTATAATGCGGAGTACGTAGGTGCTTGCCCACGGGCCTATGTAGAATGTGATGCATAGAATCCGAACAAGTATGCATTGATGTCATCATAACGTAAACATATGCATTAGACATAAAGTCATTACATACACTGACATGTTTAAGATAGTCACTTTTCACACTTTGTTTTACATTCAAGTTCGTGTTTGTTAAAGTATAATGAATCATTACATTACGGCATAGTAAGGATCGCTCTTTTATAATATTACGTCGGTTGTAAACAACTGACGTGGCTACAGTTTTCAGTGCAAGGTTGGGGTTTGCAAAAAGGACACAAAGATGATTTGGTGCTAAAGACTGCTTGTAGATTTTTGTTGTTGTCATTCAAGTTGTATTTATCATGTTGTAATTATTTATTTCTGCTGCATTAATGTAAAAGAACATTGTTGTCTGAAAAAATTTTAAATTCCTTATAAAATTGTACGAATTTGGAGTAAAAGATCATGTTGTGCTACGAATTACCGTATTTTGGAATTCAGGGCATTACAATACATGATTACAAGTTATATGAAACTAAGTACCACATAGAACTAAGTGTCAGGTCATGGGTGATGGGAGCCACCTCTAGCCTCTATGGGGGCCACCTCTAGCCTCCATTACATGAATACATGATTACACGTCGTATGGAACTAAGTGCCACGTCATGGGCGACGGGGGCCACCTCTAGCCTCTACAGGGGCTACCTTTAGACTCCATTACATGAGTACATGATTCATGTTTACATGATTTCCGAGTACTTGACCCTGTATAATTTGCTACTAGAGTCTAAACGTTAACATACTTGTATGCACCCGAACATATGGTATGGATGCAGGATTGCGTGCATTAGATATGACTGATTAAATGAATAGACTTAAGATTTACACTGATCACATGCATATTCTTGTTTACATGTTACATGTCCTGATTACAAGCTATATGATTTGTGTTTACTAGTTTCATGTTCCCGTTTATATGTTACATGATTTCTGTTACATGTTACATGTTACCTGTTTACAATTTTGCATGATTCCTGGTTATATGACATGTTTCCCTGTTACACGATTTCTTGTTCCCGATTGGTTATATTTTGAGACTTGTTACGTTCTTGTTTCCTTCTTGTTATGGATATTGTTTCTCATGAGCATGTTTGTTTCGTATTTGAATTCCCAGTTCTTATTGCTTTCCCGGTTATGCCTTGTTTTCTGTTCCTATTTTGCTTGTACTACTTGCGGTCCGTAATTTGCTCTACTGGGTACTATCCATATTTCTTTTGAGTTAATGTTATACAGGTACAACGATGGGATACCGAAGAATCTTAGCAAACTATTATTACATTGTATATTCTCTGGCTATTTTGTAAGTTCTTGTATCTTAGATATTGATTATGGTATTATATTCTTGTTCCTCTGATTCGATTGTAACCCCCATTCCCGCAAATACATTTTTTTTTGAATATCTTGTGTATTCGATTCATTATAAATTTATTTTGTTTGAATTCGTTTTGAATTTTTTATCAAAAATCTTTTCTTAATCGAAAATTACATCTATTTGAATAATAGTAGATTATAAACTTATTATTTTTATTTTTATTAATTTTGTAAAGCCCATTGATTTCAATATATCTTGTATTATTATTTATTAATATGAAGCCCATCATCAAAAGCCCAATGTTATATACATTTGATTTGCATTGCTTATTAATATATGATCAGAGCCCAATCCAAGTCCAAGTATACAAACCCAAACTCACATTTATATACCCAACCCGTTAACCCATTATCCTACCATACCAAAATTCAGCTATCCGTATACAAATTTTTCCATAAACCCCCTCACATTCTCCCACTCTTCACATCCTGTAACCCCACAACCCCGCTATCTCATAACTAACCCCTTTATTTAATATTATAATATATTTTAATAACCCCCCCCCTCGGTTCTCTCTTTCCCCCTATCTCCCTTCTTCCTCTGTTTCGAAACAGAGCACCCACTTCGCAACCCCTCACTTCTCCTCAACTCTGCCGTCTTCCCCACTCCTCGACGACTGCAACCATCTCTGCAACTCCCTCACCGCCATTAACCATCCAAGCCTCGTCACCGCCCTGCTTCGCTCCGAGCCCCATCATCCTCGTCAACCTCCAGTCTCCATCGCAGCTCCTCATCGTTGTCCTCGCCATCCTCCATCCTGCGAAACCCGCTCTAGAAACCAGCACTGCCGCTCCACCTCATGCTCACCACCAGCACTCGCAAGCCCTGACCAACCTCTTGCACTCGAGCCAACACCCTCGTCATCACCTTCCTGCCATTACCAAGCCCTCTCTCATCACCGACTGCACTCCCCTCCGTCACCAGTCACCCCGCCACTGTTGCCTCGCCTGCGATCACCTCCAACCCATCGCAGACCTCTTCCTCATCGAGCCACCATTATCACTGAAGCTCCACCTTCAACCTTTGACTGCCTCCCTCTCCTCCGCCATCGCCTCGTCTTCATCACTGCTCGACTTCCCACTCGCTACCATTCCTCATCTTCCTCTGTTTCTTCCAAAATCAGAGCTATATCACCGCAACTCCGGCTTGACTCCACCGTCGGCAACCATCGTCCTCCGCCCACTGCCCCCCACCGCATCTTCTACAGTCCATCGTCTTCAACCCCCGCTGCTCCCGCTCTCCAACTCTCTTGCCGTCCATCGCTATAGCCCCAAGGCAGCTCCCCTGTCGCACTCCTTGTCGCCTACTGCCTGGCCGACCGCCGTCCCCTGAGCCTCGCGCCGCCCCTTGCCGTTTCTGTCCGTGCCTACCCCCACCGAAGCCAGTGCACCGCCTCCTTGGTCGACCATGTTTCTCTGTTCTTAGTTCAGCCAAAAGTGTCGCCTTAGATATTTAGCCGTCCAATCTACATCTGATCATCACCAACAGATCATCATTTCCTTAATCATCACATCTTAATCATTATCAAGTTGATCCTAGCCGTTGATCGTCATCTTGATCTTGATCCTCATTGATGCTGTTTGTTTTTGGGGTGTGGGGGCAGCAGGTGTGAGTTCTTGTAATTTGTGAAATGGAAATTGCGGTACTGGCATCGGTCCGACCCTGGCAAGTGGGACCGGCTCAGGGGTAGCAGAGAGACAGAGGTCAGGTGCTCAGCTCGGGTACGTATTTCTGCTAGGATGTAGTAGCTCGGCTCGGATCTTCTGTACCTGCACACTACCTAGAAACACCGGGAGAAGTCCCAGCGACAGGCTCTTCGATGATCTAGTTAGTCACTGAAAAAGAGACTGGGCAGCTAGGGATCAGGTGGGGAAAGATTGATTACCTGTTTCAGTGAGGAAGGGGTTGGGTATTTATAGGCAGGGGCAAATGGGTCTGGAATCTTAATGGGTCAGGTCAGACCCGTTTGCCTGTGGGCCTGAGCTGGTTACGGCCCGTTGGACTCCAGTTGACTTTGATGATCACAGAGGAGAGGATCCAGAGGAGATCAGAGGGCTCCGATTTGTGCTACTCTTTTATCCCACATCACCCATTAAGATCCGCGCCGATCTCGATCTTCATCAAAGCAACATCGGGTTTCGGCGCACGTTGATTGCTCGTGTATTATCATTGCCCGGGATCCTAATCCCGTTATTCTTATAATCGGTATCGTCATCGTCATCTTATCAGGCAAGTATCCTCTTGTTCAATTCGTTTGTTCTCTTACAAGATTTCTTTGAAAAATACCGCAAGTAAATTCATTGAATATCCATTACAAATTCTAATTCGTATTCATCAATCGAATTGAAATCTGTTGCTATAAATAATCCGTCAATCCCATATTTGTACATGATCGCGAATACTTTGTTGTCATATGCATTACATGAACACGATTGCACACACACATATACTCATAGTAATAAACAGGATGATGTGGATGATTGTTTTACCCGTGATAGTAGTTTAAATGCTGTTATGATATCTTGTTATTCTTGATTAAGTTTCGCATGTGCTATTGATCACCTCGTAATTACTAGGTTGTTATATAAACCCCGAAATGCTCCTGACTCAGACTTGTAATAGAAATTTAACCTAGAAAATGACATTAAAACTGCGTATTTTTGCATCTCATGAGTTAGAACATGTTCCATGCATGATTCCTTGATATTTTCGGATCATATCATGATATTGTTCTCGTTGCATCATGATCATATTTGATTGTAATAAAAGTAACAAGCTGGGGTATAAGGAAAAAGATTTAGTAGTAGACAATATAGAAGAGCGTACTCGGACGAAAACTCGTGGTTTCCCGACGTAAGTTGCAAGTTTACAAGTTGTAAGTTTGCAAATTACAGGTTTATATGTTCACATTACAAGTTCACAATCTACATGTTCCAAATTGCACGTATCTCGATGCAAGATACAATTCACATGTTTTTTCCGAGTACGTGACCTATAGAATCCACCACTAAATCTAAACGCTCATTCGATTGCGTGCATTAAACATGTAGTATGAGACACATGATTGCTGCACTAGTTAGGTTAATAAAAGACTTGAGATTAACACGTGCACTTGCATGATCCAATTACATGTTACATGTTCCTGTTGAATTGTTTACTTGTTTACATGTCACTTGTTTTATGATATCTTGTTCACGATCCTGTTTACCTATTGTATTTCTCCTATTACATGATACTTAATTCCTTGCTCTTTTTCCTGCTTCTTGTTTTGTTTTGTACTTGTCCCCCCTAGCTTGTACTACTTGGGACCCATGACTTGCATTAACGGGCATCTTCTTGTTTCTCCTTTTGTGATAATACACTTGCAGACCTGGAAGGAGAGTTACCCGAAGGTGTTGCTGATCCAGTGTTTTAGTAGTGGTTAATTATCATGTTTCCTTAGTTCATGTTTTATTCATGTTTCTCTTTATTATATTCTGGGCGTATTTGACCCATAACTATGTATCTTTTCAGTTGTTGGTTATGAACTGTTCCTTAGTTTATTAATATCATGTTTGTGATTATACATGCTTGCGTGGTTGTTATCGCATTGTATTGAGTTATGTATACAGTTTATGGATGATGTGTTTGCATCATTTGCTGGGTTGCAGTTATGTGCCGTATTCTCGTATAACGGAAAGCTGGACGTGACAAGGTTTTTAGTTATTATTGTGTTGTTGAGCTTGCTGGTATTGTACAACTTATGGGTGATATGAGTTGGTATACTTATATCATTCGTTGTGCCTCAGTTGCGTGATGTTTCCGTATAATGGGAAGCGGGGCGTGACAGGGTTTCTAGTGGTATAGAGCCAGGTTAGACTCTAACCATGTTGGAGTTTAGCCAGGTTAGCTCAACAATGTACACACCGCATTGATCACATGAACATGTAATAACCAACTTGAATCTGGATACTTACACTATTCGATCCACTTTTGATCCCTTCATATTCAATTCTTTGATTCCTTATTTCCTTCCGTCTCTTACAGTCGTCCTCATTGATTGATTTTTATTGAGTATAAATTCATTCTTTTCGTACCCATATTCTTTTGATTCCGATGCTATCCATCCTTTTTATTTCTACCTGTCTCGTCGATTCTTTCATATTTCAGTTCTTGCGTCGTTCATTTCCTTTTGTGCCTTGCATTCATCTTCATTTATTGATTCATTATTGAGTATCATACTAGTTATTTCTTCCCTACCCTATTCTCCTCAATTTTCGGTGCTATCATTCTGTTATTCTTGCTCGATTCGTCGATTGGTCATACATGATCTACGACGTGTTAGCGGCTTGGATCATCACTACGAGATGAAGTGTTGTCGTTGCTCCAAAGTATGCATGCAGAGTCCCGGAATCCCAAATAGTATTCAGAATCCCAGTCGCTAGGAATTCGAAATTCATGCTAGAGAGATTTCGTTTGGATGTGTCAAGGATTTGGTGAGCCACGAGACAGATTGCTGGAGCTAAGGGACGCTGACGATGGAGTCTTCCTGATCAGTAGTGCAGCGAATGCGTGGTGGGCCTCTAACCTACAGGTCCCAGGATTATCATGTTGTTTCTCCTTATTTGCATTGTTTGCTTCCCTCCATTCCTTGCATTCATCCTCATCCATTGACTCATTATTTGGTTCAATTCTTCTTATCCATTCTTTCGTCGATTCCAGTTCTACTTACTCCTTCATCTTCTTGCTTCGTTATCTTAGAAGTCTCATGTTGTTTCTTTCCTTCTGATACCGTTTACTTTCTTCCATGCATCCCATTTGTCATCATTCATTATTTGGCATCATTCTTGTCCATGTTCCTTCCTATTTCGGTGTTGTCACCACGTCGTTCCTCTCCTTTTTAATTTCCTGTTTCATTATCTCTTCAGCTCTGCTTTGGTTATATCCTATGTACAACAAATTTTAAGGACGAAATTGTGTTGTAAGGTGGGTAGGATTGTAACCTCCATTTCCGTTTATACAGATTTTCATTTTTTTTTCCTTCTTTTCCTTGTATTCTTGTATTTCAGTCTCCATATAAATTCTTTCATCTGCATTTAAATTCTTTTTGATTCACCTACTGAAAATCATCCTAATATTTATTTAAAACCCAAATTCATAATCCAGACTATAATCTTGTTTTCTCATCTTTTTATTTATTTTGAAGTACAAACCAAGTCTTGTTTCCCTCAACTTATAAATAATAATTTTATTTTTTTTGAAGCTCAATTTTAATCCATACTATCATATTATTTTGATTATTTTTAATTTCATGTGAAGCACAATTCTTTAGCCCAAGATTAAACCCAAAACTCAAGCCCACATTGGTGTACCCAAACCCGTTAACCTAACTAAAATCCACTAACAAAATTTTTCGCAAATCTCTCCAACTCCTTCTTACGTTCCCCACAAATCACTCTCCAATAACTACACAACCCACACCCCCTCCTTAATCTCCTCCATTATTTCACTAACTACCTATTAATCCCCCACTCTCCATAACTACCCCCATTATTATATTATTATATTATAAACCCCCTACCCCCCACAGTTTCCCTCTCCTCGACTCTCTATCTCCCTCTTCTCTCCCTCTTCTCTTCCTTCTTCCTCACTTCCGAAACAAAACAGAGCACCGCCGCCCCGCGACCCCACCGCTCGCCTCGCTTCCCGCTCGAGCGCCGCCACCGCAATCCCCTGCCATCCTCGTTATCTCCACCGCGACCCTCTCCATCGCCTCCTCCTCCTTGCTTGACCTCCAACTCCATCATTAGCCGCAGCAGCAACCAAAGCACTGCACCTTCTCCACCTCCTCGCCATCGTCTACCTCTTCGTCCTTCGCCTCTTGCGCGACGCCGACATCAGCCCCTGCCCTCACTCGAGCCACCATCACTGCCAGCTTCTTGCTACCTTATTGGTGGTTGTTGTCATCATTCTTACTGTTGGTTGATGCTCCTGTTGTTGCTACCGTTGTGTTGCCGCTGTCGTCTCTTACTGTTGTTGCGTTTGTTCGTGCTTGTATGCCGAGTGTTGCTGCTACCTCTTGCTATTGTCATGTTGGTCTCACTTTTGTTGCTGCTGCCTCATTTTCCACCTTCGTTGCACGTGCATTCGTTGTCGTGTTTAGCACGTGTCTTTGTGTATGTAGTGTGCATGTGCTGCCGCTTGTTGTTCGTGTTTGCACGTGTTGCCGCCCTATGTCACTGTTGGGACGCTTGTCCCGCTATTCTCTTATTATTATCGAAATCGTCGTCATCTCTAAGGCAAGTACCTTGTACATCTTTATCGTTCCATACAAGCATTTTCATTTGAATCCTCGCATTTAGTAATTAGATCATCGTCTTAAAATCCGTCATTCTTGTAGCATCCATGCTTCGTGATATATCATATCTAGTTTAGTCGAATCAAATTCTTTGGCCTCCATGATTCGATGCCATCAAAAGATCATAGTTTCCATTGTCCCCACATTTATTGCACAACACGAATTTGAAACTATACGTTTGCAAATAAGAATCGTTTTAAATGGAACAGGAAAGTTGTTGCCCTACTGTCTATTGTAACTTGTAGCCAGGTTTTGACCTATTTGCAGTTTAAATCGGTTGGAACTTTTTAAATGAATGTAGTAGCTCTGTGAATCTAGTTTTCAGAACATTTGACGGATTCGGATTCTGAGTTGTAGATAATGAGTTATCATGCATGTTTTTCGTACTACTAAGTATGCACATTCCACACTGTCATACATCAAGTTTCACAATTTAAAATGTCATGTTAATAAGTGAATTAAGACTTGATATTTATCAGCACACTACTAGACTTGATTAGGAGTCATAATATAATTTTTATGAGATTTTTGCATAGGTTTTTAAGACCGTTTTATAGATGTGAACTTGACTCCAGAATGCAGTCAGTACATTAGACCAGTAGAGAACCCAAGTTTCGACCCAATATAAGTAAAAACCTACTAGATACATCTAAATAGAAGTCATAGACCACTGTGTTAGGAATCCAGAACACTTGACGGATTTGGAATCCGACTTATGGATTGCAAGTTATCATAATTTCACCACCGTACTATCATAGCTTCAGATTCACTGCTTGTTTATACATCTTCATGTTCTAATAATTCAATCAGTAGATTTATTTAAGAATTTGAACCTGGAAACTATAGACATTGTTGTTGAATAGTCTCAGGAGTTAAACATATTTTTTTGTGAGAATTTAATAAAGTTTCTAGTTGAATTTCACGTAGTGTAATCTCATGCTGAGCTGTTGTCTGCTCAGTAAACCCAATAACCTTTAGCCACGAGGCTAGTTGGGTAGCCGAACGAGCAATTCCACTTCTTATGCCCGATGAAAACAAGTGACTTTCATCGATGATCAGATATGCCAACTGTCTGGTTGACCTATCTATTTTATTCATAATGTGACGTGTAAATATGCACTGGAACCGGCAAGGAGTCTAGTTTCTAGAATCCTTGACGAAACCAGATTTACTTTCCTGTGGCAGCGGGAAAGTTGATCTATGTACAGTGACGTCTGACTGCCCAGACTTGTAACTTCGTGCTTGTTTATACAAAAATATGTTATTCTTTGCTCTAATGACTTGAAATACATTACTTGCGTTGCATAGCCCTTGATGTCTTCCTGATCATGTCTCGACATTGTTCCCGTTGTTACATCATGTTTAATTATTGTAGAAGAATCACAAACCGGGGTAATAAGGACAAGACCTAGTAGTGGGATATATAGGAGATTGTACTCAGGAGGGGGCCCGTGTTTCTCCGTGATGAAGATACATGATTACAAGTTATATGGAAACTAACTGCCATATAGATCTAAGTGCCACGTCATGGGTGACGGAGGCCACCTCTAGCCTCTACGGGGGCCACCTCTAAACTCCATTACATGACCACATGAATACACGTCGTATGGAACTAAGTGTCACGTAGAACTAAGTGTCACGTCATGGGTGACGGGGGCCACCTCTAGCCTCTATGGAGGCTACCTCTAAACTCCATTACATGAGTACATGATTCATGTTTACATGATTCCCGATTATTTGACCCTGTATAATTCGCCACTAGAGTCTAAACGTTAATATGCCAATATGCACCTGAACCTGTGGTATGGGACGTAGGATTGCGTGCATTAGATAAGACTAATTAAATGAATAGACTTAACATTTACACTGATCACATGCATATTCCTGTTTACATGTTACATGTCCTGTTTACAAGCTATATGATTTCTTTTTACCAGTTTCATTATTTCTGTTTACATGTTACATGATTCCTGTTACAAGTTAAATGTTACATGTTTACAAGTTTACATGATTCCGGTTTGTAAGTTGCATGAATCCTGGTTATATAACATGTTTCCTCATTACACGATTCCTTGTTTCCGATTTGTTATATTTTGAGACTTGTTTTGTTCTTGTTTCCTTCTTGTTATGGATATTGTTTCTCATGATTATGTTTGTTCCGTATTTGAATTTCCAGTTCTTATTGCTTTCCCGGTTATGCCTTGTTTCCTGTTCCTTTTTTGCTTGTACCACTTGCGGCCTGTAACTTGCTCTAATGGGTACTACCATCTTTCTTTTGAGTTGATGTTATACATGTACAGCAATGGGATACTGAAGAATCTTAGTGAACTGTTATGGCATTGTATATTCTCTAGCTATTTTGTAAGTTCTTGTATCTCAGATATTGGTTATGGTATTATATTCTTGTTCCTGTAATTATTATTGTGTTGTTGAGCTTGCTGGTATTGTACAGCTTATGGATGATATGAGTTAAAATACTTATATCATTCGCTGGGCCTCAGTTGCATGTCCGTGTTTCCGTATAACAGGGAGCAGTGCATGACACCCATGCATTTAAGATGTGAATTTGCTCAACAATAATTCTTATCCAAAATGAAATTTCCTAGTATTATTAAAAATACACTAATTATATATCACCAGCTTTTAATCAAATTCCGACTACGATCATGAACTTGATAATAGATTTAATCTGAAATATATTTTACATATTGGACAACAAAATTTTCAGAGTTACTTATATATTCGTATTTGTTCACATAGTCTACTGGGCATAAAATAAAGTGAAAGAAGTTTTCATACTCAAAACATATATGGCACAAGAACAAGCAGGGCTTCAAAATACAGGAAACAAGACAACCCTTTTCCCAGTTTTTATATACGCAAGCAAGCATGAAAAGTAGTTTGAACAGGCTTATTTGCTCATATACTTCCCACTCTTCCTGATAATAATCCTCATCAATTTAAAATTTTTGTGCCCCGTTAGCAAATGTCACTCAAACTACCTAATCTATAATTAGAGTTTTCATTCTTTTCTTAGGAAGGAAAAGCGGCAGTGCCAAGAATGCATCATGATGGACAAATACATTGGAACACTGGACCAATCATGGTTTACCATCTTCTATAAAAAGATAAACTAATTCATGGGAAAAAACATTGATGAGAAGACAGTGAGAACACAATAAAAACATTACAGTGAAAGAAAACTAAGAAGCGAACAAAAGAAAAAAGATAACATGAGAGCACAAGGAAGCAACAGAAGCGAAGAGCCCAGCAGTCGAGCTAAACCATGCTGCGCCAAAACAGAAATGAAGCAGCATCAGCAGCTGATATATTTTACCAGAATACAATACACCCAAAATAAATAGAACAAAACAAGCAATGATGAATGAGCATCGATCCAACTTCAACGCCCTGAACTGCTCAGTCTGAATTAAAAGCCAGAGTCTATTGGCATTAAGATTGGAGAAGAAGTTCCATAATAATTACAAAACACAAGTGCTCCATGGAGAAACAAAACATCTGCCACACCTCAACATATCCAGCAATACAGGACCAAAACATCCATCGATTTTCTCTTGATCACTCACAATGCTGATCACCTGATCTGTGCTGCTCCATCGGTGTGTTTCTCTTCTCTTTTGCTGTAAAAAAACCTGCCGATCATCAATTAAACACATTATGTGTCCTGTTTCCAGCCAACCATAAACAAACTAACAGCAATGAACAAGTTCCAGGAATTTCTAAGAAAGTCTTAACATTGTCATCTCTACAAACACTCAACCGATTATGAAATTACCAACAGAGGTACAATGATAGAACGTTTTTTTTTTTTGGCTAGAACAGTACATATACATAAGCAATCCTATTATGCCTAAAATTTGATCAAAATATTTGTACTGTATGCATATGAGAGAGCTCATGATTTCTTATTCAAGCATTTTCTTTGGATAGTATGGTGACAGAATTTTGTGCCTGCTCCACTAACAATCACATGAAATAAGTTTAAATGTCAGAATGACCAAAGTCAATACATAACCAAAAATAAAATAATGCAACCATTTGGTAGATGGTGATATGATTAAAATGATCCAGTCTCCGGTGAAGCTGATCCAGTTTCAGGCCATCAGTGAAGATGGAAGATGCCAGTAATGAAGAGGAAGGGAATTCGGCATGTATCAGTTCTGTAGCATCATGTATCAGTCCTGTACAGCATGTATCAGTCTTGTATCAGTCTTGGAGAATTCAAATACTTACAGGGTGTTAATTGTAAAGTGTCATGAGTTAGGACAGCTGTATAGATGTCATCAGTGGAATTCTTTGGAGGGCCCCACTCTAACTAATTCTGTTAAGTGTCCAAGTACGTGTTTCACACGTAGCCAAAGTGTATAAATAACCCTGTATAAACCAATTTGATCATGAATAAGAATTTCTGTTGAATGTTGTTCATCTTCTTCCTCCTCTGTTTCTTGAATCTTAGCTAAAGTGCAGGATCTTGATGGTGAGGAGACGCCCAGTAGCGCCCAATTCCGCTGCCAATGGGCGAGCTGGATCAATGGTATCAGAGCCGTTTGTGGATTCTGTGAATCACATGGAGCCAAATCAGGTTCTAGAAGAGTTTTCTGAAGCTGAGAATCTTCAAGAATCCATGCTTGGAGCTCAAGGTGAGCAGGAAGAACAAGAGTTGGGTGCTGAACACCATGAAGAAGAAGAGAGTGGGTTTCCAAAACGACCCAGTCTTGAGGAATGTCTTGATCGCTTTGGAGATGTGTTTAAGCGATTGGACCGCTTTGAGGAGAGGTTTAGTAGATTTGAAGCTACTGTAAACCATAATGCTAGAAATTATGGAGGTTTGAACAGAGCAACCAGTGTGCAATTCCAAGAACAGTGCCAGCTACGTAGCCGTGAGGAATGTGCTGATCCTGATCAGAACGGAAGATGGGGTCGAAGGCAAGAGGCTCGTGCTAATCACGATCAAGATTATAGATCTGCTCGATTCCAAGAACACAGAGGTGGGCGTAATCAAGAACCCAGGTTTGACAGAAGCCCAGGTTCAAGAAATTGGAATCGCTATTCAGAGTCAGATCAAAGAGCTGGCCGTAATCAAGAACTCAGGTTTGATAGAAGCCCAGGTTCAAGAAATTGGGATCACTATCAAGAAGCAGGTAATACCTTTTTTCCAAAACACCCTAAGATTGATCTTCACAGCTTTGATGGTTCTGAGGATGTTCATGACTGGATCTATCATATGGAACATCATTTTTCAACTCAAATGATTCACCCTAATGATAAGCTAGCTTTCAGTTTGTACTATTTGAGAGGAGAAGCTTTGATGTGGTGGAGGTGGTTTGAGCAACAAGAAGATGAATTGATAGATTGGGAAGTGTTGAAACATGAATTTTTGTTACAATATGGACCTATGGAATTTGATGATCCTGAAGAAATATTGTACAAGTTGCAACAAACGGGAACTGTGGGGGAATACCACAAAGAATTTTTAAAATACAGTCACTTAGCCAAGAATGTGGCCAAATCATCCCTGGTGAGTTGCTACATATCGGGATTAAGGGCTGATTTGAAGAAGGAGGTCAAATTGAAGCATCCAAGAACAGTTCTTGAGGCTTATAGGGAAGCTATTGCCCGTGAGTCAATTGTCAATGATCAAAAGAAATCCTGGAAGTATAATGTAGTAAACAAAGGAAATTTGTTAAATCCATTTCCATCCAAAACTGCAAGTGTTTCTTCTAACACAAGTGTTGCCAACAATTCTACCTCTACAAGTAATACCTACAAGACTGCACCTACAGTTTCCGCTAATACTTCTTATTCATCGAAAACTAACAATTCCCAGTTCTTGCAGTATATGAAGGAAAGAAGAGAGAAGGGATTGTGTTTCCATTGTGATGAAAAATTTGTCCGAGGTCACAAATGTGCAGGGAAAACATTTATGCAAATGATTGGAAATTATGAAAGTAGCTCTTTGATGCAGATATTGGGAGTGTTAGATGGTGACAACGAGGACCTGTTGTTTAATTCTGATGATGATCAAGATAATTCACAAGAAAGTTCCCCAGACAACCAAGAAGGTGGTAAGAAAACTCTGCAGATGTCTTCTTTGGGCTCAGTTGCAGCTATTTCTTTAAACTCCCTACAAGGAAGTCCTAGTCCTAGGTCTTTCCGTGTCCAGGGAACTATTTTGTCAAAGGGTGTGTGTGCTTTGTTAGATACTGGTGCTACTCATAATTTCATTGATGAGCAAATGGTAAAGAAATTGAAGCTACAAGTTAATCCTAATGTTCGGTTGGAGGTCACTGTGGCAGGAGGGCAACAGCTGAAATGTTCTGGTCTTTGTGAGGAAGTGATCTTCTTGTGTCAGGGTGTTCCCATAGTCGCAGATTTCTATGTTCTACCCATGGATACTAGCCAACTTGTTTTGGGAAATCAGTGGATGTAAACATTAGGTGATATGGTGTGGAATATGAAAGAAAAGAAAATCAAGTTTCAGTTAAACAACACAGAAAGAACTCTACTGGGGATTTCTAATGAAGAGTTTGAAATTGCAGATCCTAAATCTATATCCAAAGCTCTATTACAATCCAAGGTGGGATGGTTGCTACATATGGTGGGTAACATGTCAGCGCCAATCAAAGACTCAATCGATACCCAGTTGCAAGAGGTAATCGATGAGTATGAGTTGGTTTTCAAAGAAGACATGGGACTTCCTCCACATCGAAGTTGTGATCATGGAATCTCTTTAATACCTGGATCTAAGCCAGTATCACTGAGGCCCTATAAGCACCCTTGGCACCAAAAGAATGAGATTGAGAAGTTGGTTAAGGAAATGTTGAATACTGGTATTATCCGTAATAGCAGCAGTTCATTTTCTTCTCCCATTGTTATGGTTAAGAAACCCGATGGAAGCTGGAGAATGTGTGTGGATTATATAGGGTTAAATGATATAACCATCAAAAATAAGTATCCTATTCCGGTGATTGATGAACTCTTGGATGAATTGTATGGTGCATCAGTGTTTAGTAAACTTGACCTCCGAAGTGGGTATCACCAGATTAGAATAAGGGATGAAGATGTACACAAAACAGCATTTCGAACACACGAAGGACATTATGAATTCTTGGTCATGCCCTTTGGATTGACGAATGCTCCATCAACATTTCAAAGTTTAATGAACGACATTTTTAAGCCATATCTAAGGAAATTTGTCCTAGTATTCTTTGACGATATATTGGTATACAGTCCTAGTATGTTTCATCATGTTGAACATTTGAGGAAGGTATTGCAGACTTTGCAGCGACATCAGTTATATGCTAAGCACAGTAAGTGCTCCTTTGGTGTTGCCTCAGTAGAGTACCTTGGACACATTGTGTCTGCACAGGGGGTGTCGGTTGATAAAGAAAAGGTTCGAGCTATCCAGGAGTGGCCTGTTCCCAAGAATTTGAAAGCATTGCGAGGATTTCTTGGATTGACTGGGTATTACAGAAAGTTTATAGCTCATTACAGCTCTATTGCATATCCTCTAGTCAAGTTAACTAAGAAGGGTGCCTTTGTTTGGTCGGAAGAGAGTCAGTTGGCTTTTGAACGCATGAAACACATCTTGATGACACCTCCAGTTCTCAGGTTGCCCAACTTTTCTGAGCCTTTTGTATTGGAATGTGATGCGTGCGGTTCAGGATTAGGAACTGTGCTTATGCAGGATAAACAACCTATAGCATTTTTGAGCCAGGAACTTAAGGAAAAAATAAGTTCTTATCGACTTATGAGAGGGAAATGCTGGCTATACTGCTTGCAGTTCAAAAGTGGCGCCAGTATCTATGGGGAAGACAATTTGTGATCAAAACAGATCATAAGCCATTAAAATACTTACTTGAGCAACGACTATATACTGATGCGCAGCATCTTTGGTTAGTTAAGCTCCATGGCTACCAGTTTACGGTAGAATATAAGAAGGGTTGTGACAACAAAGTTGCTGACAGTCTTTCGAGGCAGTTTGAAGGAGGTGTGGATGAAGAATTGCAAGGAGCGTTAATGGGAATTTCTGTGGTGCAACCTGTGTGGCTTCAACAAGTGCAGCAAGCAGTCCTAACTGATCCTTTTTATGAGGAAATTAAAGCTCAGTATGAAACTGGTGAGAATCCTGATTTGGGGTATGTGGCAGGAGTGTACTATTACAAGGGAAGGGTTCTTTTGAGTCCCACTTCAGTTGTTAAGCAACTATTTTTGGAAGAGGTCCATTCGACACCTCAGGGAGGACATTTTGGAGTTGATAAAACTTGGCACAATCTTAAGAGAATTGTGTATTGGAAAGGAATTAAGAAAGACATGAGAGAATTCATCAGATCTTGTGACATATGTCAGCGAAATAAATACTTGAGCACATCACCAGCAGGGTTCCTCCAACCATTGCCAATACAAGATCAAATTTGGGATGATATCAGCTTAGATTTCATCGATGGGTTGCCTAGGAGTTCAGGGTATACTACGATCTTGGTAGTTGTTGATCGTTTGTCCAAATATAGTCATTTTGTCCCTCTAACTCATCCTTATACAGCAAAAGGGGTTGCGGCAGCTTTGTTCAAGCAGGTGTTCAAATTGTATGGACTGCCCAAGACAGTAGTAAGTGATCGGGATGCGATCTTTACTAGTAATTTTTGGCGTGAATTATTTGAGATGTATGGCACTAAGTTGTGTATGAGTTCAGCATTCCACCCTCAATCTGATGGGCAAACGGAGGTTATCAACAGGGTCTTAGAGATTTATCTCCGATGTTTCACTTCACACAAACCTACAGAGTGGTCGTCTTGGCTAGCTTGGGCGGAATTCAGTTACAACACCCATGTCCAGAGTTCAACTCAAATCTCTCCGTATCAAGCAGTTTATGGGAAAGAGCCACCCAATGTTCTCTCGTATGTGCCAAAGACTGTCAGAGTACAAGCTGTTGAAGAGGAGCTGGTTAACAGGGATATTATGCTCCAGATTTTGAAAGATAACTTGTATCGAGCACAAAGTAGAATGGCTAATAAGGCTAACAAACACCGCACAGATAAGGAGTATAATGTGGGCGATTGGGTGTATCTCAAATTACAACCTTATAAGCAATCATCTGTCGCAGGTCATAGACTCCAAAAACTCTCATCAAGGTATTATGGTCCATATCAGATTACTGAGCGCATTGGTGCAGTAGCTTATCGACTATTGTTACCCGCGACATCAAAGATACATGATGTATTTCACGTCTCACAGCTCAAAACTCATGTACCCAGCTCGTCAGGAAGTGCGGTAGCTTCCACAGCGCTGCCTGAGTATTTTGTTGAGAATATTCCTCAGCCTTTGAGAATTTTAGAGAGAAGGATTGTTCCTAGAAGAGGAATTGCAATCTCTGAAATTTTGGTGCAATGGCAGCATGGGGTAGAGAGTGATGCTACTTGGGAAAATTATTGGGACATTTATTGGCGTTTCCCTGATTTTCGGAGCATCATGGATGCTCCTCTTGAAGGAGGGGGTGTTGATCCAGTCTCCGATGAAGCTGATCCCGTTTCAGGCCATCAGTGAAGATGGAAGATGCCAGTAATGAAGAGGAAGGGAATTCGGCATGTCTCAGTTCTGTAGCATCATGTATCAGTCCTGTACAGCATGTATCAGTCTTGTATCAGTCTTGGAGAATTCAAATACTCACAGGGTGTTAATTGTAAAGTGTCATGAGTTAGGACAGCTGTATAGATGTCATTAGTGGAATTCTTTGGAGGGCCCCACTCTAACTAATTCTGTTAAGTGTCCAAGTACGTGTTTCACACGTAGCCAAAGTGTATAAATAACCCTGTATAAACCAATTTGATCATGAATAAGAATTTCTGTTGAATGTTGTTCATCTTCTTCCTCCTCTGTTTCTTGAATCTTAGCTAAAGTGCAGGATCTTGATGGTGAGGAGACGCCCAGTAGCGCCCAATTCCGCTGCCAATGGGCGAGCTGGATCATAAAAATAAATAAAAAATAATGGTATATAAATAAGGCTTCGATGAGAATTTTATGCAAGTCAATATACATAACGGTATATAAATAAGGCTTCGATGACAATTTTATGCAAGTCAATATACATATAGCGAGAGAGAGAGAGAGAGAGCCCTTCCGTTGTGCACTAGCCATGGTGTGCACTCAGCATTCGGGTCTTCGTATCGACGATCCAAATCATTCACATTGATCTACACGTCTAAATTAGTCTAAATACGTAAAATCAAGTCATTTATCCATGCATTGAAGTGTTACAAGATTGTACGGCCAAATATAGTTTTTTTTTATAATGACATGATGGATGGGTAAATGAATTTCAAATGACTTGATTTTACATATTTAGATTAATTTAGACATGTAGATCAATGTGAACGTTTCGGATTCGTCAATACGAAAGCCCGAAGGCGGAGGGCACACCATGGCTAGTGCACAACGAAAGGGGATATCAACAAAACAATATAAATAGAGGGGGAACTATTACTTAAGTAAATAGAATATTTCGTAAAGCCGTTTACTTTCCAATATTTCTTGTGGAATAGCTAGAGTGGAAGTTTCTCCGATTTTAAGAAAGTTTAAGCAACATCTAGTTGATAGAGACTATAGATGGTGTCCTTATCTATTATAGCAGTTTGATATTGGGGGCAGAAAGCTGGGGCGCTTGGGATTGATTAGAAAGCAGCATATCTACTTTTTCCCCCCTGACCGAACCCACCTAGAAAATCAAAAAAATAGTGGAAGTCTGGTCGTGTCAGAGACATCTTTATCTGAAGAGGAGGCTTCGTCGTCCGGCTCCTCATAAATTATGTTAGGATCGGCCAGCTCATCCTTGGAACCCGAAAAAAAAAAGACAGAACATAATTTTGTCAATGACATTTAATCATATTGAATAGGATATCGAAGAGACGATCATTCACATCAATTTCAGCAGGTAGGAAGGGCGCGGAAGCTACCGTTTCACGAATGTAATGCAAGCAAGATAGCTTGCTTACTCTCCGTCTAGCGTGCGTTAGCAGCAAGGAAGGAGGCATTGGAAAGACTAGACCATACACATTATTAGTACAAGAGGAATTCGGGAAAGCGACTAGTCGCGTCTGGCGGTCCAACACAGAAAGAAAGAGCGCGGAGCCCCGACCCGACCTATAGGTCCGCTAACGTAAAGCAAGGAGTTGAGCCTGAACTGGCGAACCAAAGTCACTTTCATAACCATACTTCCTACAGCTAACACGTGTCCAGTCCAGCGGGAATGCGCAACGCAAACAAACGTGAGCTGCTATACCGAATCCCCCGCTGGCCATTGGGGACCGAGTGGTAAGGCCATGATCCGCAAGGGAATGGATCACTCGTTCTTCTATTGGGGACAGGTGCATGAACGACAACTCCAAACGTCACACATCCACCGCCAACCTACCGTTTAGGTGGCACCAGCGAGCAAATCGAGTGGAAGCCGCTTTCGTGAGACGAATCCCTGCCATTTCCTCTTGGGAGAAGGATTCCTGACTCGCTTAACGAGTTGGTAGATAGACTTCCCTGCCTAAATCCCCTACATATTACGTCCAACCTATGGGGTAAAATAGCCCAGTCCCCTCCAGAGCCCATCCACCCATCCACCCACCCATGACCACTTACGATCTGGGCCTCATCCCCCAGTGTCCCTTTGGGCTCCTCTCCTACCTGCCCAGTGTTCCGAAGCAATGGTCTTTCTTTCCAAGCCGCGCTTTGTAAGTCAGGAAGCAAGAACTAAAGCAAAGTCCGGACCCTCTCCGTACTGTCCCGACCTATTTTCTGGCCAGAAGGCAGAAGGGGGATTGGAGAGGGTTCCACACAGATCCCGTACAAAGACTGGAGGAGGGGATGGAGGGTCAATTGGGAGAACAAGACAAGACGTCGCTTCTCTGTATGTCAATTCATCAATGACGGGGGGACCTCGCCTCGCCTCGATCCGATCCACTCTTTTCTGGATCCCGAAGAGCGACGCATGTCTTTCAAATGCGCATAATCTTACTTTGCTAAAATAGAGCCAATCCCTCATAGGTAGCTTCTCAGGAACTGCTCACTGCCGTGGGTCCTTGTGGCCCCCAAGAGGTTCATATGGGGAAAGCAATCAGTACAGTCGATTTCCGAGCCATACTTTTCCCAACCCACAAGATATGGTGGTATTCTAACTCAAATTTGACAATCTCAAAAAAGGGCTTTCTCCCTAGGAAGGATATGTGTGTATGTGTGCACCCTAGTCTAGCTAAGCATTTTGAAATTGGAGAATAAATGGTCTGATTAGCTAGTGATGTATACATTGTATACTGTATAGATAACTGAAGGCAAAAAGATAACCAAATCTTAATTATATATAGAGGTTATTTTCTCATATGCTTAGTCTACTAATGAAGCTACATCGAAACTACATTATTGCCCCTATGTTGGACATAACCTTTTAATTAAATAGATTTCAGATGAATTCCCCGTTACTAAGTACTAGTATATCCCCTGTGCAAATTGCACAGACTTTACCAAAAAATATATTAAAATATCAATAACATTTAAAAAAAATTTGACAAAACCTCCACATTTTTACAACTTCAAAATCATCACAATTATAATTTAATATTCAACAATTATGTAGTAAAGCTTTGCACATAAAACAAATGATTCAAACACAAATATTTAATAATAATAAGGCACATCCAAACTCAATCACAATAATCTTTCATACTTAAATTACAATTATATATACAACAGATGGCTTAAATAGAATATTCACGATAATAAAAGTGTCCAATCCAAACAGTTAAAATGTAAAATTTATGTTCTAGACAACTATTGTTTATAGCTACGTAAAAACAAAACAAAAAGAAAAACGTGTTCTAATTTCAACATTGAAGTATCAAAATATTTTAATAATTTCAACATGAAATCACATTACCGAGCGACGGAATTCTCCACACATGAACATCATATGTCGGCCTACATTAAAAAAATATGAAATGAAAATTTAGTTAGGTGCATCACATTAAAAAATAATTATTTATATAGCGGAATGAACCAATGCGAATTGATATAAGACGATACATAAAAGAAAAAAGAATAAAGAATAAATAAGGCTTTGATAAACTCTACTAAGATGACATTATGAGATTCTTAAAATATAAAAACATTGTGTGCCAATAAATACTATTTTCTCTATTTGAATATTATTAGATTGTTGACGACATTTACCTTTCAATTGATTATCATGGAGTTACGCACTTCTTGAAGAACTTCTTGATATACCACATTACGTGTACGATCATTAGTCTGTTGGGGATCATTTGAGTTATCTGTCAGCAATATCTTCAAGCCAGAACGAGAAGTGCAATGCGATAATGCTACATACAATTGACCGTGCGTAAATACAGGTTTTTTAAGATAGACCCCAACGCTATGGAGAGTTTGGCCCTGGCTCTTGTTTATGTCATAGCAAATGCCAACTTTATAGGAAATTGTCTTCTTCTGAGGACAAATGGCCACCTGGTTTCTGTAGGCGACATGCTCATTCTTTGAATCACAACTGTCTCACCTGCACATCTTCCTGTAATAATTGTAGCTATAATAATATGTTCTCCCAAAGTATGAATAATAAGACGTGTTCCATTGCAAAGTTCCATAGACTGATTCAAATTTCTCAACAATATAATTGGTACTCCTTGCTTCAATTCTAAACAATGATTTGGTAGCCCGCTCATCTTAATTGTGTGTAGAAATTCTGGTGGATGCATATCCTGCTCATTTGCACCATTCGGGGTATGTTCTACTGAATCTGCACTTAAGTAGTTGACAACCTGTCCAGGAACCATAGACAAAATATGAGAATTAATGGCATCAACTTTTTCATTAGTAGGTGCTAGAATAGCACGTTTTTCAAGGAATGCTGGGTCATTATATCTAGATTCGATATTAGGATAAATCCAATCTATCAAACCCTTTAAACCATCTGCAGCTTTAATTAGAAGGTCATTTGGTATTTGTATCCAATCTCTTGCAAAACCTCCAGTATTAGATTCACCTAGAATTTTACCTTCTCCCACATCTAAAATCCACTTTGCAAAGGTCTCTTGTTTATTCTTGCTAGCTTTGATCGAGTGAACTCCCTATCAATCTCATATTTTTTTCAGCTCATACACTTTACATGAAGACCAAATATGTGACCTTTGTAATGATGCGGATACAATACGGGGTCGCCCACCTACTGGCACGATAGGCAAAATCTGTCGAAAGTCCCCACCGAGAACAACTTTTCCGCCAAATGCATCATCAGCTGCACTTTCATTATTAAACTTCATTAGATCTTTGAAAGTTCGATCAACAGCTTCAAATGCATGGTGATGCATCATTGGCGCTTCATCCCAAATGATCAAATCTGCTTGTTGAATGAGTTGAGATAAATCATCCTGTTGGAAGATAGAACATGTAGAAGTTTCATGGACTTTTATTGGAATACGAAACCTCGAATGCGCAGTGCGACCTCTAGGTAATAACAAAGCAGCTATTCCAGAAGAAGCTATAGTGAGGACTATTTTTCTTTCAGCTCGAAACCTTGCTACTAATGTATTCCATAAAAATGTTTTTCCTGTACCGCCGCTACCATGAACAAAGAAAACACCACCCCTATTACTTGAGTGCGCTGAAACCACATCTTCCAATATCTGAATTTGCTCATGTGTCAACCTATGGAATAATTGCTCAAACTCTTGTTTCGACTCGTCGACATCATAACACAATTCATCGCGTATCTGTTGATTTTGAATGACATGTACATGTACACCCTCGGGAAATGGGAGTGATGGAAATTCTTTAAGAGATCGCCCGTTTTGATTTAAAATGCTTTCAATATCTGAAAGAGCTAAATTCTTCAACTGGTTTTCTGTCAGCTCTAATCCAAAATCATGTGATTCAGTCCTACATTTATGCAATATATCATCTGATAGATTGCTCCAATGTTTGTTCCATAAATCGATCGGATTAGTTGGCTCAGAAAACATCAATATCGAAGCAAAAAAGTTTCTTAGCCAACGACCTGATGCAAAAGAGGATGCTTCGGTTAGTGCCTGGTGCCATTCGTTGTCATCCTCTAGCAACCCACGTGCACAACATGCAGACTGATAATTATGATAGGTAACTCCATTCACGGTTCTTAAATGTGCATAGCTAGTCGCTCCACGCACCACGCACAACAACATCCGTAAATAAAACCTCTCTCCTGCAGCTGGAGGTGCATAGTATAGTCTTCCAATTGCGAAACCACGAAGTCTTCTTGACCACTTCCTGTCCACCGGTTTCCATACCCATTTTTCCGGAAATTCACAGTATGTAAGATTTCGAGCATCTTCATAAACCTGATTAGCCTCAAACCAACCATCTAACATCGTTTTTTGATATTCAGCTTTTGAGACAACTTCAGCCAAGTTAGCATTTTCATTGAAATAGACACTCTGCTGATTTTCTAGATGATACTGTAAACGTTCCACTAGAGGATGATGACGATGCAAACTAAATTCAAAAATTCTCCAACATGCTTCGACAGAGGAAACATAACGACAATCTAAATATTGCTGAATTTCATCAACTGCCTTGTATTGAGGTTCAGAATTTCCCGGAACAGGATTTCCATTGTCTTCTATAATTATTGTAGTTCTATCATGACCTTTATGCACATACTTGTAAAGGTACTTGAGCAACTTAGGATTGGCACAAATCTCAATGTTGATATGAGCATCATATTTTGTTGTTAAATCTAAATTGTAGGGTACCACCCATCGATTATCAACAACCTTCGAATTTTGGCCACCTATTACAAATGTCCGTCCGTCACCCCAACGACGATATTGAACATACCCGTACTTATCAATAATAGTTTTATTTATAAATTGTCTTGGATACCATTTTGTGCACACACCATTCTCCATACATGGAGATGTTGGATTGTACTCCCCGCATGGCCCATGAATCATAGACTGAAGCACAATTGCATGAGCTTCGGGAAATTGTTCCTTATTTGGAATCTCAGCGGATACTAATCTATCAATATTTTCAATATTGGCAATCTTGTCTTCTCTTCGAACAGTAAGCAAGATGTGAGCATGAGGAAGCCCTCTTTTCTGAAATTCAATTACATGTAGATCTGTTTTCAACAAAAATAAATAGATTTCTTAAAATATGCTCATTTGAAATATAAGTCAAATTCTACTAAGTCTCAATTCTTTTATTGAAATTAAATTTAAAATGGTTAAAATTGTTAGATTTGTACCTGAAATAGTTGATCCAAACAATTTTTGTTGTTTGATATCTTTCATAAGTTCCTTTAATTTTAGCCTGAACACTCTGGTAACAATATCTGGTCTATCTTCGGGTTTTAGATTTGGAAAACACTGTAGTGATTCAATGATTTCAGTCCACTTAGGATTACATGTAAAAGTTATAAAAAAATCGGGTGCTCCACCCCAATGGCATATTGCAATAGCATCTTGATACTGTTGATACATATCACGCGGTCCCCCAGTAAAAGAAGACGGAAGAACATATCGTCTACCCACTGCCCCTGCTTCTGTTTCCCCTGTAGTGAATGCATCTTGAAGACCAGATAATAGCTCATTCCGTATAATTTTTTGATTCATCCTCATCCAGTTGAGACGATTTTGTTCTATTGCGGCATATGAATCAACAAAATATTGTTGAGTTAGTCGACCACTTCTTAATAGAGCATTATCCTCACATCTGCGTGATTGCAAGCGAAATGCATAATACTCTCGAATAGATACAGTTGTTTGTCGGCCAACGTGCCTTCCATCTTTAAATTTAATATCAATTCTCCACCCTTCCTCACCAAATGGAAACAACAATGGATATTGCAAAGGCATGTAACATGGTTGTGTTTCAAATATTCTTTGTAAGGCTCCACTTTCCGTGCATACTACGATATCCCTCTTACTCACATTCTCTGAGCCATCACCGACCATGAGAGCAGCAACCTCATCACAGGAAGGTAAAATATACTGTCGACCATCACGTGCCCTCTCATTTATGATACATATTCTCAAATTCATCGACAAATTATGTTGATGTATATTTTCTCCTGGAGGTCGAAGTGGATCTCTTGCACGTCGAAACATCTTTACGTATGGATTAACTTCATTCAGTAAATTTTGTAGTTTCTCCATAACTTCTCTATCTATGTTATTGATGCCCATATTTTTTGCATGATTTGTACGTTGATCCAACTCGTATAGACCATCATGTATATACAACTATGCAAATTTGGGTTCGATCCCTTCAACTGGAAGTAGAGAACCAATACGGTGATAATTTGATCCACTTATCTTGAAAGTATATGGACCCCTACCATCCATGACCCGCAAGTCAATTTTTCCTCCCATTGATGTGAAGGAGAATAATGAATTATAAATTCTGACCAGATCCTTGAATTTTGACTGAGGTGTGTCATATTTTCCATCAAGAAGCTCCATAATAAGCTGGGGTGATGTTGGCAAGAAAGGGAGAGTAACTAAACCTTCTCTACAACACATTTGAAAGCGTGGATGACTGATTGATGATGTAGAAGAACGCTCTCCAATCCACATTTGAGCATGACAACTACTGCACTCAACATCTTGCTTGCCTAAGTAGGAACTTCGCCCGATATTTGGTTTATACGTTATCGTCGTACCTATTAAAAAGAATTAGTGTCATTGTATAATTCTATTATAAAATTATTTAATAGTGTTAAACCATATATAGATACCGAATATTCTTTCTTCTTCTGGGCTCTGCATCTTCACCTCTTTCAATTACAATTGCATGACCAATCTGAGCAGAACATGCTACACAACCAATTTTAGAAAGAATTATAGAAGGGAGATAATTAATAATGTATTGAATTGTAGGAGAGAGATATCATACTATTAATAGTTTATGCATTACAGTACAGTACACTGAACTTACCATCATCATGTATATCTTCATTTTGAATTGTTAGAGATGACGATCGTCCGTTTGATGGCTCGACTACACACCAATCATTATTACTGCTCAAATCATCTGATAGCAAAGATGGTCTACCCACTGTTGATAATTCACCAACACACCAAGCACTGTACGTCACTGAATTTCTTTCATGTCTCTCATTTGCTGCATCACTTACTGTTGACATGTTTTCTTGATGGACGTTTCTAATTAACTTAGAGTGTTGATCTAAAGTGTTTAGGTTGAAGGTCACCCTCCTTTCAGATGTATGGGTAAGCAAATCAATTGCCATAGTACTTCGCAAGCGTTTTTGTCTTAACTTTAGAATTCTTATCGAACGTGCAATTTTATGTGGATCTAAAGTCAGCAGTGTCCTCATAGGACGATGCCTTTTTCGCCGCAATATTTCAAATCTTCGACGTCGTGCACATGCAGAAATTGCCTTATTAAGTTGGAAAGACGAAATATTATTTTTGTCTTGCATCCTACATTAGTAAGTGTAGTTTTGGACAATTATTTAAATATGAATAATAAATATGTAATCAAACACAATGTAGAAAAAATATAATGAAACATTACATATTCAGATAAATAATTATAGGGATTAATTGAAAAGAAAGTATAATAGGAGATAAGAACAACTGTAACAAACCTAATGTAATGAAAGAGTCTGACTTCCCTTAATATAATTGAAAATCTCCCACTATCTTTGAATGTTCACACCTACTGCTGAAAACAAAAATCAACCACTTTATACTCAATAAAACACATGTAGAAAAATATACTGAAACATTACATATTGAGATAAATAACAATAGAGATTAATTCAAAAAAAAAGTATAGTAGGAGATAAGAATACATATAATATACCTGATGTAATGAAAGAGTTTGTCTTCCCTCAATATAATTAAAAATCTCCCACTATCTTTGAATCTTCACACCTACTATTGAAAATAAAATCAACCGCTTTATACTCAATAAAACACTATATTTCACTGAAATGTACATATAATTCTCTCAGGAAAAAAAATGTTCGATCCATTTATTAAATTTTTATGTGGGCATGAATTATCACCAACATTGACTATTTCAATGAAATTTACATATAATTCTCTCATGGAAAAAATATGTTCGATCCATTTATTAAATTTCCGAGTGTTTATACTTATCACCAAAATTCACTATTCATGTGCATTCTCTATTTCAAAATGGAGAAAGGAGAGAGGGGGTAGGCCTATTTGCTTAAGATATATATAAATTTTACATTAAATTAAACCAAATTAAATTAAATTAATAATACTGATCTAGTTATGTGTGAATTAAAGCAACTAACGTTATCACAGTATCAGAGAACTATTTAGATTACAGTTTCTTGTCATCCAACTCTTAATAAAATAGCATTTTTATGCAATACTTTTTCTCATTAATTTTGTTTATACAGTATATGATCAAAAGCTTATCATATGTAACAAATACATACAACCAAAAGAAGTCCAAAGTCCAAACCAACAAAATATGAAAAGAAAAATAACTGATACTAATCTAACATGAGGATTAACAATCACATCCTTCTACACTCTACAAACCAGCTACAATCTCAAACCAAGGTAGAGAACGGAGGAAATGAAGAGAGGAGAGCACTTTTACATGACTTAATAGAAATAATTCTGGAAACATGATGAACAAATTTATTTAACATAGAAATAATTTTGTAAGTTACTTTAAATGTGTTTGAACAGGTGGTTTTCAGACAGTTAAATTCTAACTTGATTACTTAGTATGATTTTCTTACAAAGGCTAAAATTTGTTGCATAAAAACTAAACAGACCATTGTTTAGAAACCTTAATAAGTATTGCATTTTACAATTATTTGCATTTACCACTTTGAGACCCTATGTTTTCTGAAAATCTACTTTGCATCTTTGCTGGTCGTTGGTTGCTGGATTATCATTTAAAATTCCTCAACTGTTTTGTTTAGTTTGCTGAATGTGAATGTGAACGTGGTTTACATGGTAAATGGCTATGGCTACCCATGTTATGTACGGATCATGTCTGATTGTTTGCTGATCAACAATTTAACACTTCATCTTCATAGAAAGTTTACCAAACACTTTTTTTATACTTCATTTTTAAAAAGAGCTATTTTATGAAATCAGTTTATAAAAAAAAATTATGTTTCAAAATCAAAGTCTTAAAATGGATTATCAAAACAACAAACCAAATAAAAAAGGCATGGGATTTACTTTACTTTTGTTGATCTGTGGGCCAAGGTTAACTACGCAATCAAATTGATAAGAATTTTTTCATCCCAAAACTTCTTTGTCAAGATAGGAATTTATTGAAGTTATCTAAATAAAATCCTACTAATAACAACAGTACAACCTAAACTTAAAACCCCAAACTTCAATATTATAATATCAACCTATAGCCAGGTGCTAATTTATTGAAGTGACAACTTCAATAAATTCAGTATTTTACCTGATGATTCTCTATATTTGAATTTTGGTGAAGAAGAACAAAATGAGACCAAGGACCGGGACCGGGGCGTTGATGATTCTCTTTATTTGAAATTTGGTGAAGAAGAACAAAATGACACCAAAGGACCAGGACTGGGCATCGTGGGAGACGGCCGGTGGGCGGGGTGGGCGACGGGACGACCGGTACTGGGGCGTCGTGGGCGACGGCCGGCGGTGGGGTTGGCGACGGCCGGGTTGGGGACGATGGAAGGTTTTGGGGGTGTGAGTTTTGGGGCAGGGAGAATTGATTAGGGTTTGTGTGTTTTGAGAAGATAGGGAAGATGGAAGGTTTTTTTTAGGTGTTTTTTAAATTATTTATGTTTTAACAAATAGTGTGGGCTGCACGTGTCAATTAATACTTTTGCTCTCCTTTCTTTATTTCAAAATAGAGAAAGGAGAGAGGGGTAAGCCTATTTGCTTAAGATATATATATAATATATAATGCCAGTATACATCGGACTGATAGGTATGGAGCCTGTATAGTAGGAATCACACAGAGTTACTCGGTGTGCCAGTATAGAGTTGGACTTGAGAAGGTGTTTTGGCTGCTCTGGAAAAACACAACCTTTATAATTGTTAGGAATGTAGCCTACAGCCAATCGCATGAGATGTGATGACAATTCTCTTGTAAACATTATTCGTGATTAGTAAAATTATTGTGGCATGTGATTCATCATAAACTGCTACTTTTACTTTATGTACTATTATTTACTATTATGATGAAGTCTATGTATTATTTAGGGCCATGATGAGAACGTGCCAGTGAGATTTAAACTTAATAAAATTGATCTAAAATGTTTCTAATCGTAGAATTACTGAGATTAGAAATCAGTAACTCCGGTAAGACTAGTACACTTGTTATATGCTTCTCAAGTTCAACCACGAACACTTGCACGTGCACGGGTTTCGGGGGTAATGGGCCGGGTTGGGATTGAGTTGGGTCTGGATTCAAAATCAGACCTTGCCCCAAACTGCACATGCTAAATGCATGCCCATTTGATGGGCATATGCTGTGTGCTGACCTGATTGATCGTGTTGTGGGTTGCGAGTGTGGGTCTGGTTGTAGATCCAACCCGAATGGTTCTAGATTTGGGTTTGGGTCTGGAAAAATACCAGAATCTTACCCAGTTTGGCTCTGACTTTCTGATCAAAATGGATCCAACCTATCAAGGTTTATGGGCATGATTGGACTGAATCCAGCAATGACCGAGTCAAACAGACTCAGAACGGGTCCAGATTCCGCCCAAAACAAACATGTAAAGCTTTTCGGGTATGTTTTGGAATTTCAGATTAATAATAGAGATTATTATGATTAATATGATGTTATCACAATTTGAATAGCATGCATGTTAAATTTTATTTATTTATTCATATGATAATATAAAAAACCAATTATTTAATCCGTATACAAACCGATTAATTTATTTTATTCATGTGGTGAATAAGAGATTAAGTTAATTATTTAATCCATTAAATATTAATAAGATGAATGGAAAAACAAAATTTTGTTTAATTTATTATTTTATTCATAAGATGAATAAAAATAATAAATTGTTGATATAATTTATAAGATTAATGGATTAAACCTAACGTTGATTATGAGATTATTTTAGTAGTATAGACCACTAATCCATAGTTGATCAAAAATATTGACCGACATTAATTGAATTAATGTGTTAAATAAAGGACCATCAATTTAAATATGAAGTTGTAATGGCCAATACATTTAGAATGTAGACCATGCCTTCCATTGTGGTAAGAAACAGAGTATGTCAGTAATTGTAATGGGTTTGTTGCACACACGTAGGTCTTGTCATGAAAGCTGGAATGATGTTTTCTTAATTATAAAGTATATGTAATATACAGATGTAAAAGCACCTAAACATTACCACTTTGTTGCACACACGCAAGGGTGGTTTCTTTTCGTTGAATACGTAGAACAATGGGTAAACTTAACTAAGATTTTATAGTTTGTTGTGCACGCGTAAGGCTATAGTAATCATAGGCCAAAAAAACAGAAAGTTACATGAGATGTAATTGGTAAGAGTTACCTGCCTACGGACCCATTAAGGTTGGTCGTGCACACATGGGGCCTTAATAGGCTAAGTGGGTTTCCATATTCTCACTAGGAAACCATCCAATGAAGTTTTCAGTTTTCCACTAAGAGGGTTGTGGAACTCTATAATTTAGTGGGAGGCGTAAACTGATAAAATAAAAGGACCTCATATGCATAATAATCATGAATAATTATTGATCTATGTTTATTGTTTTTTATTGTAGATATATCATGTCTACTTCGCTATTACTTCGCGGCATACTTGATGGCAACAAGTTAACCGGACCAAACTTGGTTGACTGGTTAAGGAACTAGAAAATTGTTCTCACTCAGGAGATCTTCTCCTACATACTTGACACTCCTGCTCCTGATGCACTAGTAGGACCAAATGCGACATGCAAGCAAATTGCCGCTTATGAGAAGTGAAAAAGTGACGGCGTCCAAGCGCAATGTATTATGCTGGTCTTCATGAGAAATGAGTTGCAAAGGCAGCATGAACATATGGACGCTAAATATACTCTTCTTCACCTCAAGGAGTTGTAAGATGAGCAAAGTAGGATAGCTAGATATGAGAAATCAAAATAGTTTTTCCGCATGAGGATGATAAGGCACACCTGTTCAAACCCATGTAATAAAAATGATTAACCTCATTGAAGATCTGGGAAGATTGAATGTGGCAATGGATGGAAAACTGGGTCAGAACTTGATACTTTAATCGCTGCATGATTCATTTTCGTTTATCATCAACTTTTACATGAACAAATTAGATGTCACGCTCCCCGAGCTACTGAATGTGTTAAAAATCGCTGAGGGCCACCTTAAGAAGGATAAGGGCCAAGCAATGGTTGTGGAAGGAGCCTTTAAGATGAAGGCAAAAGGGGTAAGTTAGTTGCTTCTAAGAAAAAGATGATGAAAAAGAAAATGACAAGAAGCATGAGAAGAATGTCTCTGACAAAGGCACGTGTTTCCATTGTGGAAAGGATGGCCATTGAAAGAGGAACTGCAAGGTTTACCTTGCAAAGTGAAGGAAAAGAAGGTTCGAAAGCCTATGTTTGACGTACGTTCGTTACTGAAACTAATTTGTCATTAACAAAAGCCACTGTTTCAGGTGTGTTCATTACTGAAATTAATTTGTCATTAACAAATTCTATTTCTTGGGTATTAGACATCGGTTGTGGTTCATTGCAGAGTCTGAGAAGAAGTAGGATGTTGTAGAAAGGTGATTACGAGCTAAGGGTTGGAAATGGAGCAAGGGTTGCCTCTAGGATCTTTTTGTATTTGTTTACCATCAGGAAAACAACTAGAACTGCAGAATAGTTAGTATGTTCCAAGTTTAATAAGAAATATTTTTTTCTGTTCCTATGTTGCTTGAACAAGGATTTGAGATTATATTTAAGAATAATGATTGTTCTGTTTCTCATTCAAATGAGTTGTATGGTACTGGACGTATTGATAATGGGTTAGCAATTCTGAATGTTGATAATGTTTTTCATGTAGAACAAACATATAAAAGAAAAAGAGGCGATTAATCAAACTGATATTTGGCATTTAAAACATGGTCATATAAATAAGAAAAAGAATAATAGGCTGCATAAATGTGACTATTTAAGTCCCTATGATTTTGATTCATTGCCTACTTGTGAATTTTATCTTAAAGGTAAGATGACTAAAACTCCGTTTACCGAAAGTGGAGTATGTGCTACTGAATTGTTAGAATTGATTGACACATAAATATGTGGACCAATGACAATTCAAGCCAGAGGTGGATACTCTTATTTTATACAGTTTACCAACGACTTTTCGAGATTCGAATATGTATCTAATGAAATACAAATATGAAGCTTTTCAAAAATTCAAGGAGTAAGGTTTGAAGTTGAGAAGCAAACTAGTAAAAGTATCAAAGCACTTCGATCAGATCGAAGTGGTGAATACTTATCTAGTGAACTTCTTAATTATCTTAGAGAATGAGATTCTCTCTCAGTGGACTCCACCTGAAACACCTTAGCTTAACGGTGTAGTAGAAAGGAAAAATCATATATTGTTGGACATGACGCGATCCGTGATGTCCTTCACTGATCTTCCCATATCCTTTTGGGAATATGCTCTAGAAACCATTGCGTACCTCTTGCATAAGGTACCAACAAAATATGTATCTAATACACCCAATGAGATATGGAGGAAATAAACCAATTCTTAAACATGTTAAGATTTGGGGTTGTGTTGTTGTGAAAAAAATAGATTCAGATAAACTCGATGCGAGATCTGAGAAATGTAGATTCCTGGGGCATCCCAAAGAAACTGTAGGGTATTATTTCTACACCCTAACTGAACAAAAGGTGTTTGTCAGTAAATACGTCACTATCTTAGAAATATAGTTTATCCAAGTAGAGGGCAGTGGGAGAAACATCAAACTTAATGAAGTTCCAGACCTACAATCAAGCTCACAAAGAGTTGTAGAAAATCCACAAAATGTTCTCGAACTAGTCGCACCCCATTGAATTCCCGAAACTCCTTGAAAGTCTACAAGAGTGCGAAACGCTCCAAATAGATTGAATTTGGTCATTAAGAATGACGCAGATAATATTGAGATCAAGGATCCTCTGACTTATCTAAAAGCAATCAAAAATTATAGTGCAATAAATGGCAAGAGTCCATTAAATCTATAATGGACTTCATGTATTCCAACAAAGTATGAACTTTGGTGGATACACCTAAAGAGATAATACCCATTGGTGCAAATGGATCTTTAAGAGAAAGATCATAGCAGATGGCAAGGTGGAGACCTATAAAGGTCAGGCTGGTGGCGAAAGATTAGAAACTCATGTTATTGACTATGAAGAAACCTTCTCATCAGTAGTGATGCTTAAGTCCATCAGGATTTTACTATCCATAGCTGCATATTATGACTGAGATATGGCAGAGAGATGTAAAAACCACTTTATTAAATGGTGTGATATAGAGGAAGAAGTTTATATGACACAACCACAAGGTTTTGTCTTTAGTATAGGACAAAATAAAGTATGCAAGATGCATAAATCCATTTATGAGTTAAAGCAAGCGTTAAAGAGTTGGAACATCCGTTTTCATGATACCGTCACATTGTTTGATTTTATCAGAAATGTTGATGAACCTTGTGTATACAAGAAAGTCAATGGGAGTGTGGTGACATATTTAGTATTGTATGTGGATGACATATTCATTGAGAATGATGTCCCAATGTTGCAATCGGTCAAGGCTTGCTTTTCAGAAATTTCTCCATGAAGGACTTAGGAGAAGCATCCTATATTCTGGAAATAAAGACTTATAGGGATAGGTCTAATAGGATGTTTTGGTTATCGCAGTCCAGGTACATAGACACCGTGTTAAAAATGTTTAACATGAAAGATAGTAAGAGTTCCAAGCAACAGACTATAGGTAATTCAGTCACTGAAGCATATGTTAGATGATAGATTAGTTTAGTCCCATATTGAATATTGTATTGATTTAGTATTCTCTTCTCTCCTATATATAGGGGACATATTGTACTCAGTTTAATCAATCAATAAAAGAATATTTTTCTATTCTTAATTCTAACTTGGTATCAGAGCCTATCGTCCTATAAGGCTTATACTTATTTTATCCTCATCTCGAGGTGGAGTGGTTCTTGTCTTCATCAGAATCACTCCACCTCCCGACATCTCGTTTCCACTCCCAATCAATTACCAAAACCCTAATCTCCTTCTCCCAATCAAATCTCCAAAAACCCTAGTTGCCATCCCTCTTCCTCTTCCAATTAAATCTCCAAAAACCCTGGCCGTCATTGAGCAACAAGATCTAAAACTCAGCCATCATCTCTCCCTCCCTCTCTTCTGTTCTTCGTATCCAACCCAAAAACCCCCTCCATTTCCCAACCTAAGGTTTTACTCATTTATGAAGAAATCAAAAATCCCCCCCCCCCCAAAAAAATCAAGAATCCATGGCCGGCGGCGGTAGCCAAGCAGCTGTGAACCTCCTCACCGACGTGGCCAAACCGCGGCCTCCCTCAGCTTCAGTGCCACCCTCCTATCCTCCTCCCTCTACACTGTAGACGGTGGCCAGCGCGCCATCTTCGACCGCTTCCGAGGCATCCTCGACCAGACCGTCGGCGAGGGAACCTACTTTCGCATCCCCTGGCTCCAAACCCCCTACATCTTCAACATCCACACCCACCCCCCACACCTTCACATCCAACTCCGGCACCAAGGACCTCCAGATGGTCAACCTCACCCTTCGCCTCCCTCCCGACCTCCAGTCGACCGTCGGTGATGCTAGCAGCCAGCGATGCCACCCGCCGTCACCATCCACCGATCGACATCAGTCGTCCCTCCTTGCTCTGGCTTGATGCCATCCAATATTTTCATCAGGAAGTCAAAGAAATACCAGAGTCTGGTTCATTGGTTCAATTGCATTTTGGAGGAACTGCCGTTTGCTGTTTGGGATCCATTGTTCGCTGTTTTGCTATGTTCGCTGCCGTTGTTTGCTGTTCTGTGTGTGGGGGGGGGGGGGATTGTCGTTTGCCAAGTTGTTGTTCTTTTGCAAACAAAAAACAAAAAAAAACTTTCTTACAAGTTCTTGTGTTTCTACATCGTGATCATTTTTCTTGCGGTTCTTGTGCTTCTACATCATGATCGTCAACTCACTCCAGTTGATCGATCGTAAGTTTAAGAGGGGGTGTTATCAGCATCTAGTTCTCAGTTCATCGACTATGTCTCAAGTCAGGGGTGAGATCCCATTAGTCTATTTCTCAGTTCAGGGGTGAGATCCCATCATCGACTATGTCTCATGTCAGGGGTGAGATCCCATCACAAATCGAGATATGGAGATCCCGCCACTGTTCGAGGTGAGATCTCAACAGTGCGCCATCACTACTTTCTTCCGCAATACTCTACTTCTCAGTTCCGTCACATGCGCTATTAAGTGCCTTCACTGCCTCATAGTTTATCGTTCCTTCTACATCAACATCGTCAGTATTGCAAACTCTTGTTGCTTGAACCAACTTGAGTTTGAGAGGGGGTGTTAGATGATAGATTAGTTTAGTCCCATATTGAATAATGTATTGATTTAGTATTCTCTTCTCTCCTATATATAGGAGACATATTGTACTCAGTTTAATCAATCAATAAAATAATATTTTCCTATTTCTAATTCTAACAGCATAATATATTGTTGCAAGTGAAGATATCAAAGAAGCAGTATGGATGAAGAAGTTCATCACTGAATTGGGAGTGGTTCTTGATGTAAATCAGTCGATTCCACTTTATTGTGACAACACTGGAGCTGTTGCCCAAGCCAAGGAACCCAGATCTCATAAAAGATCCAAGCACATCCTTCAGCGATATCACCTCATCAGGAAAATCATTAGGAGGGGTAATGTCAGTATCGAACAAGTCGATACGGCAAACAACATAGTAGACCCTTTCACTAAGGCGTTGACACAACAACAGTTTGATCGTCACCTTGATAGCATGGGTGTTAATTGTAAGGACGATTGGCTTTAGTACAAGTGAGAAACTGTTAGGAATGTGCCCTTCAGCCAATCGCATGAGATGGGATGACAATTATCTTGTGAACATTATTTATGATTAATAAAATTATTTGAGGCATTTGATTCATCATATGCTTCTACTCTTACTCGGGTAATTTATTTACTATTATGATGAAGTCCATGGAATAATTAAATGGGTTTAGGGCCATGATGAAAATCGTGCCAGTGATACTTAAACTCAATAAAATTAATCTAAAACGTTCCTGTTAAAGTAGTCCCACATCAAAATTAGATTTAGATTACTCTTTGTACTCTCCTATATATAGGAGCTAGTATATTCATTTATGATTATCCAATAAAGTATTCTTTTCTGTTTATATACTATACATTAACATGGTATCAGATCCGAAAAGGCACACACAAAATTTTAACAAAAAATTAGGGTTTTCTTTCTCTCCCTAAAAAAAATGGTTGCTATTGTTCATCTTCAACCTCCAACACCCTAACCCTAACTCATCTTCTTCTTCCTTCTTCCACTTCTTCCAAAACCCTAACCCAACCAACTGTTCATATTCCTCTTCTGTAACGCCCCGAATCCCAAAACACTGAATTCGAGATGTTCTACAGGATCTTTTCACTTTTCTTAGTACAATTTTACAAGGAATTTAAACTTTTCACTTTACATCAGGGTTTACATCATTAATCACATTTACATTTGCACAGCGGAAGTAAAATGTACAATATTTGAATAAATATACAATAACATGGTAAAATATTTATGCATCCCTTCCTCTTTAACCTTTAACATGTCATTACCCTGCATACAAAACTGTGGGTACATCAGTTTATTCAACCGACGATAATTATACATGGCCATCCTCTCTATGCCAGAAACAGTATAACGATTCTCATTTCTTAACAGATCACAAACTTGTTCATATAACACAACAAAGTAAAAGGAAAAATCTTAATGATGTCGTGTAGTGATTGTGCACTTAATCCTTAATGCAATTATTTAATTTACATGACACTAATGCGCACTTGTTCGGATTCTATGCATCCCATACTACATAGGTCCGAGGGCAAGCCTCTTAATCATTCTTCATTTTTGTAGGGTTCAATCCCTCGCCATGATTTATTCTACCTCTGTAATTACGATGAGTATCCTAGATGATCTATGAGTACAAGCACGTGCACTGGACCCTGGAGGGGAACCCCACGCCATGTCTTGACTCATCAAGCATGCATTCTGTGGCAATTCAGCCTCCTCCCTGAACACGATCCTCTTGCAGTCACCAAATATCCCACAAGCGTGGCTAAAGTCCGATCATTACTAAGTTGTGCCCACGCTATGTCTTGACTCATCAAGCATGCATTCTGTGGCTCACCCACCCGCACCGTAAACTCTAGTCTCATACTTATGTTTTCTCTCACTTTCATCACATCTCCACTATGTATTAATTATTAGAATCATGAATAAAAATCAAAGCTCTAGAGTTAGCCTCTCCACTAAACCGGACTTATTCGTTTCATTCTCACATGACCAACCTTGGTCTTCTTTTCAATTTCATTTCATTTCCACTGTCGGGGGAGACTTAGCTACTCTTTTGTTCAATTTCCAATTCACAACTTCCAATTTGAGCATTTCCAACTCATGAATCTATTTTTCATTGCCTCAGCATATCATGTTCTGACTTTTCATATTCATGTGATTCTCAATTTAAAGTAGGACTCATTTCATGTAAATTTCTCAATTCAAAATATGATTCATTTCATGTACATTCACACAGCAGTAAATAGAGTTTAGCAACATCAATCATAAAGTTCACAACTCTTGATAGCAATCAAATGAAATCTTTGACATATCAAAATATACTCTGTACAGTCGACTTGGAAAAGACCAGTCGACTTGTACAGTCAATTCCAGTTCTTCATAATCACTCGGGAGAGTCGACTGCTGCACATGACCAGTCGGCTGCTCCGCAACTTTCTATGTTCAAATCATCATTCATGTGACAGTCGACTGTTATTCCATCAGTCGTCTGTCCTGGGGTTTTTAACAGTACATTATCATGTTCAGCTCAGTCGACTTGCTACACGCATTAAGTCGACTGGACAGATTCATATTTCAAATAAGAGATTATTTTTCCAACAGTTCTTACATGCATCATGCATCATGGTGTCAAATCACAATATACATACATTCATGTTTCATAAACACAAATTTCTTAATTGTTCAGTAACATCGCAACATGGAATTTCAAGTTACTAATATTGTCTTTTCTCCAAGGAAAAGTTTTAAACATGCATTTACACTTGTTCATAACTTTATGGCAGAGATGAAATATTAATCTCAGTTTATTACACTAGAACAATCACAATGGAGAATATCTCATTTCATGGAATTACAAGACAATTCATAGTTAAATCAATGCATTGGTCGACTGTTCATAACATCAGTCGATTGCACCAGTCATTCTCAGTTTTATTAATTATCACTAGTTCTTTTTCCACATGCTCATGTCTACTTAGTCATGTACATCATGAAGGATATGAGTTTAGCCTTACTACTTCATTTTAATTGTACACATACATGTCAATGAAACTTTCTAACAAAATATGTAACAGACGTCTCATACCAGTCGACTTATCCAACGACAGTCGACTGTACAGACCCAATTCATCATTGTTTACAGTGCCATTATTTCACTATTAGTCTTCCACAATTATCATCATAAACATACTCAAGCAATTCTAGTACGTTTGAATTTACTTCTCATAAGCATAATAACAATCATCACAAATATGGCACATTTTCTACTTTAGAAGTCCTGAGAAACACCCACCTTATTGACGAAGTAATCGAAGTCCAGAAAAGCTCCTTAATGCAACGCACCTTCCTTGCTCCTTGCTCCTTGCTCCTTGTTCCTTGCCACAGATCTCCAGAGGATGATGCCCGGTCTCCACACACAACTCTTTCACAATAATAAACTTATAAAATAATCTTAGTGTAAAGAACAATGGATAAGAGGGGGTATTTATACACCAAATGGAGTGTGATGGAGGGCCAGGATTCAGTAGATGGTTATAGGATCAAAGGCTAGGATTGACTAGGGAGTTGTGATAACCACCCACACTCCAAATAACTACCCATACTCATACCCACTTCTCTACCCAAAACCGGCCAAACAAAAAGGGTGTGCACTACACGTGTATGCAACATGCACGTGTATGCACCAATCACCCTACCAGAACTTGTACACAAATGACAAGTCTAAAAAGAGATGCTACACATTACAAGTTGTAGAAAATAATAAAAGGGATTAATTCCATGGGCTTAAATTAATTGGGCCAAGATAATTATTTTAAAAAAATAAGTAAATTAACATTTGGGCTTTAGGAAAAATAAAAATAATATTCTTACACATCATGCTAAAAATAATAGTCAAAATACTACACGTGCACACCATATATAAAAATAAATAATCTTTCATATATTTGAAAAATCAGGGTATTACAACACTCCCTCCTTAGAATAGTTCCGTCCCCGGAACTACAGTCAAGAGCGAGAAAACTAAATACAAACAACACAAGAACAAAGATACAAAGATACAATCAAGCAAAAAGCTCAGGATAGTCCTTCAACATCCTCTCCTCAGATTCCCAAGTAGCCTCTTCCACCAAATGGTTTCTCCAGACTACCTTGACTATCGGTATCGTCTTATTCCTCAAGACTTTCTCCCTACGATCAACAATCTCTACAGGAGACTCGATGTAATTCAGATCCAACTGCAAACCTTCCGGCACTTCAGGCAAATGATGACTCGGATCTGGAATATAACCTCTCAGCATAGACACATGAAAGACATTGTGCACCTGAGACAACTTTCCCGGTAATTCAAGCCGGTAAGCAGTTTTCCCGATCTTTTTCAATATCTTATACGGACCTATAAACCTCGGGGCTAACTTCCCGCCTTTGCCAAAACGAACCACACCTTTACTGGTTGGCTATTCAGAATAGATTACTGATGGTGGAGAAGCTCAACAAGACAAATTTAACCTTAGGCCAACATTGTTCGTTAAGCTTTTCTCATCCGGAGGATGCAGAACATCTATTCTTGAGTTGTGCTTTTATTGTTCCTTTATGGACGATATGTTTGCGAGCTTGGCAGGTTCAGACCAATCCCAGTTGTATTGAATCTTGGTGGACGAGATGGAGGTGCCATTTAGTTAAGCATACGGTGCTCAAATCATGGGATTTATCCATGATGGCACTCATATGGATTATTTGGAAAGAAAGAAATAACTGCATATTCTCTAACACCTCTCGTTTGATTTTTGGTCTTGTTGAAGATTTACTTTCTTTACCAAATTTTGGTCCTCGGTTTTATCTAATAATAAAGTAGTTGCTCTTCAACTTCATCGCCTTGATGCTGCAACTGCTATCTTTCTTCAATCACTTATCTACCACCTTAAGTTTTTGTTCAACATTGCGAGTTTTTTCTTACTCTAATTACAAGTAGTTTACATTTTCTGTTGCAGATCTGAGTTTCGAGGACTTTTGTTGTGGTTTGGGTCACCTGTTCCGGCCTTGTGGTGGTATTGGCTGGGGCTTGGTCTATCCCTTCTCTGGAAGTCAGCTATGTTTGTGGTTGCTTTTTTCCTTTTCATCCTTTCGTATTTTCTGATGCAAGCACTCTTTTATTTTGACTGGCTCGTTTTGTTTGTAACTATAATATGATGTGTGCTCCTCTCTTTTTTTCTCATGTTCTTTTATCCCTATTATTCTCTTTAGAAGCCTTAATCATTTTGTTATTTCTTCTATCATGTTGTTTTGGTCCTACTTGGCATGGCTGTTTCGACTCTCAGGTTTCAGATTTAGGGTGCATGTTGTTGACTTATTGGGGTTTGTTCTATCGGTGACCATTGTGGCTGATGTTCTACATGTTTGCATGCTATTCTTATTGCTTTATATCGAGTTCAGGTATTTGGTTTTGGTTGTGGCCTCTTGGACTGATCGAGGCCATCTTCTCTCTCTGCCTGCTGATTTCTTGTGCTGCCTGCGACCTTCGCGGGCCTGGAGTTAGGCGTTGCTGTTAAAGCACATTTTTTTTTCTATACTGCAGGTTTTCTTGCTATTGTATTTTCTTTTCTGTTGCAAATCTCTGATTTGTTTCTCTGCTGTCTTCTGGCGTGCGTGATGTTTTAACTTTTGGTGGCTTTTTACCGCTTGTAAATGGTTACTTTGTATATAACGCTCTTCACTTTATTAATATATTATTTGTTTGTTGGTTGGAGTCGCCCGACTCCATCCTATTTATCAAAAAAAAAAAAAAAATCTTTACAATT
Source organism: Hemerocallis citrina (assembly GCA_017893485.1). NCBI lineage: Eukaryota > Viridiplantae > Streptophyta > Magnoliopsida > Asparagales > Asphodelaceae > Hemerocallis > Hemerocallis citrina. Next base: position 22,058,615 of record CM030367.1, read on the forward strand.
GAATACTTCTATTAATTCCTAATTGATCTCTTTCTTATCTCCCTCAATACTTCCACTCTTGTTTTTCTCTCTATCTTTTTCTTCTTCACTGTTGGAAAAAAATAAAACAAGTAGAAAACATTCTCCTTTTATAAAAAAAATAATTCTCCATGTGCATAACAATCATTTTCTCTGCATAACAAAAAAAAATTCTTAGCAAAAAGAACACAATATACACATTTTCCTCACTTTATTTTCTTCCTAAATTCTCAAACTTCCATCATCTCCTAAGCTGCAGATATTTGAATACATCAAAATTTTAATTTTACCAAGTAGTTAATTTGACAAGCTTAAAAAGGCTACATAAAACTTATATAAAACCAATAATTCAAGATTATTTCAAATACTTGTACATCGTCAAAAACAAAAGATAATAGTGTGATAATTCCAAAGCAACGGATTATATAATTGTTAGGGTTATTTTTGCGAAATTGTTCCCACAGATAAAAAAAGATGTATTCTAAATTGTACATTTTAAAATACGATTGTTATAGAATGTAGAGATAATTTAGGGGTTTGTTGGCCCACTTTCTTAATTTTAATTATTTGAAAATAATCCTACCGTCTAATTAATTATTTGAAATTAATTGAATCCTCCTATTATTTTTAAGCATCTGTAGTCGTTCTAAGCTATTTTTTGGGTATTTGGCCTTTGGAAATAGAAAATATGGTTGCGCGCTGCAGTTGTTAAAAGTTAAAATATGGCCGGACGATCGATTATCTTTCGTCCCAAACTTTAAAAAAAAAAAAAAATTTTCTTTTGTTGAGCACTAAAAGACAAAAAAAGAGAGAAAAAAAGGGAAATAGGGTGGGACGGTGGATTATACACCGGCCCACCTATTTTGTCTTATTCAAAATTGGTGGGACAGTGTATAATACACCGTCCGAGACTTTTTTGCTTTTTTTTTATTTTTTTAATAACGGACGGGACAATGTTCACCGTCCGGGAATTTTTTTTTTTAAAGCGACGGGATATTATCCATAGTCCAAGAACACTTTATGTACGTCTCCCCTACGAGACGAAATTTTATCTTTCGTCTCTACTGACGGACGAAATAAAATAGATTGTTAGCTATATTTTGGTTTTTGTCAAATCGTCTGCTATATTTGGCAAGTCACTATTCATCGTACACCCAAATTTTGGGTATTTGGACGACGACTGCAGCTCCCATTTTCCAAATTTTTCCAAAATTTGGGTATTTAGCCCACGACTACAGATGCTCTAATATAAGTCATTCTAACCTCTTTTTTTTTTCCTCCAAATTATAGGTCGTTTTATGTTTCCCAAGACATTTCTGTTTTTCAAAACAATGTCTTTACACTCTGAAGTGCTCATTAATTATTACTAGTATCATGCACGTGCGATGCACGTGGAGGAGAATGAAAAGGTAAAAAAAAATACTATGCACGTGCGATGCACGTGGAGGGGAATGAAAAGGTAAAAAAAAAAATACTATATTATAATGGGAGAGTTTGCAAAGTGACAAAGTTACAAACTCTCCCATTATAATTAATTATTATTTTTTCTCCATTACAAATTATATCCTTAAGCATTTTAATAGGTCAATTAATAGGTTTAATTAAAAATGAGGGCATTTTTTGTAATTATACTATCAATAGGTCAATTAATAGGCATATTTATGAGGATATTTATTTCCCGTTACACTAACCCACAGTGTTATTAAACAAGAGTGTAGAAATCTTAAAATAAAAGACTTATATTTTGGAATGAAGGGAGTAATTTTTTTGGAGCCTTGTGTTACACTGACAGGCAATGGCTTAAGTGAGTAGACATGGAACTGATTTTGAGACACAATTTGCTTCCACTGTTGTTTCCATTGCAGTGTTTTCCCTTGCAACTGCACCCCTACAATGAACTCTGCCATCCCTCAAAGTAACCTATACATAATGCTATATTTTCTGTTTTGCTGGTTGACAAAATAAACAGCAGGAAATTGTACACCAAACAGAAGACAAGTTGGAATATAGCATTTTGAAAGAGAGGAGTTGCCCCCTACGAGTTCATAAATCATAATCCATCAAAAAATTGGAAATAGTTTGTGATGTCATGTGTGATAGACAGAGACTACAGGTCACACAATTAGCTCCATCATTAAGAGTTTATGTTTCCTGACACAGTCACAAGCAAGATATCGGTACACACAAACAAGGTATACATGCAAGTTCGTTAACATTAATACATGAAGCATTGTTGCATTCTCTTACCATGGAGTTTAGATAGTACCACTATCAAGAGCAAAAGATATTCTAAAAATATTGAATACTTCTCCGGTCCCGAGAATAGTCTATAGTTAGTAAGTGGGGTTTTATAGAAAAAACTTAATTTTGATTATTCAGTAGCAATTTTAATACTTTTTAGTAGCTAACAGATTGACTGAGAAAAATGGGGTAGATTTATTTGATGTCTATTCACATGTTTGTCATATTGCTACAATAAGTATTATTCTCACCTTTACATCTATTGAAAATTTTGTCATTTATAAAGGATATTTAAAAGGCTTTGTACTGAAAAGTTTTGTACTGAAAAGTTTTGAACTAATATATTTAGTGAACAAGATTTACAATTTAGTAAAATCATTGTATGTTCTTAAAATGTGTATAGCCAACGAATAAATAATTTGACAAATTTTTGAAAGAGCCTAGTATATGAATCAAGTAATTCAGATTAGTGCCTTCAATTTTGTGGTGTGTCAAATATAGTGGCTATTATTTACTTGTTCTGTTGATATGCATGTTCTTGGAAGTGACCTTTCTATTACAAATGAAGTTAAAATTGTGTTATCCAACGAATTCAACATGAAAACCTAGGTACTGTGGGCACCATAGGTATAAGGGTGAGTTTTCAGTTGGCAAGGGATAACTCTTAGTCAAACTCATCAAATCAAAATGTGTTTCAAAAGTGGGGATATAGTGATTGAAAGTGTATTTTGAAATACCTTATGATTATGATAAAAGGTTGATACCTAATGATGGTGCAAATATGAGACAGGTAGATCATTCTAAAGGAATTGACTGTCTCATGTATACAAAGATCTGCACTAGAATAGACATAGCCTTTGAGGTAGGCATAATCTGCAGATTCACTAATAATCACATACACATTTGAGTGCCCTTAGGAGGGTAATGAGATACATGAGTGGTATTCAAGAGTTTGCTTTGTGCTACTCTAGTCATTCTTCGAATGAGAGGCTGATCTGATGCATTATGATGCTCGGAATTTAGTGAAAGTCGATAACTAGTAGATATGTGTTTACACTAGGAGGAACAGAAATGTTATGAAAATAAAAGGCGAACATGCACTATGCTATCATCCATGAAATCAGACCTCTATGTGTTATCCTCTGCAGGGGAAAAGGCTGAGTGGATTGAAGAAATTGTTGCTAGTTATCCATTAAGAAGTTTAAGTAACTCTCTAATTCTGTTATGCAACTATCAAGCTACAATGCACTGTAGTTCATAACTCACTCTATAATAGTAAGAGGAGTACATTAAGACTGAAAGAAGCCTAGTTGAACTTTCTCATAGATAAAGTGCAATTGTGACAAGTATGGCTAATGCTCTTGCTAAGAGACTTGAAAGTGATCTAATTATCAAAACTGTGGGGAAAATGGAGTTAAAAGCTATTGAGTCAAATCTTTAACATCCTAATTGTTTTGAAATTTAGAATCCAATTGGAGCCATAGAGAAGTTCAAACTTAAGCATCAATTTTAGGCGGTTGACATGTTTTAGATAATTTTGATGATTCCACATAAATTTCAGAAATATATAATGTCATTCCAATTTTGATGGTATTATATATCTAGAAAATTTACTTAGAATAATCATATTATTTCAATACGAAATTTGAAAACTTGTCGATGTGTTTCCGATGATTAAATTATCCTAAATATCATTCTAATTTTGATGATATGTCTTTTATGGATACATGTTTCATTCTAATTTTGATGATTCAATGTTAAACCATGATTGAAACGGCAGTCTTTTCATTCCAATATGAAACAAAGTATGGTTCTTGTGTAGAAACTATAAAGTTCATGTACTTTACTTATTAAAGATACTTGATTGTGATGCTTGCGTTACATTTTTGCTAAGCTAATTATGAATTGTACTAAGTTCAATTGTGGAACTAGATACTTTGTGAATTCGTTGAAATTTTTAGAGATGTGTCTCTTGATATTCTTGTTTTCTATAAGTTAGCAAAGATGGAGGAGTTGAATTTGTCAACATAGATTTCAAAATAATGATTTGCTCAAAATGGAGGAATAAACATAAAGCAATGTGCAAGGATAGAATTTCAGTTTATTTCTTTCGAGAATAATTTAGTCACTTGCATGGTAAAACTTCTGTTGAGTTTAAGACTCTTGTGTTCATGAGCTTAAAACTCATATTTTGTTCTTGAAGTTTATTTGCTTTGTTTAATTTTGAAACTATGACCGATTATTCTAGTTGGTTTAGTCTATGTGAACTATTCTGAATTAGATATGGTTTGAAACTATTTAATTATATTGGTTTAGTCTTGATTGAACTATTCAGTTTTATAATTCTATTGGTTCTTATGAAACTATGCCTTTATGATGCTTTTCTTTTATGGACTGCTATCAGTCAGTCAGTTTTATAATGAACTGATGAGATAATCCTGTACTTTATATATTGAGAATATAGGAGGAGATTGTTGGATATATTGATATATTCTCTCTATATAAATATTGCATGTGCATATGAGGAACACGTATATTGAACGTACAATTGAATGGATATTGGAATGCGGGTTTGTGGGCTTATAACCCGATACCCAAACCAATATTTAGAGATAAATACTGGCTTGTGATAGCAGTCTAGGTATTTCAATCTTGATACCTAGGGTGAATATCTCAAGCAACTTAGATCTAAGATATTAACCCTAATTTTCAATTGTTAATTTCTCACAAAACTAACAGAATACTGATCCTAATAGACATAACTATAGCTATCTATTATGGTCAGTATAAAGCAGCCATAATGTCATAAAAGTTGATTATTAGGCTAGGCATCTTCGACATCAAAAACTCAAGATGAAAAAATAAGATCAAGTAAATCATGTACTTAATAGAATTCATACATCAAGGTCTCTCTGTTTAATCCCAACATACAGTAGACCAAAAAAAAAGGCCTTTCCCTTGAATATTCAAACATGGGGTCTAATCTGATATTTTTAACAGAAAAAAAAAACTATTGTCCTCGTAAATTTAAGTTTCAGGATGGAAAAAGTTATACCAAAAATTTATGTGGGGAATTGAAACCTACACTATTGAAATTAAACTTGATTTTGAGTTAGGATTAATTATGGGTTCATAATCCAAACCCAAAATTAAGCCCAAGTTCTAGAGAGTCTCTAGAAACATCATAAAACATTATCACCTCCTCTAGATGTTCTAGAGAATTCTATAAAATAATTATCTAAAGATTGTGTAGAAAATTCTAGGAATTGTAAGACATAAAATCTAGATATTATGGTAGAGAGTTCTAGAAAGATATTTTGTACTCTTGGAGCCTATAAATAGCTCCTTCCTCTCCCATTTGTAAACAAGTTGAACAAATAAATAAAAAGCAAGTTAAAGAAAGAGTGTTTTTCATAAGTTCTCTAATTCTCTCTTTTCTAAATATTCTTCCATATCATTCTTCATACTTAGAGGATTTCTTCTCTTGGTTTCACTCGGGTTTCTCGGGTATTACGGTCTTGGGCTAGTGCTAAGCACTATCGGAGTTTCTCTACATGGTATCAGAGCCATTCTAATCTTGTGCTCATCAAGATCGGGGTTTAAGAGAGCTCGGTTTATTCTAAGTATGGAATCAATGGGTCGTGTCGTTGGATTGGGAATGGAGATCTTAAACCAATCTAACTACCGGTTATGGAAGTCATGTATGGAGTCATACTTGGTTAGTGAGGACTTATGGGATGTCGTCGGTGGTTGTAGCACAACACCACCAAGGGGAGATGCTGCAACTGCGGAAGCGACAAAGGAGTGGACACAGAAGAATGCCAAGGCGGAGTTTGCTTTGAAGAGGTCAATATCCTCGGGAGTATTTGAGCATGTCTCAAGGTGCACATCCGCAAGTTCCATATGGAAGGCGCTAGATCAATTGTTCAACAAGAAGAATGAGGCTCGGTTACAACTATTAGAGAATGAGCTGGCGAATGCGAAGCAGGGGGAGTCTTCAATCTCACAGTTCTTCATCAAGGTAAAGAACCTTTGCTCAGAGATTAATGCTCTTAATCCGGAGGAGTCGATTTCAGAAGCTCGGATGAAGCGGTCTATTATTCGTGGTTTACAACCCGAATATACACCGTTTGTTACTTCAGTTCAAGGATGGGCTACACAACCTTCCTTGGAGGAGTTCGAAAATCTACTAGCTTCGCAAGAATCACTAGCCATGCAAATGGCGGGAGTTAAAGTCAATGATGACTCGGGGAGCGCGTTTGTAGCTCGGAGGCAACAAAGTTTTAGAGCCAAGTTCAAGGATAGTGATACAAAAAATAATGATGAACGAGAAAGATCTTCTATGGGAGACAAGAAGCGATTCAAGTGCTACCGGTGTGGGAAACTTGGGCACTTCAAAAAGGATTGCCGAGTGAAGTTGAAAGAAACAAATATGGCGGAATCAAAGGGTCACACTGAAGACGAAGCATGGGGAAAATGTTTCACGGTGGAGGCTGCATCTTCAGGTACCACTACAACCAAAAATCTAGAAAATGATTGGATTGTAGATTCTGGTTGTAGCCATCATATTACCGGAGACGAGAAGTTATTTTCCAGTCTTCAGCGCCATGACGGAAAAGAAGCCATCATTACCGCAGATAACTCAATCCACCATGTTGAGAAAGAAGGGACTGTTGTCATCAAAGGAGATGATGGAAGCCCAATCACTCTCAAGAACGTATACCATGTCCCTGGAGTACGGAAGAATCTTCTCTCTGTGGTGAATGCGGTGGACCAAGGTAACTACGTTTTATTTGGCCCAAGAGACGTTAAGTTTTTGAAGAATATCAAGGAGTTAAAAGCGGACGTTGTTCACACCGGAGCACGAGTTAAGGATTTATATGTTTTATCGGCCTCAAGCTCTTATGTTGAGAAGATGAGTACCAATGACAATGCATATATATGGCATGCTAGGCTTGGTCATATAAACATGACTAAGCTCAAAGTCATGGTGAATAAGGATTTGGTTAATGGACTTCCAAAATTGAAGATTCAAGATGAAGGGAAACTTTGTGAAGGATGTCAATATGGAAAATCACATAGGCTTCCATTTGACAATTCTACATCACGATGCAATGCTCCGTTAGAGAGGATCCATAGTGATTTGATGGGTCCAACGAGAACATCCTCCTATTCCGGGTTTCGCTACATGTTGCTGTTCGTTGATGATTTTTCACGGTACACTTGGGTATACTTTGTAAAGGAAAAATCAGAAGTATTTTTGAAGTTTCAAGAATTCAAAGTTACCGTGGAAGGAGAGTTGGGTCAGAAGATCAAGACCCTAAGGACTGATAATGGAGGGGAGTTCATGTCAAAGGAGTTTCTCTTTTTTTGCAAAAAGCATGGTATCAAGAGAGAATTTTCATGTCCATATACACCTCAACAAAATGGAGTAGCGGAAAGGAAGATCAGACATCTAAGCGAGACGTGTAGAAGTTGGTTACATGGCAAGAATTTGCCTAAGGCCTTATGGGCGGAAGGCATGAGATGTGCAGCCTATGTTATCAATCGAATGCCACTAAGTCCGAATAACATGAAGTCTCCTTATGAGATGGTTCATGGGAAGAAGCCAACGGTGAAACATCTCAGGATATTTGGATCAATCTGCTACGTCCATGTGTTCGACTCTCAGAGAACGAAGTTGGAGGCAAAGGCGAAGAAATGCATATTTGTCGGTTATGATGAACAAAGAAAAGGGTGGAGGTGCATGGATCCTGAGACACATAGGTACGTCGTGTCTCGTGATGTTGTCTTTGACGAAGTTTCCTCATATTATGGACAACCTCAAGTCTTGGTCGAACAAGAAAGTGGAGATTCCTTCAAGGTTGATGAACCAGTTCCTCAAATGCCAAGTGAGAGCGGAAGTCTCGAAAAAGAGACGCAAGGTGAAAGAGGGAGCACTAATCAAGAGGAAGATGATGATGAAGATCATGGTTCTATGGCTAATCAAAGGCCTAAAAGGAACATTGTTAAGCCTGCTCGGTTCAGAGATGAAAGGTTTGTCACTACTTACTCATGTTACTTTGCCGCTCCATTAGATGAAGAAGAGCCATCATCTTATGATGAAGCTAAAGGTGTTCAAGAGTGGGAGACCGCAATGGAAGAGGAGATGAATGCCCTTATAAAGAATGAAACTTGGGATTTGGTTCCGAAAACCAAGGATGTTCAACCCGTTTCATGTAAATGGGTGTATCGAATTAAGCGGAAAGCGGATGGAAGCATTGATAGATTTAAAGCAAGATTGGTTGCTCGGGGGTTCTCTCAGAAGTATGGAGAAGATTATGATGAAACTTTCAGTCCTGTGGCTAAGATGACTACGGTACGTTTACTTCTATCTTTAGCCGCAAGCTTTGGTTGGAAGTTATGGCAACTAGATGTGAAGAATGCATTTCTATACGGTGAGCTTGATAAGAGTATCTTCATGGAGCAACCACTTGGTTTCAAATTACGAGAGCATCCTGATTATGTGTGTAAGCTTAAGAAGGCTTTGTACGGGTTAAAACAAGCTCCTCGAGCATGGTATGGAAAACTTGCTCAATTCCTTCAGTTTTGCGGTTATGTACCATCAAATTCGGATCTAAGTCTATTCCTCAAGAAGAATGGAGGAGTCCACGTGGTAGTTCTTCTTTACGTGGATGATATGATAATCACCGGAAACGATGATGCTGAAATTGCTCGTCTACAAGAGGATATGTCGGTGAGATTTGAGATGAAGAAGTTAGGTGAGTTGAATAACTTTCTTGGTTTGGAGGTTGAAAGGGTAAAGGATGGAATCTTCATCGGTCAACAAAGCTATGCAAGAAGGATTGTTGAGAAGTTCAGGGTACACGAAGGAAAGACACGTACTACTCCGATGGATGTGAACATAAGGCTTAAGCGCGATGAAGGGTCCTTGCTACCCGATCCTCGACCTTATCGCTCTCTTGTGGGAAGTCTTCTATATTTAACCATTACAAGACCTGACATTGCCTTCGCGGTAGGTCTCATAAGCCGTTTTATGCAAGAACCAAGGAAACCACATTTAGAAGCGGCAAAGAAGATCTTGAAGTATGTGAAGACAACTCTTGGCATGGGTTTGGTGTATAAGTACAATGCCAAGACCTCTCTTCATGGCTTCACAGATGCTGACTTTGGTGGAGATCTTGATGATCGAAGATCAACTTCAGGCTATGTGTTCTTATGTGGAGACACAAGTGTTTCATGGTGCAGCAAGAAGCAAGCAACGGTGTCATTGTCTACCACTGAAGCAGAGTATAAAGCGTCAACACTCGCAGCTCAAGAGTGTATATGGCTTCGAAGACTCCTTGAAGATTTGTTCGAGCCAATCAATAAGCCGGTTGAAATTTATGGAGATAATCAAAGTGCTATCAAGTTGGCTAATAATCCGGTGTTTCATGCAAGGACGAAACATATCGAGTTAGAGCATCACTTCATAAGGGAGAAGGTGCTTGATGGAACAATTGAAGCTTTGGAAGTTCGAAGCGATGACAACGTTGCAGATATCTTCACCAAGTCATTACCAAAAAGTAAATTCGAGTTACTTCGCTCGAAGCTCGGTATGGTTGACAAAATCAAGTTTAAGGGGGAGTATTGAAATTAAACTTGATTTTGAGTTAGGATTAATTATGGGTTCATAATCCAAACCCAAAATTAAGCCCAAGTTCTAGAGAGTCTCTAGAAACATCATAAAACATTATCACCTCCTCTAGATGTTCTAGAGAATTCTATAAAATAATTATCTAAAGATTGTGTAGAAAATTCTAGGAATTGTAAGACATAAAATCTAGATATTATGGTAGAGAGTTCTAGAAAGATATTTTGTACTCTTGGAGCCTATAAATAGCTCATTCCTCTCCCATTTGTAAACAAGTTGAACAAATAAATAAAAAGCAAGTTAAAGAAAGAGTGTTCTTCATAAGTTCTCTAATTCTCTCTTTTCTAAGTATTCTTCCATATCATTCTTCATACTTAGAGGATTTCTTCTCTTGGTTTCACTCGGGTTTCTCGGGTATTACGGTCTTGGGCTAGTGCTAAGCACTATCGGAGTTTCTCTACATACACAACTTGATATAAAAAATAGAGTAATGCTTGAGCCACTACCAATTTCACTATCATTCTCTTTACTATCGTAGGTGGCACACTCCTATTGGAGAATTTCCCCACCTACTCTATCTTTTTCTACCTATTGGAGTGTACCACCTAAGGTAGTGAAGAGAAATGTAGTGAAATTGGTAGTGGATGTAGCATTACTCTAAAAAATAAGAGAAAGGAGTGAAACTGAACTTACTGATTGATAAACCTTTCTACTTCTGGACAAAGGATCCAACAGTCTTCATCCACTGAAGGATCTCAGCCTTGTTCTTGTTAGCCATGTATTGGTGCAAGAACTCAGCAAGGTCATCATCAACCTCTCTCTCCTTTTAGTAATCAAGAACAGCACCTTGCATCTCCTTGCTCAACTCCCTGCGGAGCCACAATCGAATGACTCATACCAAATTATTTGAGTTTTGTTGTATAAGGACATACAGTTATATACTATACTAAAGCATTTCTTCCATTCAAAGCAATAATCATTTCAAGAATCAGTTGTCCAGTAACTGTTCTGGTGCACAAAAAATGGGGTGAAAACAAACCAACACTGAAACGGACAATTAGCAGCTGTCCTATAAACTAAGAAGATACGGACACAGCGACATATCGCGATGCTGCACAACACTGACACAGAATATTCTGAAAGATTTCTCAAGAATATTAAGTGTCCTGTTGGATTCTTGTGCCCAACACGAGTGTCTGACCCGAATGACTACCAAATAGAAGTGTCCACACAACATAGCCTGTAAAGAGGATACAAACAAATCCCATGTTGGCAACCCTAGAAAAGTGTTAATACCAATTAGCATATCTTAATCAGTATATTCTCAGTTAGATCAAAGCGCCTTCTGCATTTAATTCCCTCAAATCATGATATTTCCCTTGCACGTCCCTTAATAAGGCTTATTTTCCGTCGATTTGTCTTTCATAACTTGTACTGCACATTTAACAGGATTTTTTCCTAAAATAGACCATTTTTTGTAACTAATTCTCAAAACAGATCACTTTCAAAACTAATTTCCAAAATAGACCACTCGCAGTTTCCAGCTGCGGCCTCTTCGATAACGATGCCGTAGTACCCTACTGCGGCCTAGGTACGTACCAGAAAATATAGATTGCAAGGCTTTCTTTAAAAAAATTCTCAAGGCCAAAGAAGCTGTAAAGAGATTTTACTGAGGACGCACTTCAACTGAAATGCGGCCTTGTTAATACTTAGGCCGCAGTTCACAACTCCGGCCACGCTGGGGGTCTAGATCTGTTAAAACCCTCTTCCTCCAATTCTCAACTTCACTTATTCTCACCAAGTAATTTCCCCATCTCCGAAACCCAAAATCCTTGAAAATCCTATAACCTTAATCTAGCTCCTCCCACTCCATAAAATCTCTCTCTAATTAAAGAATCATCTTCCTCTCCCCATCAACCTTCAATCCCCAAATCCACAAGCTTTCAATTTTCCTAGTCGTTAAATTCTCCAAACCTCTCCACAGAATTTGAAGCTGACAACACCCCAGGCGATTAGCAACGTCTTCGTACTATCTGAACTCATCTGTGTCATCATATCCGCTTTCAAACGACGGTTGTATTCTTGAAGGTATCCATACAACCCACGAAAGTAAAATTTTTGTGTTTTATGTTTTTTATTAGATAATTACTCTCATATTTGTCCATTGACTTGAAGATATGGATCAGAATATTCCTATTTAGTTATATTATGGGGGATAAATAATTAGAGACCAAAAGTTAGGAGCTTGTTAAAGTGATGTTGAATCCGAAGTAGTTTGGGCTCCTCGTAATATTACAGAACACGAACTAGTAAAGAAGGTGTACGAAATTACTAATTGGGATAGAAGTGAGTGGAAAATTAAAATTCGCGCTCGAAATACAGCTAGAAAATTAAAGTCCCAATTTTTCATGGTGGTACCTGTAGGGGATGATGATGCTCTTGCTTCCATGATTGCAAGAACAGTTGTAACGCCCCGCCTTAATACTCAGACAATTTTTATTATTTTTAGAAGACAAATTAGATACTATGTAGTACAACTGCCCACCACAGGCTGTCTCTCAAAAGGTGGTTAATCAATTAGGTGACTCTTGATCATAGGCAAGTTTATTTATATTAAATTAATTTTTGTATACTCCCGATATGAGATTATTCTAATCAATTCTCCCCCTTTATTAATTAAATCTCGTGCACACTTCGGAAGACCCCGTGGGCCCCCCCTAGTGCCACGTCAGACCAACACCCAAAGACAGCTCTCACTGTCTTTCCGAAATGTTCCAACGGGTGAGCCCCCACAAGATTTTTGCCACGTCAAATGTTAGCACAACAACTAAACCAAGTGCAGCTTCTCAGCTGCACATTTAACGTGGGCCCCTCCCATCCACACAATTCCATACTTTATCTCCTATAGAAGAATCTAAAGGTCACCCCCAATTTATTATCATATATTTATATATTTTATATCGCTTCGAAATTACGGGGTATTACATACACCCCACCTTTAGAAATCAGCATCCTCACTGAGTACGGGACACACATCTAGTGTAGGATCCGCCTTTCTAGCCGATGTGGCGTCGTCCTCGATCCCGGAGATCAATCACTCTCAACACCGCAGATCGAATACCCGGAGATCAATCAGTCTCAACACCGCGGATCATACTGTGGCCCTCTTCCACACCCGGTATCGAAAGTCGGCTTTGATACCATTTGTAATGCCCCGCCCCAATACTCAGAGAATTTTTATTATTTTTAGAAGACAAGTTAGATACTATGTAGTACAACTGCCCACCACAAGCTGCCTCTCAAAAGGTGGTTAACCAATTAGGTGACTTTTGATCATAGGTAATTTTATTTATATTAAATTAATTGTTGTATACTCCCGATATGGGATTATTCTAATCAATTCTCCCCCTTTAGTAATTCAATCCCGTGCACACTTTGGAAGACCCCGTAGGGCCCCGTAGTGCCATGTCAGACCAACACCCAAAGACAGCTCTCACTGTCTTTCTGAAATGTTCCAACGGGTGGGCCCCCACAAGCTTTTTGCCACGTTAAATGTTAGCACAGCAACTAAACCAAGTGCAGCTTCTTAGCTGCACATTTAACGTGGGCCCCTCCCATCCATACAATTCCATACTTTATCTCCTATAGAAGAATCTATAGGTCACCCCCAATTTATTATTATATATTTATATATATTATATTGCTTCGAAATTACGGGGTATACAACAGTTGATCCGAATTGTAGTTGGAATGCATTAGAGTTATACCTTGATAAAATCAGGATCATTAATAGCCCGCCACATGTTAATCGTATATTAAGCTCGGTACATGAAGTGCCGACTGAAGAGACGAGTCACCATCCGGATTTTGTTCCACATGAAAGATCATCACCTCGACAAGAAAACATGTTCACAAATCCAATACCAACAAATTCCCCTGTACATGACTTGCCACCATCAAATTCAAACTTCATCTGCAATCTTGTTGATAATGAACACAATATTCGAGACTTCAATCAAGCTACGGTTAACAATGGTTTAGTGATGATGATGAAGAAAATGAAGAATTGGAGGTAGATGTAGAACAGGCAGAATATGAAGATGGTGCTAATTCAGATGAAAACGTTAATGTCGTTCAGGAACCGGCAGCCAATGATCCAACCCCGCCTCCCCACCCGCCTCAGTTCATGAGTCCAGCTATACCTAAATTTGAATCCACTGAAGGGAGTAACAATGCCCGAGTATTTCAAAATCGAGAAGAATCATGTGGTTCATCGGAGATAGGAATATTGTACATTGGGCAAAATTTTGAAAGCAAAGATAATATCCAACATGCAGTGAAGATGTTCTTTATTAAGGAACATCGAAATTTTGTAGTAGTGAAATCAAACAAAAGGTTGTATATCGTCCAAAATAAATTCGCACCTAAAGAACGTACGAATGAAATAGTAGCTGATGCAGGATGTCCATGGCAACTACTTGCAATTATTCCAAGAGGATATACGTATTTCATTGTGAATAAGTTAGGAGGGGTGCATACAAGTACAAATCCGACATTAACTCAGAACCACAGTAAAGTTGATTCGAAGCAGTTTCTAATATAATTTTGAATGTTGTTAAGGCACAATTAGGAACAACACTGAGGGCCATAATTGAAACAGTATTGCTACAATATAATTATAAGATTTCTTACAAGAAATCTTGGGTTTCAAAATAGAGAGCTATTGAGCAGTTGTTTGGAGGGTTCGATGAAGCATATACGAAGTTACCTGCTCTTTTATTAGCAATACAAGCCACAAATCGTGGAAGTTATGTACATTGGGATAAAATTCCTTCCAGTAACGGCGAAGAAACATTCAAAGGAGTATATTGGGCATTTGGTGCTTCGATTGAAGGTTTTAAGTCATGCCGACCTGTTATTAGTATAGATGGAACTCATTTGTATAGAAAATATAAAGGTTGTTTATTGATTGCGGTTGCACCCGACGCAGATAACATATTATTTCCATTCGCTTTTGCAATAGTAGATGGAGAGAGTATACAAAGTTGGACTTGGTTCATGAGTTGTATTAGATATTATGTCACCGATCGTCAAGGCTTATGTGTGATTTCTGACCGTCATGCGGGAATCTTATCGTGCATGGAGCTTGAAAATGGTTCATGGAATGAGCCACATACATACCATCGTTATTGTATGCAACATTTTGCTACAAATTTCTACACCAAATTTAGTAGTAAAGTTTTGATGAATAAAGTAGAGATGGTTGTGTAACACTCCAAATTCCAAAAACAACTGAATTCGAGATTCCACAGGATCTTTACACTTCTTTCGTACAATTTTATAAGGAATTTAAAAATTTTCACTTTACATCAGAGTTACAAGAAATCTTTATACTTTACATTTTACAGCGGAAGCAAAATTACAACATTTATATAAATGAAATTACAACAGCATTTGAATAATCTCTAAGCATCAGTTCTCCTTTAATCTTTATCATGTCATTTATCCCGCATACAAAACTGTGGGTATGTCAGTTTATTCAACCGATGAATATTATACACGGCCATCCTCTCTATGTCGGAAACAGTATAATAATTTTCCATACTTAACAAACACAAACTTGTTCACATATCAAACTAAGGGGAATATCCTATTGATGTCGTGTTGTGATTGTGCACTTAATCCTTAATGCAGTTATTTATATTACATGACACTAATGCGCACTTGTTCGGATTCTATGCATCACATACTACATAGGTCCGAGGGCAAGCCTCTTAATCGTTCTTCATCTTGTAGGGTTCAATCCCTCATCCTGACTTAATCTACTGTTGTAACTACGGTAAGTATCCTAGATGATCTATGAGTACGAGCTCATGTACAGAAAAACTGGGGGGAATTCCACGTCATGTCACAACGCATCGTGAAGACAACCTATGGACAATTCAGCCGCCTTCATGGCACACGATCCTCTCGCAGTCACCAAATACCCCACAAGCGTCGCCAAGATCTCGATAATTCCGGAGTAGTACCCACGTCATGTCACGACTCATCGTGAAGACAAACTGTGAATCACACCCACATCATAGACTCGAGGCCCTCATACTTGTGTTTTTCTTTCACTTTCATCACCTCTTAACTATGTAGTAATTCTTAATTTAATGAAATCACGAACAAAATCAATCTCTTAGAGTTAGCCCTGTCATCAATACCGGTCTTATTTCTTTCATTTCACATTGACCCAAACTTGGTCTTTTCAATTTCAATAATCATATCTCATCACTTTTACTTGCCGGTGTGAGTTTTGGCTACACCCTAATTTTCAATTTCAATTCACAAATTCACATATTTGAGTTTATCATACTCAAGAACATTTCTCTTTTCCAATTACATGATTTCCAATCCTTTCATGAATCAATTATCATACATGGAGTTCAATTATAACTCATGCATTCCATAAACAACATTTATTTCCACATTAAAATCATATCACGAAATCATCTAGTCAAATGAATAGTCATAATATCACCATTATCATGCTACTCTTTTAACAAAATAACCCATACAAGAATTCACAGTTATGTTTTCTTTCCAATCATTTTCCCATTTCAATACTTATCTTAATCACCCCATGAAAACACGCATTTTTATGAAATTATACGAGTAAGAAACCATAGTTTCGAATACAGTTTTCCTTCCAAAATACATTTTATTTCATTCCGATAACTCCCAATCAATTTTAGTAAGTTGTATTTGATTTTAGAATAATAACCGTAATTTTTTTCGGAATTTTTATACATCAAGATAACCCCCAAAATCAAATTATATTAAAAAAAAATGCATTCTGGCCACACCCAGAATCGAACCCGCAACATCTAAGAAGACAGCCGCACACGCTAGCCACTAGGCCATTTGCGCTCAGCGATATGAAATGGAGACAGAGCGTTTTATACTCTCTGTTCGATGTTGGGTATTTTTAAAATGCACACAAAAGAAGGGTGGACACAGGTATCGAACCAGCGACCACAGAGCCACACGCCTGCACTACAGTAGCGCTAGAGAGGCCTACCGACCACTTGAGCTATGTGTTCAAGTTGTCATAACTACATATCGAATTCTATATAACTCTGTTCTCTGTTCCATTAATTAATTTCGATGTTCAAAAGCTCTTATCTTTGTTTTGCTTGCACCAAAAACCATGTAAATCTCCATAATGTATATTTTAACTTAAATTAACGCCCCAGTGTTTTTAAAATAATTTTTCAGTAATTAAAATACACATTTCACATGCAATGATTTAATTTGCATACTATTCTTTTCATAATTCATTTTAACATTTCTCACATACAACTTGGTATAAAAAGATTCACATTAATACCCTGTTTTCCCTCTTTCATAAACCCACATACAAATAGGATAATTTTATTCATTAGTAACAATATCACGATAGTCCATTTAGCACATAAAGGATAATTTCATCTACTAGCATTTTGCACTTAATTTTGACATTATCAACAATCCCAATTCAATATTTCCATAACTACAAATAATTCGCATACAAAAATTAAGATTCATAATAAGTTATCATACAATCTTATCAAGCATTAATTTAATCAACTAGCAAGTCCATTTTTACAATTAAGTGTACTCTTATTAGTTTCTTTCATGCATCGTTACTTCAATCACTCCTAGCATGGTATCTAAATTAGAAATATAGAAAACCACCTATTGGAGAGAAAAATCACACAACAACTCCTAAACGAAAAGAGCCCTTCTCCTCCTAAAATGAGCTTGCCAAACGAGTACTCCTCCTCCTTGCTTGGTGTGCAAACCGAGCCCTCCTAAGTGCAACCCGAGCCTCCAAAAGATGATGCCGGCCTCCTTGATGCAGGCACACACAATTCCCTCTCTCTCAATCTTTTATTCTCACTTCCTACTAATAATCCACTACTAATAATTTGTATTCTTTCACTATAGGTTTGGAGAATTAAGAGTGCAAGAATAACTAGGCTAGGGGAGGGGGGTATTTATACTAAATTTTGGGACAAATAGAGGGCTAGGATTAATCTAGGAGTTAAGAAACAAAGGCTAGGATTTAAGGGGAAGATGTAGTAACCAACCATGATCACAAAAACTACCTCCCACAAACTCCACTTCTCTTTTTCCCTCCCATTCAAATCCGGCCAAACAAAAAGTGCACAAACACGTGCTCGTGTGATGCACGTGTTTCCAATAGTCTCCTATTTTAAAAGTTGTACATTCTATTCTTTATAAAAATAATCTATAAAAATTGTCTACATTACAAGTTGTATTAAAAAGGAAAATAAACTCATGGGCTTTTATTTAATGGGCCAAATTAGCCTACATTTAAAAATAAATTAATTTGGGCTCAAAATAAAAGAAACTTATGTTTGTTAAAAATGGGCTTTAATAAAAATAATGGAAAAGCAT
The DNA here is from genome assembly GCA_017893485.1 of Hemerocallis citrina. Classification (NCBI taxonomy): domain Eukaryota; kingdom Viridiplantae; phylum Streptophyta; class Magnoliopsida; order Asparagales; family Asphodelaceae; genus Hemerocallis; species Hemerocallis citrina. The sequence goes on from CM030367.1 coordinate 22,076,955, forward strand.
ATATATATATATGTATACTCATTTGTCTATGTAATGAAAATAATTATAAAAATTTATATCACAAGATTGCACGTGGACATACGTACAAAAATAATAATACAAAATAATAATTTTCATAAATGAAAATTCGGGGTATTACAGGTTGCATGTCAGAATCAGCCAAAAAAAAACTGATAAACAATTGGAAGAGATTAGTAAAGTTAATCTTGAGGCTGCTGATTGGTTGAAGGGAAAACCTGCGGAGAAGTGGGCATTAGCTGCAGATTGAGGGCGTCGATTTGGTGTCATGACCACAAATTCATCAGAAATATTTGATTCTGTATTAAAAAGTGTTTGTAGTTTGCCAGTAACAGCATTCGTTGAGATGATATTTTACAAACTCAATTCCTACTTCACCGAGCGTCGTCAAACGACACAGATTTTGATAAGTGAAGGGCAGGTCTGGGCTCCAAGGGTTCAAGAACTTATTGATATACGGTGGGATATAGCTAATTTGCATGAGGCTTTAATGTTTCATCATAATCCTAACATTTTTCAAGTCAAAACAGGTGTTCGACTTGTCGGTACTAAGCAAAAGGGTGGAAAATGTCAGATTGTTGATTTAGGTGCTGGCACATTTACATGTCATAAATTCCAACTTCATTATATACCGTGTTCACATGTAATGGAGGCTTGTGCATCTCGGGCCCTCGATTACCTACCGTATATTGATCCATTCTATTCTTTGGTATCCTTAGCGGCAACTGGGAAGCCCACCTTTCATCCTGTGCAAGACCAAGCATATTGGCCTATACATATTGGTCTCAAACTAATAGTGGATTCGAGGCTCAGAAGATGTAGAAAAGATCGGCCAAGAACCACAAGCATTCCCAATAACATGGATATCGGAACAAGCTCCAGAAGTTCCTTAAGTTGCAGTAAATGTCATCAAATTGGTCACAATAGGCGTAGCTGTACGAGTGATATTGCCTCTGGGGATACTAGTGGTTCTCGGGTATGTTGTGCATTTTTTACCTTTTTAAATATTTTTTTGTTCTATCCTATGTACATTAACCAGTCAAACAAATTTTACAGGGTAAGTCGCATGGTACTGCAACAACAAGTCCCTTACGAAGAGGAGCACGAGGTCGTGGTGGACGTACCACGGGCTTTGGTACACGGACTTATTCAAGCTATTTTTCTATAGGCCTATAGGAAATGTGTAGTGTATATTTGAAATAAATTCTATTTTGCTTTTTCCTATGTATGAATTTTGGAATACAAGAAGAATTACTTTTGTTGGTTGCTTGCATGTGGTTTTTTTAAAATGGTTTTAATGGTTATTTTTTGGTGTTGTTAATGATTTCGTTGTTTGGATACGTATAATAATATTGAAGATGAATTGGTCGGGTTGAGAACATTGCATATGTTTTGTGAATTGAATGTTAACTTGAATGCGGATGAGTTGTAAACAGGAAATTCAATGCTGGTATTAAGTTTTGTAACTTCAACCAAGAGGTGCCGCAGTTGAAAACTACGGCCTATGTACAACGCATGCCTCAGTTGAAAACTACGGCTTATGTACAACGCATGCCGCAGTTGTGAACTGCAACTGTGGTCTTTTCACTTATCCATCTGGATAAGTGAAAAGACGACAGTCGCAGTTCACAACTGCGGAGATGGATAAGTGAAAAGACCACAGTCGCAGTTCACAACTGCGGCATGCGTTGTACATAGGCCGCAGTTTTCAACTGCGACTGTGGTCTTTTCACTTTTTGCAGAGAGTTGGCTACTCTCTGGAAAAGTGAAAATACCACAGTCGTAGTTGAAAACTGCAGCCTATGTACAACTAAGGCGGCAGTTGTGAACAGCGACTGTAGTCTTTTCACTTTTCCAGAGTTGGCAACTCTCTGGAAAAGTGAAAATACCACAGTCGCAGTTCACAACTGCGGCCCTAGTTGTACATAGGCCGCAGTTGTCAGCTGCGACTGTGGTAATTCAAATTATCCAGGAAAAGTGAAAATACCACAGTCGCAGTTCATAACAGTAGCCTAAGTTGTACATAGGCCGTAGTTGTCAACTGCGACTGTGGTCATTCAAATTATCCAGAGAGTTGGCAACTCTCTGGAAAAGTGAAAATACCACAGTCGCAGTTCATAACTGCGGTCTTAGTTGTACATAGGCCACAGTTGTCAACTGCGACATCTATTGGTTGAAGTTACAAAACTTAAACGCAGCATTAAATTTCCTGTTTACAACTCAATTAACCATCAATATAACAATCGATTCACATCCAAGCTAACATTCAATTCACATCCAAATTACTCAACGTATGCAACTGCGACTCAAGCCAGTGCAGTCCATCTTCAATAAAAATATACATATCCAAACAACAAAATAAAAAGCATCCATCAAAAGCAACAAAATCAAAAATAACCATCAAAAGAAACAAAAAACCTGCAAGCAACCATCATAAGTGATTGTTCTTTTACTCCAAAATTCATACACCATCAAAAGCAATTGTTCTTGTACTACTACTTCAGTACAAATGGCTCCACAAGTAACTAAGGAAAGTAATAACTACTAAACGACTACATTCATTCATGCTGGTGTATATAAGTTCGTTTTCTTTCTCATCCGTTTTGACCTCTTTGGGGGTTCTTGAGTGACTTGGGATATGGGGATATGATCATCTGGGTCATCCTCCTCTTGATGTTCATGTTGTGGTTCTTCTTCTTGTACATGTTGTGGTTGAACTGGATCAGGTTGTTATGCGTGTGGCCTTTTTTTGATTGCCACCTTTTTCCTTCGTTTCCCCGTGTTCGGCACCAGAGCATTCAAAAGGGCATCGAGCCGAGCTCCTTCACCAACGTGTTCTAGCAGCGACCTGCACGGTTTAAGAATCCATCTTGCGAAATCTTTCACTGCATCGGTGGCATTGCTCGACAGGGCACGAGCACATTGCTTCGCAATATCCCATGCATCTTCGATCTACAACAATAAGTTAATGAATTTAGAACAGTATGTGGGTCATAAATAATATAAGCATGAAACTATTAATGAATTGTGTACAAAAGAATAACAATATAATGACCACTTACTATGGAACGGTGAGTTGGTGCTCTCGGTTAATACATTGGCTGCAAGCTAGAATGCCCGGGGCTGGCTCGACCTCTTTGAAACCGGTATCTGAACGCCTGCTGGAGTAGGTAGGGGAGGTGCAACAAATAACCTTGTTATTCTACGATACCAAAACATATATGGACGATGTAAATCGGGGTCAAAAAGAGAGGGGTCTACTATTGCAGCAAACTGTTCCTCATTCCAATGAGTCACATGTTGTTGGTAATATAATGCCCTGTCATGATCTGGTAGCCGACCCATTCCCTTAACACTGTGTAATTTGCTGTCATAACTTCTTCTTACCGAAATGGATTGATGATGACCAAATTGTCGAAACACATGGTCCGCGAAATAGAACTCAACAATATCAAAGTTGACGAGTGGTGATGTCGTCAACCAAAGTTGCAGGGTCGCTCTACATGCAAGTGGCAATTTGCCAACGCTCTCGTCATTATAAGGAGACCAATTAACATACTCCCTCTTGCAATTGATTGAGCTCGTCCCTGTAATACGCCAACACACCATGTGGATTATCTTTCCACATGTGTGAACCCGTCCAGTAGACCCCAATGGGAGCCAACATTGTTTCATCCTCTAGAGCGGCCATCCACCACTGTGATTGCCGGCTTATGCGGGGCCGTCCTACATGCAGGTGCTCCCAACTCCACACTTGTAGTATTACCACGGTCCCGTCATCTAAACCGCATTCAAGGCACAAGTGCATAAACTTCTGTACAATGCGGCTAATGCTGCACTGGCCCAACTGTACTGGCCGAATTTCCTAATATCGGCGATCAACTGAAGATACATTAATGACACGGTATCTCCTATCGAGTTTGGGAATATCACACCACCAAAAATTATCATTATATATGGCCGGTGTAGCACGAACTCCGATGAATCATCATTTAAAGAGTTTTTGAATACCTCATCCTACCATGAAAGTTTAATGGATTGCCCAACAAAGATTCTATCGTCCGGCTCTACACCGAGGTATTCTCGTACAAGTTCATATTTATTAAAACCAATACTCCCAGTTACGGCTACACCATCAACGTGAAAACCCGATATCATCGCAACATCTTGGAGAGTTACAGTCATCTCTCTTTCGGGTAAATGGAAAGTATGGGTTTCCGGTCTCCATCTTTCCAGGAGAGCGGTAAGAAGAGACCGATCAAGCTGGAGAGACCCCATCATGCTTATTCCAAGCAACCCAGTTGTGGCCAAAAGCTCGTGTGTGCGGGCGTGTAGTGGCAAATGTGGAGGATGTCTACGGAACGTGCACTCCTTCGAAACACCATTCCAGTCGGATTGTGATCGGTGTTCACTTTGCAAAGTTAAGAGGTTAGGGTCTAACGGACCTGGACCTTCATGTGCAACGGAAAAGGAGCTAGGCTCGGCTGCATCAGAAGATGAGGAAACCTATAAAACCATGTATTAAATCATATTTTAGGAAGAAATTTATTTTAACACCAAATTACAGAAGTGAAAATTAATGAACACTTCTTACATGTGTAGGTGGTGAACCATGGCCTTCGGCTTCATTCCTACCAGGGGGCCTACCACCGCGATTTAATGGTCGCCGACCTCGGTCATTTAGACCCTTCATTCTTGCCATTATCTTCTTACACAATCAATACACATGATAGTATCCAATATTAGACAATGTTAGTATATAACAAACACATTATATGATATGTAAAATCTACACCGTCTATTATTAACAGCAATTAGTATTTTTATTAGTAACCAACTATTGGCAATGTTTCAAACAATATTAAATCAGCCCAGCTTATCAAAAATAAATCATCAGAGATACCATTGTTAGTGAACATTGCTATGTTTGCAAAAATGGTTCTGCGACTCATGAAAATTCAACACTATACATAGCAACCAAAATTTAGGTGGTATGAAATCGGAAACTTACTCAATTTATGATTGCAAAATTGGAATAAAAAATATTCAAGAATATATGACTAACTTTCACATATAATTACATAATATGCATACAAATGGCAATTGTATGCTAAAACATTGCTATACTGAATTAAAGATACATCACAGAAATGGAAACCCGGACTCTTATAATAAAGCAAACAGACTAGCTATAATTAAGCATATCTAATCAAGTGTAGGTGCAATCAAACACCGACTAAACTAACATAAAGAAGATATAAATTCAATATAGTATAAGCAACAATAGCAACATACAATTCCACACAACCATTATTACCACATTAACTTTCCATCTTTATTAAAGTAGCCATAAACGATAATGAATACAACCAGTAATACCAACTACACGATTCTGACAACCTAGATCAACCAACCATACCATAACAAACTATTCAGAACGAGCAAAAAACCTCAGAACCATGTCATCGTTAAAATTAATTTCCACCTTCAGAATTATCACTAACAGTACATAGCAATTATCACTAACAATTCATAATATTCACCAACAATTCACTAAAAGTATTCACTAATAATTCTTAATAATCACTAACAGTTCATAATAATCACTAATTGTCATTATATTACTTACTAACAATTCTTAATATTCACTAACAATTTTTAATATTCACTTACAATTCATACCATATATAAAGAAACAACACATGCTAATCAATCAAGACATACCTTCAACAACTTCTTGTGACGGCAAAGATGATGTCCACTGCTGATGAAGGAGAGAAGGAGTTTCAATAACTTGTTCGATTGATGGTGGGTTGCCGCAATTGGGTGATTTGGAAGAAAAATGAAAAAGTAGGGTTTGGGGAATTCGGGAAACTGAATGGGTTATGGATGGAAGAAGATGAAGTGAATTTGAGATTTGCATTTGGGAGATAAAGTAGGGGGTAGGAGAAGAGTGATTGCAGCTTCCTCGGATTTTGGGTTTCGGAGTTGGGGAAATTATTTGGAGAGCTTTAAAAGGTTATCAATTGATCATGGTTTTTTCAAATCTAGCAGTCCGAGAAGGCATCAAATTGGTGCGTTGTGCATGGAGGATTATTGAGAATACGATCCTTTTTTAGTAAAATACAAGTATGGAACATTGTTTTTGTCTATTTTAAAGGTGATAATTTAATACACTTTAAATTGTTGTTTGCATTGAAAATTGATACTGCTTTTTCAGTGTGAGAGCAACAGATAACGAGTTCTTGTATTTTAGTGGAAAGATCATCATGTGAATCACCCTTAGGGGGGATGAATAGGGTGATCGTGCAGAATTAAAAAATTAAAGAAATAAAGTAAAGTAAAGTAAATGCAGGGAGGGACAAGAAACGCAAACACAGATGATGCAGCGATATAGCGTGGTTCGACCCCTAGGTCTACGTCTACACCACCTACTTGTAGCAATTCTTTACCACAAGCATTCCACTATACTCAAAATTCTTAGTACAGTGATTCTCGAATTCAGGCCGAGAGACCTATTACACCCACAGGACTTCTAATCCAAGTCTCGTTAATCTCACCGAAGTGGAAAGAAAATGAAAAGAAAAACTCAAGATCGCTTAAGATCTTGACTAAAGAATACAACTAATTTAACGCTCTCACTCGGATTGATTATCAAAAGATTAATTCAAAGTATTTTTCTTAGTAGCAATAGGTAGAGAAGACACAGTGGATTCGTTCTCTTAAGTGGAAGAGGAAGTGTATTGATCAAAATTAGAAACGATACATTCCTAAAAAGGTATACAGCCTAAGTTGCGGTCGACCAGTAAAAGTGTGCGGTCGACCGTTCATCTCTCTGGCGTAGCTAGAGAGATGAAAGGTCAACCGCTTTCTTAATCAACTGAAGTTGCGGTCGACTGCAATGGTCGACCGGCATTAGGTGCGGTCGACCGGTTCTTGGCTGTATAAATTGAATCCACTTTGTTTTCTTACCATTAACTAATAAATCTTTAATCAATCGTTTACAATAAATATCTCACGAAAATATTACTAAAAATCCAGTCTTGATAGATTGCTTAGAGACCAATTAATTGAGAACTCTTTTTGAATAACTTCCTCTTTTGCCCATATATGCAATCTTCTTTTATTACTTTCCTTGTTTATATATTTGTGAATCTTTCTTGAATCGCTTTTTGGTGTTAATTGATCTTGAAAATCTGACACACTAAATTCAAACTTATTAGTACAAGATAGTACGTTTTGTGCACACCAAACTAAGGGTCAACAATCTCTCCCTTTTGGTGTGAACAAAACATGCATGAATGTTTGAAACTTAAAACGAAGCATATAAAATACTCCCCCTGAATTTAGTACATCCTATAATACAGATTTTCATAAATAGAGAGTAAATACTCCCCCTGAATACACTGCCACCGTAATACAGAACATAAATAACAAATATATGGGAGGGAAGAGAGATGAGAGTATTAATTCATGAAATGATTTGAAAAATGTTGTGAAAATTGTTTGAAAACATTCTAAAAACATTCTCCCCGTTTTTGGAACACACCAAAAGGGGATGGATATAACACCCCGAATTCCAAAATACAACTGAATTAGAGATTCCACAAGATCTTTATGCTTCTTTCGTACAATTTTACAAGGAATTTAAAACTTTTCACTTTACATCAGAGTTACAATGAAATCTTTACACTTTACATTTTACAGTGGAAGCAATTTACAACATTTATATAAAAATACAACAATATTTGAATAATTTCTAAGCATCAGTTCTCCTTTAATCTTTATCAGATCATTTATCTTGCATACAAAACTGTGGGTACGTCAGTTTATTCAACCAACAAAAATTATACACGGCCATCCTCTTTATGCCGGAAACAGTATAACGATTCTCATTTCTTAAAAAATTCACAAACTTGTTCACAAAACAAAGCTAAAGGGACTATCCTATTGATGTCGTGTCGTGCTGTGCACTTAGTCCTTAATACAGTTGTTATGTTATATGACACTAATGCACACTTGTTCGGATTCTATGCATCCCATACTACATAGGTCCGAGGGCAAGCCCTTAATCGTACTTCATCTTTTAGGGTTCGATCCCTCGCCATGACTTAAACTACTACGGTAACTACGGTATGTATCCTAGATTCTATGATCTACGAGCCGATGTCCAGCTAGTCTGGAGGGGAATCCCACGCACTGACATGACGCATCAAGCAGGCAGACGATGGACAATTCAGCCTCTGCCACGGATCAATGGCACCACCCGTAGCCACGGAAACACCCCACAAGCGTCGCCACCAGGACGATAATTCCGGAGTAGTGCCCACGCCATGTCATGACGCATCAAGCAGGCAGTCTATGGATCCCTCTCACACCGCCAATCCGATGGCCCTCATACTCTTGTTTTTCTCTTACTTTCATCACATCTTCACTAGGTATCTAGTCCTTAGTTTATTAGAATCATGAACAAAATCAATTCTCTAGAGTTAGTTCTTCCACTATACCGGTCTTAATTCTTTATTCAACATGACCCAAATCTTGGTCTTTTCATTTCAAATTTCATTTCAATTCATTTCTTTTCCATGCCGGTATGAGGCTTAGCTACACTCTAGTTCTCAATTTCAATTCACAATTACACAAGAATCGAGTCTTTCAAACTCATGAGTTCATTTTTCATGATTACATCAGATTTTCCTTTTCATGTTCATAGCATTCATAATCGTAAAACCTTTCATAAATTCAACATAATAATTCACTTCACTTCAAATGCAATTTCGTGCAAAGGTAAATAAAATTCACTTTTCTAATTCGTCACATCCAATCTCCATTCTTTCTATTATCAAATCTCTTTCAAGCAATATATATATGTATTTATTTCACAAAGCAAATTTAGAAATCTGAGATGTTGACAAAGAGTCTGGACAGTCGACTGTTACTCAGACCAGTCGGCTATTCAGCAGGGTTTTAAACTCGAAAGTACAAGGTACGGGACAGTCGACTATTACTCAGACCAGTCGGCTGTTCTGTAGGGTTTTAACTCGAAGGATTTTAATACTCAGGTCGGTCGACTACTACATCTATTCGGTCGACTGATCAGTATTAAGATTTGAAATAAGGAACCATTTCTTCTTTCCTTCGATTCACACAAAATCTTAGTTTAAGATTACCATATGTTCATTTCCCGAAACTAAGATACAATTTTATTTAATGACCCTGGCAACATGCATAGTTTACTAAATATTATAGAGATCCTTACGACTAGTATTTTCCACACGACCACGACTTCAAAGAAAAAAGTATTTTCCCATAATCATCATTTTTCTACCGAGATAAACATTTATTCCAATTCAGTATGCTAGATTAAAATCAAAAATAACATACATTAATCGTATCATTTCATTAAGTTCACCCATTCGTTTCATGCAATCACACTTGTGTTCCATTTTCATTTACAATCATAGTATTAACAAAGAGCAATAATTTTACTTGTTTATTCTTGTATAAGTAGTACAAAACTTAGCATGGTATCTTTCATTCTCTCAGACCAGTCGACTGTTCAACATGATCGGTCGACTGTACAGCTAGTTTTTCAATGTCTTTAGTTCTTTTCCATTCATTCAAATTTTCACATGATGTATATAGCATGAGAGATTTTCTTATAACAATCATTCAATCAAACTAACTTTAACACACACATAATGACAATTTAATTTCAGCCCTAGCATGATTTCTACTCTAGAAGTCATGAGAAACACCCACCTTTTTGAAGATACACGAATAGAAAGCTCTTAGAAAATCCTTTAGAATGCACGAAAGATCCTTCTCTTCCTAGGTGTAGAAAAACCGAGTAATTCCCGACCTTCTTTGGATGAACACTCACACTAGAAACTACTCAATCTTTTCCTTCCCAAAAGTCTCAATCTTTTCTCACTCTAATCTTTTCTCTTTCCAGTAAAATTTTCTAATGTACTAAGATGAGAAGAAACTATGGGGTATTTATACATAATTTTGGGTAGATTGAATGGTTAGGATTTGATCAACTAATTAGGGATTAAAGGCTAGGATGAGTTTGGAAGTTGCCATAACCACCCATGACTTGAGAAACTACCTCTCCACTAACTCCAACTCTCCCAAAACCGGCCTACTAAAAAGGGTGTGCAATGCACACTATATTGCATGCACGTGCTACCCTAGTGTCCCTCATTCTTAAGTTGTTCATGCACTAATCTATTAATTGTCTATCATTGAATCTACACTACAAGTCACCATAATTAAAAGAGGAATAAATTAAATGGGTTTACTATTTGGGCCAAAAATCATGGGATCAAGGAGAAATACTTAAATTAATTATAATGGGCTAGAATTAGGCCTAGGATGTTCTTTAGGCTTTAAAATAACTTTTGTAAGAAACAAAGAGAATAATCAGTCTATTAGGCTATGAAGAAAAATATTGGACTCTAGAAAACATATGAAATTATGTATGCAAAAATACATACGGTCTCAAATCCTCATAAAATGAAATATATACGAATATATATATATATAATAGATCGGGATGTTACAACACTCCCTCCTTAGAATAGTTCCGTCCCCGGAACTACACTTAAAGGGTGAAGACAACATAAATATAACAAGAGGAAAGAAAATACAAATCAAACAAAGAGTTCGGGATGATCCTTCATCATCCTTTCCTCAGATTCCCAAGTAACCTCTTCAACCAACTGGTTTCTCTAGACTACCTTGACCATCGGTATAATCTTATTCCTCAAGACTTTCTCCCAACGATCAACAATCTCAACCGGAAGCTCAATGTAACTCCGATCCAACTGCAAACCCTCTGGCACTTCGGGCAAATGATGACTTGGATCTGGAATGTAACCTCTCAGCATAGACACGTGAAAGACATTGTGCACCTGAGATAACTCTTCCGGTAATTCAAGCCGGCAAGCAGTTTTTCCGATCCTTTTCAATATCTTATATGGACCTATGAACCTCGGGGCTAACTTCCCACTATTGCCGAATCGGATCACGCCTTTGCTGGGCGATATTTTCAGAAAGACAAAGTCACCAACCTCAAACTCAAGGTCCCTCCTCTGGTTGTCTGCGTAGCTCTTCTGCCTACTCCGAGCTTCCACCAACCTCTTCCTGATTAGATCAATCTTTTCAGAGGTCTGTTGCACAATTTTGGGCCCAAACATTTGACGCTCCCCAACTTCAAAGCAACAGACAGGCGTCCTGCACTTCCTGCCATACAAAGCTTCATACAGCGCCATCCCGATGCTAGTCTGAAAACTGTTGTTATAGGCAAACTCTACCAAAGGTAAATACCTTTCCCAACTGCCTCCAAAGTCTAGTACACAACACCGAAGCATATTCTCAAGAATACGGTTGACTCTCTCGGTCTGCCCATCGGTTTGCAGATAAAAAGCAGTGCTGAAATCCATCTTGGTACCCAAAGCTGTCTGAAGACTCCTCCAAAAATGCGAAGTAAACCGCGCATCTCGATCAAACACAATGGTCAACGGAACGCCATGAAGCCTGACGATCTCACTAACATACATCTCAGCCAACTTGTCCATCGAAGCAGTGAGTTTTATCGCCAAAAAGTGTGCGGACTTGGTTAGTCGATCGACTATGACCCAAATCGCATCGTTGCCCTTAGGACTCTTGGGTAAATCCGTGATGAAGTCCATACTGATGTTATACCACTTCCATTCCGGAATAGGTAACGGTTGCAATAGACCTCCAAGAGTCTGATTTTTGGCTTTGACTTGTTGACAAATCTCACACCTCGACACAAATTCGGCCACATCCCGTTTCAAACCTGACCACCAGAAATCCTGTTTAATGTCCCTATACATCTTGGTACTCCCAGGATGTACAGACAAAAGAGTAGCATGTGCCTCCTGAAGAATACTTTCTTTCAAGTCCGACTGATCCGGAACACACAACCTCTCTCCAAACCACAACACTTCATCCCTGATTTGAAATCCGGGCAACTTGCCAGCACCCACCTGCTCCTTCAACTTCAGAATCTCTGCATATTCCTTCTCACTCACAATAATCCTTTCGTTCAGCGTCGGTAGAAGCCTCAACTGAGCTAAGGATGATCCCAAGCCTTGCAGAACAACTTCAATACCAGCCCGATCCAACTCCTCTGCCAGTTGCCTTTGAGTTGTAATCAAACTCGCCAGACTGCTCTTGCGGCTAAGTGCATCAGCAACAACATTAGCCTTCCCAGGGTGATACTTAATCTCCGGACGAATGTCCTCAAGTACCTCCAGCCATCTCCTTTGCCTCAGGTTCAGATCCTTTTGCTGATAGATGTACTTCAAGCTTTTATGGTCTGTGTACATGTTCAGCTTCTCACCATACACATAATGTCTCCATTGCTTCAAGGCGAAGATAATCGCAGCCAACTCCAGATCATGAGTCGGGTAATTCTTCTCATGCGATCGTAGTTGCCTCGACCCATAAGCGATCACTTTTCCTTCTTGCATTCAGACACAATCAAGCCCACGATGTGAAGCATCGCTATAGACATCATATTCAATACCTGCTCTAGGCAAAGCCAAAATGGGAGCAGTAGTCAGCCTCTCTTTCAACTCCTGAAAGCTTGCCTCGCACTGTTCGGTCCATTTGAAGTTCACATTCTTCTTGGTCAGACCAGTGAGCAGCACGACTATCTGAGCGTAGCCCTGGATAAATCTCCTATAATATCCAGTCAATCCAAGAAAACTTCTGACTTCCTTCACTGCAGTAGGCCTTACCTAGTCTCTCACTGCCTCTATCTTCTGAGGATCAGTTGCCACTCCCTCCTTAGAAAGGATGTGACCTAGGAATGCCACTTCAGATTTCCAGAAATCACACTTGGACAGCTTGGCATACTACTCATGCTCCTGAAGCTTCCTCAAAACTGTTGCCAGATGCTCCATATGCTCCTCCTCCAACTTGGAGTACACGAGAATATCGTCGTTAAACACCACGACGTAAGAATCAATGAACGGACTCAGAACTCTGTTCATCATGTCCATGAAGATTGCAGGCGCATTCGTCACTCCAAACGGCATAACTAAGAACTCGTAATGCTCGTGTCGAGTTCTTAACGCAGTTTTATGCACATCTTCGGCTTTTACTCGAACTTGATGATATCCTGATCGAAGATCTATTTTGGAGAAAATAGCAGCTCCTTGTAAACGATCGAACAAATCGTCAATTCTTGGAATCAGATATTTATTCTGAATAGTGACCTTATTCAGCTCTCGGCAATCGATGCACATCCTCATCGAACCATCCTTCTTCTTTACCAAAAGCACCGGTGCTCCCCAAGGAGACGCACTTGGTTGAATAAAGCCTTTCTCCAGCAGTTCCTCAATCTGCCGTTTGATCTCATCCTATTCCACATGTGCCATTCTATACGGTGCCTTGGAGATAGGTGCACTCCCTGTCTGAATAGTGATGCTGAACTCCACATCACGATGTGGGGGTAACCCAGGCAAGTCTTCCAAGAACACAATCGAATAATCCCGAACCATAGGAATCTGTTGCACCTCAGCAGGAATCCCATTCTTCTGGCTAATAGCAGCAACCAAATCTGAACATCTCCTCTTCCCTTGGAAAGTGACTTTAGGTCCTCCTGGAGCCTTCATTGTTACTGTATTGGTCTTACACTCGATGTTTGCACTGTACACTGACATCCAATCAATACCAATGATAACATCAACTCCCAAAACATTCAGCTCGATCAGATCGATCCCGAAAATTCGATCTCCAATCACGATGTCGCAGTCAGCATAATACCGATCAGTGGTTAGAGTCTCCCCTGATGGAGTAGCTACTGTTAAAACCTTGCCTGGAAAGATTTTCGGTTCGACTCCCAATACTTTAGCAAATTTAGGTGACACAAAAGTATGAGAGGATCCAGTATCGAACAAAACAACGGCTTTCATTCCATTCAAATAAACTTCTCCTGTTACATAATACACACTCATTACGTAACAGTTCACTAAATAAACGGGAAAAGAAAGCAACATGAACCTCTAAACATCTGCCCTCGTACCAGTGATGATATGATCTACCTCATCGGCATCAGCTTCAGTCAAGGCAAATACTCGCCCTTGCTGGTACGGTCTCTTTCCGGCCTGCTGAGTTGGTCCCCTTTGGACGACATCTTGCAACTTCGGGCACCGTGATCGGTAGTAACCTGTCTCCCCACAATTGTAACAAGTCACCACAGGAGGTCTCACCCATGCACTTTCGGGTCTCCCATCTATGTTGACAGCATTCGCTCCCGTTGGTTTGAACCTCTGGGCTGACGGCTGTCCCCTGGCATTCCCAGCAACTGCAGGCCTCTTCCCCATATTCCAGTTGTTCCTTCTATTCTGAATAGCGTGGAACTACTCCATGTCTTCCGCCGTGGCTGCCGCTCGTTTGACTAGCTTGTCAAACCTCCTGATACAGAGGGGTATCATCCTGGACCTCAAGCTTGGCCTCAACCCATGCTCGAACTTACGAGCCTTCTTCGCCTCATCCATCACCAATTCGGGAGCATACCTTGAGTGCTGAGTGAATCTGGTCTCATACTCCCTAACCGACATGCTGCCCTGCTGCAACGATAAAAACTCCATGGCCTTCTTCTCCTAGACATTTGAGGGAAAATAATAACTGCGAAATTCTTCCAAGAATTCCTCCCAGCCAAGAACAATATCTCCCATTGTTCGCTTCATCGACTGCCACCATACAGCCGCATCCTTCTCGAACTGCAGAGTCGCCAACTTCACCTTGCTACCTTCAGGGGTCTCCAAGACTTCGAAGATAGTCTCTACCTGCCGAATCCAGTTGTCAGCCGCGTCAGGGTCTGAATTCCCCTCAAATACCGGTGGTTTCATCCGCTTGAATGATTCCACGAGTTTGATGACTTCGGGTACTGATTCACAGGCATCCTTCCTTGGTTCTGATTCATGGCAACGGCATTGAGTGTCTGATAGACCCTCGCTACTTCTGTTTCCAAGTCCAGACCTTCACTGTTTCTTGCTCTTCGTCCAGCCATATTTTGATGCAAAAGATCCATTAAATTTGAAGTATAAAACATGAATTTTCAATTAACTTTTTATTTCATTGAATTTCAAACTTTATACATTCGAATTGAAAACATTTCTTGACATCAGAATGAAAGCAGTAGAAGCTACAACAGTCTAACTCCTATAGTTCCTCTTCGCTTCACGAAGCTCTCCCCGTAGTTCCTCAATTTCCTCCTTCAGTACATCGGTCATGTTTTTCCTCTTCTCGAGTTCCCATACACGATGACTGAGAACCGCAAAGTCATCCTTGCGCTTCGCCAACTGACCCTCCAATAGTCCTACTCTCTCTCGCATAGTCTCAACCTGCCTCTAAAGAGATATCACAAGACTACTTGGAACTAGTTCTTCATTGTCAGAATAGTCATCAGATGAGTCTGGAGGTGGGGTGATCTCTCGGGACTCAGGCCATTCCTCTCCGTCAGAATCTGCTTGCCCTGGGTAATACTCTTCCTTGGAATCTGCTTGTCCAGGATAGTAATCTTCCTCTATGATATGACAATTGTCGTCTCCAGCAGGGTCAAAGTGGTCAGCCATCTTAGAAATAGAGAGGAAGAAGCATAAATCATAGAGCAACACAAATGTAAGTGACTTACATTTAAATCTCTAGACTCAACACACACTCTAATGTCCACTTCTAGGGAGTCGTTCCTTATAAATTTGTACTAGTGTGAAGCGTGGCTCTAATACAACTCTGTAACACCTCGAATTCCAAAATACAACTGAATTCGAGATTCCACAGGATCTTTATGCTTCTTTCGTACAATTTTACAAGAAATTTAAAACGTTTCACTTTACATCAGAGTTACAATGAAATCTTTACACTTTACATTTTATAGCGGAAGCAATTTACAACATTTATATAAAAATACAGCAATATTTGAATAATCTCTAAGCATCAGTTCTCCTTTAATATTTATTAGACCATTTATCCTGCATACAAAACTGTGGGTACGTCAGTTTATTCAACCGATGAAAATTGTACACAGCCATCCTCTCTATACCGGAAACAGTATAACGATTCTCATTTCTTAACAAAATCACAAACTTGTTCACAAAACAAAGCTAAAGGGACTATCCTATTGATGTCGTGTCGTGCTGTGCACTTAGTCCTTAATGCAGTTGTTATGTTATATGACACTAATGCATACTCGTACGGATTCTATGCATCACATACTACATAGGTCCGAGAGCAAGCCCTTAATCGTACTTCATCTTTTAGGGTTCGATCCCTCGCCATGACTTAAACTACTACGGTAACTACGGTAAGTATCCTAGATGTTCTATGATCTATGAGCCCATATCCAGGCAGTCTGGAGGGAAATCCCACGCACTGACATGACGCATCAAGCAGGCAGACTATGGACAATTCAGCCTCTGCCACGGATCAATGGCACCACCCGTAGCCACCTGAAACACCTCACAAGCGTCGCCATCGGGACGATAATTCCGGAGTAGTGCCCATTCCATGTCATGACGCATCAAGCAGGCAGTCTGTGGATCACTCTCACACCGCCAATCCGATGGCCCTCATACTCATATTTTTCTCTTACTTTCATCACATCTTCACTAGGTATCTAGTCCTTAGTTTATTAGAATCATGAAAAAAATCAATTCTCTAGAGTTAGCCCTTCCACTATACCGGTCTTAATTCTTTATTCAACATGACCCAAATCTTGGTCTTTTCATTTCAAATTTCATTTCAATTCATTTCTTTTCCATGCCGGTATGAGGCTTAGCTACACTCTAGTTCTCAATTTCAATTCACAATTACACAAGAATCGAGTCTTTCAAACTCATGAGTTCATTTTTCATGATTACATCAGATTTTCCTTTTCATGTTCATAGCATTCATAATCGTAAAACCTTTCATAAATTCAACAGAATAATTCACTTCACTTCAAATGCAATTTCGTGCAAAGGTAAATAAAATTCACTTTTCTAATTCGTCACATCCAATCTCCATTCTTTCTATTATCAAATCTCTTTCAAGCAATATATATATGTATTTATTTCACAAAGCAAATTTAGAAATCTGAGATGTTGACAAAGAGTCTGGACAGTCGACTGTTACTCAGACCAGTCGGCTGTTCAGCAGGGTTTTAAACTCGAAAGTACAAGGTACAGGGCAGTCGACTATTACTCAGACCAGTCGGCTGTTCTGCAGGGTGTTAACTCGAAGGATTTTAATACTCAGGTCGGTCGACTACTACATCTATTCGGTCGACTGATCAGTATTAAGATTTGAATAAGGAACCATTTCTTCTTTCCTTCGATTCACACAAAATCTTAGTTTAAGATTACCATATGTTCATTTCCCGAAACTAACATACAATTTTATATAATGACCCTGGCAACATGCATAGTTTACTAAATATTATAGAGATCCTTACGACTAGTATTTTCCACACGACCACGACTTTAAAGAAAAAGGTATTTTCCCATAATCATCATTTTTCTACCGAGATAAACATTTATTCCAATTCAGTATGCTCGATTAAAATCAAAATTAACATACATTAATCGTATCATTTCATTAAGTTCACCAATTCGTTTCATGCAATCACACTTGTGTTCCATTTTCATTTACAATCATAGTATTAACAAAGAACAATAATTTCACTTGTTTATTCTTGTATAATTAGTACAAAACTTAGCATGGTATCTTTCATTCTCTCAGACCAGTCGACTGTTCAACATGATCGATCGACTGTACAGCTACTTTTTCAATGTCTTTAGTTCTTTTCCATTCATTCAAATTTTCACATGATGTATATAGCATGAGAGATTTCATTATAACAATCATTCAATCAAACTAACTTTAACACACACATAATGACAATTCAGTTTCAGCCCTAGCATGATTTCTACTCTAGAAGTCATGAGAAACACCCACCTTTTTGAAGGTACACGAATAGAAAGCTCTTAGAAAATCCTTTAGAATGCACGAAAGATCCTTCTCCTCCTAGGTGTAGCAAAAACCGAGTAATTCCCGACCTTCTTTGGATGAACACTCACACTAGAAACTACTCAATCTTTTCCTTCCCAATAGTCTCAATCTTTTCTCACTCTAATCTTTTCTCTTTCTAGTAAAATTTTTTAATGTACTAAGATGAGAAGAAAATATAGGGTATTTATACATAATTTTGGGTAGATTGAATGGTTAGGATTTGATCAACTAGTTAGGGATTAAAGGCTAGGATGAGTTTGGAAGTTGCCATAACCACCCATGACTTGAGAAACTACCTCACCACTAACTCCAACTCTCCCAAAACCGGCCTACTAAAAAGGGTGTGCAATGCACACTATATTGCATGCACGTGCTACCCTAGTGTCCCTCATTCTTAAGTTGTTCATGCACTAATCTATTAATTGTCTATCATTGAATCTACACTACAAGTCACCATAATTAAAAGAGGAATAAATTAAATGGGTTTACTATTTGTGCCAAAAATCATGGGCCCAAGGAGAAATACTTAAATTAATTATAATGGGCTAGAATTAGGCCTAGGATGTTCTTTAGGCTTTAAAATAACTCTTGTAAGAAACAAAGAGAATAATCAGTCTATTAGGCTATGAAGAAAAATATTGGACTCTAGAAAACATATGAAATTATGTATGCAAAAATACATACGGTCTCAAATCCTCATAAAATGAAATATATACGAATATATATATATATAGGGTGTTGTTCGGTTGCAAACGGGCCGGAACGGGTCGGTTCGCACGGACCCGTGCGAACCTCGATCTGGACCGTTGGATCGAAGATCCAACGGTTCAGATTTTTTTTCATAAAATCTTGCCTTAACCCGTCGTTGGCAAGAACGGGTTAAGGCAAAATTTAATTAAAAAAGTTGGCCTTAACCCGTTCTTCGGAATAACGGGTTAAGGCTATATTTTTCATTTTCGTCGACATACAGTTCGTCTTCTTTCTTCCGCTCTCTTCTTCTCTCTTCGACGAACCCAGACCCAAACGACGGAAAAAAAAAAAAAAAAAACCCTAAAAAAACCCTAGCTCCGACGATCCAAACCCTAGAACTCCATCTTCTCTCCCAACTCCGAAGATTGAAACCCCCTAACTCCGACGTTCGAAACCCTAGCTTCTCTTCCCCTCTTCGGAACGAAATCGGAACCCTAGTTCTCTTCCAAAACCCATTGCTTGGCTCGATTTCGACCTACTCCGTAAGGTATACACTATTTCTTTACCCCAATAATGTACATTTGTATTTTTTTTTGAATTTGTGTGTAGTAATTTATTTAGAAATTGGGAAAAAATTTAAATGCGTTAGTAGATTTTGGATGTAGATTCGGGTTGACCTTAAGTATATTCAATTGCCGAATTACGTTGCTTGCATTAGTAACTAGTAGAATTAGAATTGTATATACGAAATTAGTTATAAACTTTTCAGTGCGGTTATGGTTGAAAACCCTGCAAACGACCGTAAAAAAATACGAAACTTTCCCAGTAGGTTCGTCTCACGTAGTACAAGCCAAACCCACTTGTAGAAGCGAGTTTCGACTCACGGTTCGAGAGTTACGGCCGCGTATTGCTTACGGTCGGAAAAAACCAAGTATTGCGGTGCACGGCCGTATATCGCAAACCGTGACTCGAAACTCGCTTCTACAAGTTCGGGTGGCTTGCCCTATGTGAACCTGACCAACTCTGAAAGTTTTAAAATTTTCGGATGCCGTTTGTGCGGTTTTCTCAACTTCCTCGCATTATAAGTTTCAGACTTAGAATTCTTTAAGTTTTTGTAGATTAGAAAACCCTCCAAATGGCCTCCAAAAAATACGAAACTTTGCGATTTGGTTGGTGACACGTACGAGAAGTGACCCGAAGTTGTAGAAGTGAATTTCGACTCACGGTTCGAGAGATACGGCCGCGTATCGGTTTTGATTGGAAAAAAACAACTTAAGCCGGTACACGGCCGTATCTCCCGAACCGTGAGTCGAAACTCGCTTCTACAAGTTCGGGTGGCTTGCCCTACGTGAATCCGACCTAGTCGGAAAGATTTATAATTTTCGGGTACCGTTTGCGCGGTTTTCTCAACTTTCTCGCACTACAAGTTTTAGACTTAGAATTTTCTAAGTGCGGGTAGATTAGAAAACCCTTCAAACGGCCTCCAAAAAATACGAAACTTTGCGATTTGGTTGGTGACACGTACGAGAAGTGACCCGAAGTTGTAGAAGTGAATTTCGACTCACGGTTCGAGAGATACGGCCGCGTATCGGTTTTGATTGGAAAAAAACAACTTAAGCCGGTACACGGCCGTATCTCCCGAACCGTGAGTCGAAACTCGCTTCTACAAGTTCGGGTGGCTTGCCCTACGTGAATCCGACCTAGTCGGAAAGATTTATAATTTTCGGGTACCGTTTGCGCGGTTTTCTCAACTTTCTCGCACTACAAGTTTTAGACTTAGAATTTTCTAAGTGCGGGTAGATTAGAAAACCCTTCAAACGGCCTCCCAAAAATACGAAACTTTGCGAATTGGTTGGTGTCACCTAAGGGAACCCAAACCAACTTGGAGGGTTGTGTTTTTCGACTCACGGTTCGAGAGATACGGTCGCGTATCGCATTCGGTTGAAAACAACTATTATAATGCGGTATACGGTCGTATCTCGCAAACCGTGAGTCGAAACTCGCTTCTACAAGTTCGGGTTGCTTGCCCTACGTGAATCCGACCAATTGGGAAAGTTTTAAAATTTTCAGGTGCCGTTTGTGCGGTTTTCTCAACTTCCTCGCATTATAAGTTTCAGACTTAGAATTTTCTTAGTGCGGGTAGCTTAGAAAACCCTTCAAACGGCCTACAAAAAATACGAAACTTTGCAATTTGGTTGGTGTCACCTACGAGTAGTGAACCGAAGTTGTAGTAGTGAATTTCGACTCACGGTCCGAGAGATACGGCCGCGTATCGGTTTTGGTTGGGAAAAAAACAACTAAAGCCGGTACACGGCCGTATCTCCCGAACTGTGAGTCGAAACTCGTTTTTACAAGTTTGGGTGACTTGCCCTACGTGAATCCGGCCTAGTCGAAAAGTTTCTTAATTTTCGGGTGCCGTTGCGCAGTTTTCTCAACTTCCCCGCACCACAAGTTTTAAACTTAGAAATTTCTAAGTGCGGGTAGATTAGAAAACCCTTCAAACGCCCTCCCAAAAAATACGAAACTTTGCAGGTAGGTTGGTGTCCCCTATGAGAAGCCCCCCAAACTTGTAGAAGTGATTTTCGACTCCCGATTCGAGAGATACAACCGCGTATCGCTTTCGGTTGAAAAAAACTATTATAAAGCGGTATACGGTCGTATCTTGCAAACCGTCAGTCGAAACTCCCTTCTACAAGTTCGGGTGGCTTGCCCTACGTGAATTCCACCTAGATGGAAATTTTTGTAATTTTCGTATGCCGTTTGTGTGGTTTTGCTCTATTTCCTCGCATTTTAAGTTTGAGAATTAGATATTTCTAAGTGCGGACCGTTTACAAAACACTTCAAACCACCTCCAAATAGTACGAAACTTTTCTCCTTTTCAAGTTGTGGTGGCTTGCGCAGTTACAAAAACACCAAATACAGCGGTTGAGTACCCCTAACTATTCTCCTCTTCACCGTTTCTTAGGTATGGACAGTTTCGAAGGAAGTTCTGTTGCCGGGGATAAATTTGTTCGTGCACAACCACTTGGCGAGTATCTTCCTCATGTTGACGAGCACCTAAAACCGAAGATTGGTATGACATTTCCCACCCTTGATGATGCGGAAAAATTTTATTCATCATATTGCAAATGTGCGGGATTCGCTATGCGTAAGGGTGGAAATAAATATAAGGGAAACGATGTAGTGGATAAATCATACGTCTGTAATAAAGCCGGGGAGTCACCGAATAGCTATAATGAAACCAGACGAGGTACAACTTCTAGAACGGGTTGCAAAGCTTTTGTCCGTGTGAAAATAAACCCACATAGTAGTTCACAAAGTAATACATGGATTATTTATTCGTTAAATGAAGCACACAATCACGAATTCACTTCACCCGGTAGACGTCACTTGCTACCTCGAAACCGTGAATTGACTAAGACAGTTAAAAATGTAATTGGTCAAATGACCGAAGCTAATGTCCCTGTATGCAAACAAATGCTATTCTTTGAAGCTGCAAGTGGAGGTAATGAGAAAATTGGATTCACCGAAACCGATGTAAGAAATTTCAAGAGAGACGAGATGGAAGGTTTAAAAGGTCACGACGGACAAATGCTACTTGAGTTTTTTGAATCGAAAAAGGCGACCGATCCCTTATTCTATTTTGACTACCAATGTGACCCCGAAGGGCGATTGACACATTGTGTGTGGGTGGACGGTATCGCCAGAAATAATTACAAAGTATTTGCGGATGTTCTTTGCTTTGACGCTACCTACAACACAAACCGATACGGGATGTTGTTCGTACCATTTGTTGGATTCAACCATCATTGGCAATCAATATTCCTAGGTTGTGGGTTCATCCCCAATGAGACAGCTTCCTCATTTGAGTGGTTCTTTGAAAAGTGGCGTGCTGCAATGCCATGTGATCCGATTAACATCGTGACAGATGAGGATCGCGGGATAACTTCTGCAATTTCCAAAGTTTTCCCAATCACGTCACATAGATATTGCATTTGGCATATTTTGGATAAGCTACCGCATGAAGTTCGAATGTCGAATAACGTTGATGAGTTCAGGGATGCTTTGAAGACTATTATTTATACGGCGGAATTTAAAACAGAATTCGAACAGAAGTGGAAAAATTTGATCTGTCAGTACAAATTAGAAAATAACAGATGGTTGAAGGAAAAATTTGAGATCCGTGAAAAATGGGCCCCGGTGTACGCAAGAGACTCATTTTGGGGGGGCATGCTGAGTACCCAACGTAGCGAATCGCTACATTCATCCTTGAAGCACCATACTCATAAAAAGTACTCACTACATGAATTTGCTATCATCTTTGACCGACTCTTAGTAAAACAAAGACACGATGAACTTAAAGAAACACATCGTAATCGCGAGGAGCGGCCAAAATTGAAGACCGAGTGGGCATTGGAGTCACAAATGGCAGGGACATACACTTTGAAGATTTTCTACAAATTTCAACAAGAAGTGGTCAAAAGCTTATTACTTAATGTGAGTTTAATTGCGAGTATGGATACACTGGATAGTGCAGCTTATTCTGTAACAGTTTGTGGAAATTCAGAACCGGGGAGGGTGATTTCTTATTGTAAAATCAGTAAAATTGCTAAATGCCCTTGTTCCATGTACTACTTCGTAGGCATTCCCTGCAAACATCTACTTGCAGTTATTCGGTTCACAGATCACACCGCACTACCTGAACAATATATTTGTAGGCGATGGACCAGGGATCAAATGAGGAGAAGCAGTATACCGGTGGGCAATAATATGGGCGACAATTTTGCATCGCGTTATTGCGAACTTAGTATGCACTCAAGACATATGGTCGATCTTGGTTGTTCTTCAGAGCGAGGATACAAGTACATGCTCGACCACATGCTGAAGGGAATTGAAGGCTTTGCGGAGATTGATCCAGTGAACAGCACACCACACGAAGGTAGCGCCCAACCTGAGAGTGGTGGACAAGCACATACACATGCACATGTAGGTGACCCTGTACAGTGCACCACAAAGGGTAGGCCTAAAGGGAAACGGTTGAAGTCGGTAAGAGAATGCCAAAAAACAAAGAGGCCAAGACTTTGCAGGACATGTCTTCGGGTCGTAGGTCACGATTCACGGAATTGCCCCAGAAATTTAGGAAAGTATTATATCAGACATTTTGTATTTGTTTATTCAACTCAAACTTTGTTATTTTTGGTCAGTACTAACTCATTCTTCCTTCTTTTTTTAGTGGATCGGTGGGCAATGAAGAAGCTCCAAACGCGGTAGAGAGTGATGCTGACGAAGGCGAAGGTTCGTGCTAAGGGGGCTTTAAGAAATTTATTAATATGTATGTCATGTCAAAATTTGGAAATAATCACCGAATAATTGCCAAATTTTAAATTGATTCGTGCCGATTTATTTGAATTTCGACTGGATTGTTAACCTTTTTTTTTTCTCCCTGGTATAGGTCCGGAATGAAACAAGTTTAACGCGCCCAAATGGAAAGACGCACCGCCTTGAAAAGTTGTGTTATTTTTGGTTTGTATATATTTGTGGATAATTGCCGTGTTCTTGTTTGGTACAAGTAAATTAACCATGTTTTTAATTATAATGCAATTTCTGTACGTCAGTGTATTTTGTGTATTTGTGAACAAAGTTATATTACTATGCATTTTGACCAGGCAATTTGGTTGTGAATGCTTATTGCAGTCGGAAAATGTAAAATTAGTAGATGTATACAATTTGAGGAACTCGTTCTGTTTGGGAATTTTGTGTTAAGGAAAATTGTCCGCCTGCTAATGTGAACAGTTTTTTATATGTGTTGGCGATTGTGTATTTCGTGCATAACCAATACTGCACCTGTAAGTTCGGCCAATATCTCTTTTCTTAACCCGTTCTTGACGATAACGGTTTAATACAATCTAACCCGTTATCGGAAATAACGGGTTAAGGAGATAGACATTGGCAGTACTTTGGTTCAATACTTCACATACGGTGGTTTTAGTTCGGCCAATATCCCTCTACTTAGGCCGTTCTTATTGGTAACGGTTTTATACAATCTAACTCGTTATCAGGAATAACGGGCTAAGGAGCTAGATATTGGCAGTCCTTCGGTTCAATAATACACATGTAGGGATTTAGTTCGGCCAATATCTCTCTACTTAAGCCGTTGTTGGTGGTAACGGTTTTATACAGTATAACACGTTATTAGCAATAACGGTCTAAGTAGAGAGGTATTGGCAGTACTTCGGTTCAATACTTCACATATAGCGGTGTTAGATCGGACAATATCTCTCTACTTAATCCGTTGACACATTTTAGAAGCAATACTAAAACTGAGTTGTTCCAAACGAAATAAATACTGTGTAGTTGGCATCCAGATGATTGGTACTAAACTTGTATGGTTAGTGATGGTAACTATCTAGTGGATGTTATCCAATCTTAGATAACAAATGTACGTACACACTGCCAGTTTTCAAGTGTTGTGTGAATGCATTACTATGTAATTTGCTTTGAAGATGATGTTAGTAAACTGTCAATGTTAGTGATGATATTCAAGCTCAATTTTTAAATCGATATTCAAATCTCACTGTCAATGTTAGTCCTGTGTGATGATATTCAAACATCAAGGTTGGCCGTTATGTTTTACACAAAGTAAATTCACTTTCCTCCTGGCAACTCATATTAGTCCTGTGTGAATTCTATTCGCTGTGCCATTTTGATTGTACTAACTCTGTTGCGGATTTTATCTATTGTTCTACCATCTAATATGAAGGTTGGCACTTCTCTTATTGCTTGAAATATACATAAAATTTATCTTTCATTATTCATAAAATTTATATACCATTACCTTCACTTAAACTTATATACCAATACCTTAACTTAAATTTCTATACCATTACCATTACCTTCATTTAAATACGTGCCGTACGCACGTCTCACGGGCAATCCTAGTCCTCACATACAATCCAGAAAACTCATTCTCACAATCTCTTAAAAGTTCACAATTTCACAATTCTACAAAATGTACCACTTTCGCAATATTCAAGCTTCAAGTGTACCACCTACCAAATCTTCACGCTTCAAGCCATTAATGATCCTACAAAATCTTGAAGCTTCAAGATACAAAATCTTCATCTTCACTGAACCTACAAAATCTTCATCTTGAAGCTACAAATTTAGAAAATCTTCAAGCTTGAATCCTGAAAGCTTCAAGCTTCAAGTGTACCACCTACAAAATCTTCACTGAACCTACAAAATGATGACAATTTCACAATCTCAAGTATTAGGAAAACATAATAGATTTAAAAAAAATTTGACAGAACCTCCCCTACAATATTCGCCCTTTTACAAAAATTCCTTACGGAATTCTGCTAACAGTTAAATATATGACATCACACGCAATAAATATAAATCCTCCCCAGGCTCAACCGAGCAACATCACACATGCAACATATATATATGGCTCTGGGGGAAAAAATCAGAATATAATGCAAGATACAAAATATAAACCAAATATTCTTTTCAAAATGTAATAATTTTTTTGTAAAACCTTCGAAAAAAAATTTAAAAAACCAAACAATATACCCAATACTCCACAAAATTGCGGGTACGGGTATTAACATAACTATATTATATCATTATTATATACAGTTACTTACATCATCTCCCAAAATGCTAAATATTACAATTTTTACAACCTCCACCATACTAAACACCAACCGAATGAATGAAAAAAATAATTAAAGGGTTGTAGAAGAACACAGTGGTTGAGGTCTTCAAAATAGAACACAATGGCTGAAGTAAAAATGAGAACAACTTATTACTAGTATCTTCGTGTTGTAGATTTTATTTAAAAAAAAAGAAGATACTTATATGGCCATATTGGCAGTGATGTCATCCATTGCTGTTCTTTCATTAGAGCAATTGACCTGTATATAAAGGAGGGGAAACATATTAACTAACCAATTGAAGTTCTTCAATTGGAGCAATTGACGTTGTAATTATTTTAACAAACCAATCAAGAAAACATATTAACTACTATTGATTACTACGACCTATCTTCTTTGATGATTAACTACAATGAGATACTTGTGTAAAATTGTGTAGATTATTTCAGTTTTAGAAGTGTTATAGAGAAAGATGGAGCTATACAGAAAGATCGGAAGAAGCGGTAAGACAGTAAAATTGTGTAGCTATTTCAGTTTCAGAAGTGAATCTGACAGTCAGGAGTTTTTCAAAGATCACTTTCTTCTAAAGAAAGTATGTAAATGCGAAGAATTCAAAGGACAGATTTGAAAATATAAATCATTTTAGGGGACTGTGTAAGAAGCCTTTTAAGTATAATGGAAATAATATGCAATAGAAGCACAGTGAGCATTGGAACAAATTTTGGGTACGGTAACATAGTTAACTGAATTCTATCATAAGGCAATCTCAAACGAGACCAAAGTACTGCTTTGTTATTAATACCATCATACTATTCTCGGTTAAGTATCCATGTGACCTAGTTCATATCTAAAATTTAAATTTAGTTAATCAACCTTAAAGTAAAACTCTTCCACCTCAGAAATTGGATCTAAAAAACATTTACAATTGACAAATATGTCCTTTCTGAAGAGAAAAAACTAAGGTGTGCAATCCGAGTTTTTACAAATGCACGGGCAACTTCTTCAGACTGAATGAGAAGGACAATCCGAGTTTTTATGAATGTTGAATGCTTATGAAATAGGTTAGATTTGTGATGTATACATCAATGTTTACCACAATTACAGCCTCAATGTGTTTTTCTTTACAGAAAATTACCTCGACGTTTTTTTCAATATACAGTTTAATAACTTCAGAATATACCCATATGATTACTATGTGATGGAAATTAAACAACTAATAATGTTAATGTTGAAATATACAGTTTAATAATGTTACGTGTATATTACGTGTATGTGGGGGGGGGGGGGGGGGTTGTACTTCGGTCCATTTAAACTTCAAAAATACACAAATTATTATGCTAAAAATAATGTTAATGTTGAAATAGCAAAATTCAAAAAATGTGTGCATAAACGATAATAATGCGTGCATAAGAGATAATATTCAAAGTTACATGTCTAAGAAAATATTGCTTAATTTAAGCTTGTTAATTTTGTGTAATCTACGTTTATCAAATTTTCTTCACCTAAAAACAAAGTATTTTCATAATATCATACATCCTAATTGGAAAGTCAAATAATTCTGAAGTATTCATAAATAAGTATAGAATTTTGTTTTTAATAGGTTCTTTATAAATGAGAAGTTATTGCTGGTATTAGGATTAGTATTTAGGAAGAATGTGACTAACAACACTAAACATAAGCAACAACACAAAACGAAGAAATACCGAATATTTAAAATAAGAGCAGACTTACTTTCATGTAGTTCTCAAAGCGCTCACTGAAGAAATGATACGCAAACTCGGTTTCAAAAAATTCTTGCAACTTATTACTTGGACCTGTGCACAAATTAAAGTGCATTGGTATCAGAATCAATCTGTTTTCATAGATAAGTGAGATTTTAGATTTTAGATTCTCAAGTGAGATTCTCAAGTAATATTTTGAATAGATAAGAGTCCTCATACTGATCATGGTTGACCATGCAGACATTCTCAGGTGAGATTTTAGATTTTAGATCTAGATCATGGTTGACCATGCAGACATAATTCTGAGTATCTAGATCACTTCTAAGCCAAGCTTCCAAAATCAAACCTCATATGGGCATATCGCGATGCGATCAAACTCTACCTAGTTGATCTATAACTCTCATATTTACAATCACACCACACAAAATCATCACCAATACAGATACTCTTTCGAAAAAATAATGTAATAATAACAAAACTAAAACTAATTCCAACTCGATATGAATGTGTCCATGTTCTTACCTGGGTCCAAACAGAATGTTTTCGAGCTCCAACAACTCCTCATCCGTCGCCAACTCAAGCACCGATCTGAATTCCGGATCAAAATCCCCTGAAAAAAATGGGAAAATTATCAAAAATTTTTGGGAGGCTACTCAAATACTTAAAAACCCAGAAGAAAAAACAACCAAAGATGCGAACTTTGTGAGGTAGAAGTGATCGCGGCCGCCCGCTATAACTCTCATATTTACAATCACACCACACGAAATCATCACCAATACAGATACTCTTCCGAAAAAAAAAATGTAATAATCGAAAAATAAAACTAATTCCAACTCGATATGAATGTGTCCATGTTGTTACCTGGGTCCAAACAGAATGTTATCGAGCTCTAACAACTCCTCATCCGTCGCCAATTCAAGCACCGATCTCAATTCCGGATCAAAATCCCCTGGAAAAAAATCAACACAATCAAAACTTTTTCAAGACCCATCTCAAATCCCTAAAAACCCACCTCAATTCTCTTAATTAAAAAAAAATCAACTAAGCTAAAAATGATATAAGCAAAGAATGGTTCTGTTGAGGTTGGCGACGGGATTAACAACTTAGGCTTAGAAAGATAAAACCCAAAATCATCACAACTAATCATCACAACTAATTTCTGTTGAATGGAAGCAAATCAACTAAGCTGAAACTGATAAAAGCAAAGAATCAACTAAGCCAAAAATTAACAGCAAACCCTTTCCTCGGACAGGGAATTCACAGCAAAAATTCACAGTAATCAAGAAATCAAAAACATCCTAATTCCAATTGAAGAAAAAAAATTCTGCTGATGTTGGCGACGGGGAGGTGAAATCAATGGAGAAATTTTGTATACCTGAGAGATGAAATCGATGGTTGAGTGCGGAAGGCGAAGGGAAGGCGACGGGACTTCGCGGAAGCGACTGGGAAGCTGCGAACGGCGCTGGGAGGTCTGAGGTGGAGAGACGGTGCTGGGAAGCTGCGAACGGCGCTGAGACGGCGCTAGGAAGCTGCGAACGGAAGCTGCGATGGAGAGACGGGCGCTGGGAAGTTGCGACCGGCGCTGGGAGATCTGAGGTGGAGGATGAGAGAGCGGAGGAGAGAGTGAGAGAGCGGGAGGTCGGGAGGATGAGGGGGGTTTGGGATCGGGAGGTTGGAGGGGGGGGGGGGGGGGGCGGGCGCCGATGGAGGAGAACGGAAGGGCGGAGGAGGGAGAGAGTGACGAGCGGGAAGATTAGAGAGTGGGCGGGAGAAAGAGGGAGAGAAGGGGGGGTGTTTTTGGTTTTTGGGGGAAAAGAGAGAGAGAGAGAGAGAGAGAGAGAGAGAGAGAGAGAGTGTGTGTTTTTAAATTTGTGGAGTTTGAAATTTGGTTGGGAAAATATGTTTTGTGAGAGTAGATCTGGTCCATTGATTATGGGATAGATTGAATGTGAGCCACCTGATAGCTTTTTTTGTGTTTTATTATCTAGATATATAGATAATATACAAATCTACTAATTCACAACAAGCCATTTGCAAGACAAAATTTATTCATATAAAGGAACATTACAAACTGGTAACAACATATTGTTTGAAGAATGATATTAAAATTGTACAAACTGGCATACAAGACCCGTTCTCTACTGTTACACAGAATGCAAAAATCCCCTGCTTTCGTCGGCCGGAGTAGTAGTGGGTGTAACCGTATATTCGAAGTACTTAACGACTTCTTGACACGCACTCCTCATAATCGTGAAATTTGTGGCACGATTGTGAGGTGTGCATGCCAAGAAGTCGAAAAGTACAATGAATACACCGTGACACCCAGCACTACTCCGTCCGACAAAAGCAGGGAATTTTTGCATTCTGTGTAACAATAGAGAACGAACTTGTATGAAAGGCGTACAAATGCTACTTATGCAAACACATCTAAAAGCTAAAAAAATAGAAGACCAAGAAAAACACTGTGGGAAAAAAAGGCAGAGCAAGCGGCCCTCCCAAGAACGGGTGATAGAAACCGAGCATGCACTTGTACACTGAAACAAGTCATCTCTACTCCTGCATCTTCATACACAAGAACAATTGTAGGCGACCATCCTTGATCTCAAATTTCTCCTGCATCTCATTGGAGTTCTCTTGAAGAGAAGAAGAGAAGTCATATTTGAGTTGATGAGAGTCTAACTCTCTCAGTTATAGGCAATGAAAAAGAAAAAGTGTAGAATGATATGATAGCCCACTTGGGTTTCTCACTGCTCATCAATAGTCCGAGAGATACGGGTCAATACAAGGAGAAGTGGAAGGCTATATGGATCACTGCTCATCAATAGGGAGGAGATATGGGTCTCTCAATTAAGACAATGAAGAACGGAAACATGAAGGTGAAGAAGACAATAATGATAAACTTTGTTAGTCTTAACCTAATCCTAACCCTAACCCTAGACTAACCCTACTTTAACCTAACCCTAACCCTCGTTCCAAAAAACCCCGTAATTTAATTTTTTTTCTTTTGTAAGACTTAATATGGTAACAAATTTAGAGTGCTTAGTTATTGGAGAATAAATGGATAATTATAAAAATAATAAACAATTTATGGACATATGAATGTCACCTTGCACAGTTCTGGAGACAGTTCTCGCAAAGAGTTAAGAGAAATTTTTAGAAAACCCAATATTAGCTGAACACCCTAAACCGTGATTCACGAGAACGGTTTATATAACCTTTAACCGTTGTTCCCAAGAACGGGTTAAGTACTTCCATTTTTGGGGGTGTAGTTTGAAAACTTGGATAGGGCCCTGGTAATAATACTCTTCATAACCCGTTCTTGCGAACAGCGGGCTAAGTTCGTTCACACGTTATTCCCAGCGACGGATTAAGTGCTGTGATATTAGCAGGACTTTGATCTAAGGGCGATTAAATGTCTGCCAACATCGCTATACTTAACCCGTTGTCATGAAGAACGGATTACAGCAATATAACCCGTTGTTAGCCGTGACGGGTTAAGTATATCCATATTAGCAGAACTATACCAAGACTTGGTCTGTACCAAGACTAGGTTTTTAACGATCTCGTAAGCGATACGCGGTTGTATCTCACAAACCATGAGTCCAAACTCACTTCAACAAATTGGTTTGGCGTCTCGTAGGTGACACCAACAAAACCTGACAGTTTCGTAATTTTTGGGGACACCATCAAGTTAGACATATTTTCGTTTGTTGATACATGTACACGAAATTGGATTCACAACAGGCTATTTGCAGAACCAAATTTTATTCATATAAAGGAACATTACATACTGGCACTAACATATTGTTTGAAGATACAGAAATTTGAAGTTGAAATTAATTTAGTATACAAGTGCATGCTCGCTTTCTTCTCGGAAGTGGAAGGAAGGACTGTTGACTCTGCCTTTTTTTGATTGCATAAGTAGCCAGCTGTACCCCCTGCATACAATTTCGTTCTCTACTGTTATACAGAATGTAAAAATCCTCGGCTTCCTTCGGAAGTTAGTGGTAGTGGGTGTAACCGTATATTCAAAGTACTTAACGACTTCTTGACACGCACTCCTCATAATCGTGATATTTGTGGCACGATTGTGAGGTGTGCATGCCAAGAAGTCGAAAAGTACCATGAATACACCGTGACGCCCACCTCTACTCCGTCCGATGAAAGCCGAGAATTTTTGCATTCTGTGTAACAATAGGGAACGAATGTGTATGAAAGGCGTACAATTGCTACATATGCAAACACACCCGGTCTTGCAAAAAAAATAGAAGACTAAAGAAACGCGCACTGTGGGGAAAAAAAGGCAGAGCCAACGGCCCTCCCTACCGCTTGAGAGAAACCGAGCATGCACTTGTACCCCCTGGCATACAAGACCCGTTCTCTACTGTTACACAGAATGCAAAAATCCCCTGCTTTCGTCGGCCGGAGTAGTAGTGGGTGTAACCGCATATTCAAAGTACTTAACGACTTCTTGACACGCACTCCTCATAATCGTGATATTTGTGGCACGATTGTGAGGTGTGCATGCCAAGAAGTCGAAAAGTACCATGAATACACCGTGACACCCACCACTACTCCGTCCGGCGAAAGCAGAGAATTTCTGCATTCTGTGTAACAATAGAGCACGAATGTGTATGAAAGGCGTACAAATGCAGCTTATGCTAACAATTGTAAAAACTAACAAATTAGAATACTAAGAAAAATATGAAGAAAAAAGAGAGAGAGCCGGCAGCCATTCTCTAATCTTGAGCTTTGTCTTCTACAACTTCAGCTTCAACTTCAGCTTCAGCTTCATCTTTGTCTTCCCTATTGGGAACTAAAGATGGGTTTTGAAGAGAAGAGGAGAACATTGATAGGGCCCTGGTTGCAAACAGTTAGGAGAGAAGAGGAGACCCCTAACTCAAATGAGGAGACCCCATTTGAGTTCTCCTGGCAATAGAAGGAGAGGAGACTCCCTCTTGAAGTGCATGAGGGAGAGGAGACTCCCTCATATAGATGGCTAACCGAATAATTGGGGAGCATGACATGACCAAATAATGTAGAGAGGGGTGTTGATAAATAGGAAATGGATTAGCAGGGAACGGATGGCCATGGCTGGATTAAAAATAATTAAAAGATGACAAGATGGCATCAAATATTAGTCAACGAAGTTTTGACACTCCATGTTGAAAAATTAGCAGTAAGGACAACAATTGTCCCCACCAAATTGATACACATCTCAACTCGTACAGTGTCTGTAAATTAGCCCTAGTTAACCCGTTATTGGTGATAACGGTTTAAGTTCAACTAACCCGTTATTGCCGATAACGGGTTACGTACAAACCAATCCTTGATATAGTTCTGGTAATATCGATGTACTTAAACCGTTCTTGGCAATAACGTGTTATATTAACTTAATCCGTTCTTCGCAAGAACGGGTTCTGTAGAGTGTTATTGCCAGGGGGCTCTCTAAGTTTTCAAATTATACTGCCAAAAATCGAAGTACTTAAACCGTCCTTGGGAATAACGGATTAAGTTAACTTAACTCGTGATTACCAAGAACGGTTTAAGGTGTTGAATAAATTTTGGGTTTTCCAAAAATTTCTCTTCGCTCTTTGCGAGAATTGTCTCCAGAACTGTGCAAGGTGACATTAATATGCCCGTAAATTGTTTATTATTTTTATTAATTTCCATTTATTCTCCCGTAACTAACCACTCTAACTTTATTACCATAATAAGTTTTGTCAAAGTTAAAAAATTTCCTTAAACGGTTTTTTGTACGAATCGTTAACTTGTAGTAAATTAACAGGCCGTTCTAAATTCCCACACTAATCAATCCATCAATCCATCAGTCAATCAAATATATCTACAACCACATGTTAAGGGAATCTACATGTGTTATTTCTTCAATATGGGCCACATGTGAGATCTACATTCGATTTTGTTCTAATATGGGCTACATGTGAGATCTACATGTGGTTTTTCTAATAATAAACTTGTTCTAATATGGAGAAAAGCAGAAGTGACAGCCTGTCAACCGCAAACTAGAATCATCCGACCAGCAAGAACCCATAAAATGATTCTTATACTTGCTTCCACAATAAGTGCATCCCTCATGTACCAACGTTAGGCAATCCACATATAGTTTTTACCATACATGGACTACATGTGGGGATTTAGATGTGGTTTTTCACCCACATAGGCTACATGTGTGATGTACATGTGTTTTTTTGCCTGTATAGGATACATGTGGGATTCTACATGTAGTTTTTCCCCATACAGACTACATGTGGGAATCACAAGCCTTTAAAAAATTCACATTAAGTAATCTCATCACATGTACAGATCCAGTTCTTGATAGCCAATTAATCTGATCTGAGGACGAGATGCGGATCACGTAACGCGTCTGGTTAGGCATATTCATGAGGGATCTCAGCACCGCAATTTTGTCTGAGGACCAGCAACAAAATCGCAAAATGATTCTTATCCGGCCTTCCACAATTTAGATACACAATTCTGTCAGCTTTGGTAAGCAGACTCTTTCTCGCTGAAGAGAACTGTAAGATATATGGAACACTAACAGGTTTAACAGTCTTACAAACTGTAAGTTGTAGCAGAGATTTTACCGTTTCATATCTCTCCATTAGGGATACCATCATCATCACAGTTGATCCAAATATGTATTGGAATTTTTTTACATGCATGTGGGGATCTACATATGGCTTGCTCCATGTATAGGCTACATGTGGGGATCTACATGTTTTTTTTTCCCCATGTGGGCTACATGTGGAGATCTAAATATTTTTGTACATGTGTTAAAGCCTACATGTGGCATGTAAATGTTTTTTTTTCACACAATCTTTACATATGGGGATGTACATTTGGTTTTTCCCCCAAATAGGCTAAATGTGGGGGTGTACGTGTGGTTTTTGCTCCATATAGGCAACGTTTTTTTTTAACATACACCTTAGTGGGAAAACGCACCAAGCTAAACAAGTAGAACTCAACACCCGCCTACAACATCACATGTACGTCCCTACATATAGCTTTTCCATAACGGCTACATGTGCGAATCCAAATGTGGATTTTCCCCCATTTATTAAACAGGGGATCTTTTGCACAGACAGTGGAAAACATATTTGTATTGTCATTTCTGGTAAAAGATGGCAGTTTTTGTTAGCCCTCTATATTAAACCTGGAGGCACTGCGCTCAATAATAACACAGAGGGGCTTTTCCATTAGGAATATTTTCATCATTACAATTGTTCCAAACCCTAACTTGGTCTTTTTGTACGTTGATGTGGGGATCTACATGTGGTGTTTCTCCCACATGGGCTACATGTGGGATCTAAAAGTGGTATTTCTGATATTAAACTTGTTCTACTATGAGAAGAAGCAGAAGTGAGAGTCTATCAACGGGAAATTAGAACGAGGACCGACCAGATAACCTAAAATGATTCTTGTCAGTCCTCCCACAATAAATGCATGCCCCATGTACCCACATTAGAGAGTCTACAAGTTTTTTTCCCCTCGTATAGTGCACATGTGGGATGTGCTCAATTTTAATACATTTGTCTGTATTTGAATATCCGTTTGATGTGGTCAATTTTATATTGGTTAGTTACGTGGGTAGCCAAGAAATTAAAAAAATAAATATAAACAGGGAAAAAACAAATACATATGACTTTTTTTTTTTTTTTTTTACAACAGAACTCGTAATTTTTTTTTTTTTTACTTCCACAAAACTTATCATGTTACAAATTTAGAGTGGTTAGTTGCGGGCGAATAATGGGAAAATTATAAAAATAATAAACAATTTATGGGCATATTAATGTCACTTTGCACAGTTCCGGAGACAGTTCTCGCAAAGAGTTAGGAGAAATTTGTAGAAGTGGTTAGTTGCTGCAATATCTCTCTACCTAAGCCGTTGTCGACAAGAACGGATTACTTTAACCTCATCCGTTGTTGGCAACGACGGGTTAGGATGACCCATATTGGCAGCACTTGTTTCTGTATGAATTACATTGCTGCCAACCTCTCTCTACTTAAGCCGTTGTCGCCAAGAACGGGTTACGTTAACCTAACCCGTTGTTGGCAACGACGGGTTAGGATGACCCATATTGGCAGCACTTTCGCCTGTATGAATTATATTGCTGCCAATCTCTCTCTACTTAAGCCGTTGTCGCCAAGAACGGGTTAAGTTAACCTAACCCGTTGTTGGCAGTGACGGGTTAGGAAGACCCATATTGGCAGCACTTGTTTCATGTACTACTTGAGTAGTT
Source organism: Hemerocallis citrina (assembly GCA_017893485.1). Taxonomy (NCBI): domain Eukaryota; kingdom Viridiplantae; phylum Streptophyta; class Magnoliopsida; order Asparagales; family Asphodelaceae; genus Hemerocallis; species Hemerocallis citrina. Next base: position 22,113,330 of record CM030367.1, read on the forward strand.
TTCCAAAGGACTGACAATATCTCTCCACTTAACCCGTCCTTGCTGATAACGGGTTAAGTACAGAGATATTGGCAGCAATATAACTAATTAAATGTGGTTCACAAAATAACAAATGAAAGCACATCAAAGTAAATAAGACAACATATATATTCAAAAGAAACTTGAAGGCGTACAAAAGTCCAATAACGACCAACTACTTAATTACTTGAATTGAATTCAATATTCACAAAATCCAAGACTTTACAACAAAATTATACATATAAGACTGCACATGGCCAAAAGACAATTATTCACAAATGAAGCCGTTCTCGAATTTGGCTTGCATCCGGCGCACCAAAATTCACCTACAACAGTTTATCAACATTGAAACAAACAATACGTTAGTTACTGCAGTGAAAAAAACACCAACCAAAAGACACGATATTACAGAGTATTACAGATTACCGTCTACGGCCAGTCCGCTTGCGACCGCTTGGTGTGAATTGTTTGGGAGGTTGCCTGGTCCTTTTAGGATTTCGCCGTGCGCGATGTGTTTGGGGAGAGTCAGAATCATCCGACGACTCTTCCTCATCAGTACCCTGTTGACGACCAGGGATTGTAATTGCCCTACTAACAACCTGTTTTCGCCTTAAGGGTGTTGTCGGCACATTGGCGCTCAAATAGGCCTCAACCTGTGGACCTTCACCCGCGTCCTCCAGAGTACGACGGCACGGGGCTAACATCTCCCGGATTACCGTCTTTAAGCTCTCGGGTATTCTAGTCTTCAGGTGGCGGGCAGCTGTTCGGACAACCTCCCATGCGTTGTCAATCTACAGTTGGTGAAAAATTCCAATTTAAACATCATTCAAAATTAGTGTACATCAATTGAACACAGTACAAATATACAAACTATATGAAATTGGACTGACCGCTTTTCGATGTGCCTCAGCCCTCGGTTGGTACATCGGCTGGGAGGAGGAATATGCTGGAGGTGGTTCTACCTGGGCTTCGGGAATCGGAAGTTGCACCCCAGCTGGTACGGCGACCGTTCGAGAAACGAACAACCGGGTTATTCGCTTGTACCACATCATGTATGCCTGCTGGAGGGACCCATCGTATGGTCTCGCGACAAACATCAAATTCAGTGTCATTTGATGTCGCATGGTGTTCCAGTTGGCTACGTGGTAACGATGAAAATCAGCCCAATCGAAGTTGGGCACCCGTCCCGTTCCCCTAACCTCGTGCAACTTTTTATCGTACGACCTGACATCGGGAATCTTCTGTTGATATCCGAATTGCCGCAAGACCCGGTCAGGATACTGGAATTCCACAACCGAAAAGTTCACAAGAGGTGCTGCCGTCAACCAAAGGGATCTGTCTAGGCAGACTGGAGGAACGCGTTGCAACCTATCGGCCGAGTACGGTTCCCATGTGACGAACTCGTCCCGCATGTTGTCCAACTCATCTCTGTAGTAGGTCAGCGAATGGCGTGGGTTATCGGTCCACGTGTGTCGGCCGGCCCAATATGCTCCTACAGGAGGTAACAACTCTGCTGCCCCTGGGTCGGCCAAAAATTCCGGTATAGGCTGAGTAATACGGGGACGTCCGATGTGGATGCGTTCCCAACTCCATATCTGCATCAGCACCATTGGGCCACCCATCTGTGCGCCACCTAAAGAACATATGCACAAACTCCTGTATAGTAGCGCCAGTGCCGCACTCCCCCAACTATAGCGACCCGCATACTGGAAATCCTCCAACAACCGTAGGTACATCAACGGCACGGTTGATCCGGATGAGTTCGGGAAGATAAGTCCCCCTATCAAACTAAAAATGTATGCACATGCATAGCACACTAGGTCAGCCTCACCCGACTCGGGGTTCAAATATCCCTCCTCGAACTGGTATTTTAACCAGGTGATGTAAAGTGATTTACCCTCGAAAGCGTCATCCATCACTTCTTCCTCCGCTTTTTGTTTCGCAGCTTCTATTTGTTCATTCAATAAATCTTCATCAGAATCTGCGGGGGCATTTTCGCGGATATTTTTTTCGGCCTTCTCTTGTTCTTCAAGAACTACCAACTGCAAGTCGATACCGAGTAAGTCCCGGACGACTTCAACTCGATCGAAGTCCATGTTTCCCGTCACGGCAACCCCATCGATTGGTAGTCCTGTTATCATTGCCACATCCTGCAGGGTCACAGTCATCTCACCCACAGGCAGGTGGAATGTGTGGGTCTCCGGCCTCCATCGCTCGACTAGAGCTGTGAGGAGTGGCCGATCTAGCTTCACAGAGTGAATGAATCTTGCTCCGTAGAAACCGGCCTCTACCACGTACGGCGTGATACGTTCATCCCAAGGAAGAACTGTGTGCTTCCGAAAATTTAGTTTTCTATCGGACCCATTCCACACGGCTTCCGATCGGTGTTTGCCCTGCAGGGTGAGTACACTTGTGTCCACGGGTCCGGGTGATGTAACCGAGGACGACGGACCTGCCTCACCCGATGTGGATTGACGGCCACCAACCTACACGAATAAATATAACAAATGTTATTATTGAGATAATGTTACATGTTTGTATTTAAAACCAATAATAGTAATCGATCTTACCTCAGTAGTTGGTGCGCCACTGGTGTTCCCGGACTCGATTCTTGGTTGCCTTGTTCTAGCCATTTAGATACCCGTCTGTAAAAAATTAAAAAGTTGTTAAAAAAGATGACAACAAAACAAACATACCGAGATTATACTGAAAAACGCATGAATGAAAACAAAAAAATCTATAAAACTTTACGACTATGTCGGATTCACGTAGGGCAAGCGACCCCAACTTGTACAAGTGAGTTTCGACTCATGGTTTGCGAGATACGGCCGTATACCGCTTAATTAGGTTGTTTTCCAACCTCCAACCGATACGCGGCCGTATCTCTCGAACCGTGAGTCGAAATTCACTTCTACAACTTCGGGTCAGTTCCCATAGGTAACACCAATCAACTCGCCAAATTTCGTATTTTTGGGAGGTGGTTCGAATTGTTTTCTAGTCGGCCCGTTTTTTACAAAATTCTATGTCAAAAACTTCTCACTTGAGCAATTGACGCAATACCCCGCAAACGGCATCCGAATATTTTAAAACTTTCCGACCAGGTCCAATTCACGTAGGGGAAGCCACCCGAACTTGTAGAAGCGAGTTTCGAGTCACGGTTCGCGAGATACGGCCATCTACCGCTTTACTCGGTTTTTTTCCAAGCATAAGCGATACGCGGCCGTATCTCACGAACCGTGAGTCGAAACTCACTTCCACGAGTTGGTTTGGCTTCGCGTAGGTGATACCAACCAAATCGCAAAGTTTCGTATTTTTGGAAGATCATTTGGAGGGTTTTCTAATCTACCCGCACTTAGAAAATTCTAAGGCTCAAACTTGTAATGCGAGGAAGTTGAGAAAACCGCCCAAATGCCATCCGAAAATTATAAAACTTTCCGACTTGGTCGAATTCACGTAGGGCAAGCCACCCGAACTTGTAGAGGCGAGTTTCGACTCACGGTTTGCGAGATACGGCCGTCTACCGCTTTATTTGTTTTTTTTCGAACCAAAACCGATACGCGCCCGTATCTCTCGGACCGTGGGTCGAAATTCACTTCTACAACTTCGGGTCAATTCTCGTACGTGACACCAACCAAATCGCAAAGTTTCGTATTTTTTGGAGGTCGTTTGCAGGGTTTTCTAACCTACCCGCACTTAGAAAATTCTAATTATAAAACTTATAATGGGAGGAAATAGAGCAATACCGCGCAAACGGCACCCGAAAATTTTAAAACTTTCCCAATTGGTCGGATTCACGTAGGGCAAGCAACCCGAACTTGTAGAAGCGAGTTTCGACTCACGGTTTGCGAGATACGACCGTATACCGCTTTATAATAGTTTTTTTCAACCGGAAGCGATACGCGACCGTATCTCTCGAACCGTGAGTCGAAACTCACTTCTACAAGTTGGTTTGGCTTCTCCTAGGTGACACCAACCAAATCGCAAAGTTTCATATTTTTTGGAGGCCGTTTGAAGGATTTTCTAATCTACCCGCACTTAGAAAATTCTTAGGCTCAAACTTGTAATGCGAGGAAATTGATAAAACCGCCCAAATGGCATCCGAAAATTATAAAACTTTCCGACTTGGTCGGATTCACGTAGGGCAAGCCACCCGAACTTGTAGAAGCGAGTTTCGACTCACGGTTTGCGAGATACGGCCGTCTACCGCTTTACTCGGTTTTTTCCCAACCGTAACCGGTACGCGGCCGTATCTCTCGAACCGCGAGTCGAAACTCACTTCTACAAGTTCGGGTGGCTTATCGTAGGTGACACCAACCAACTCGCACGGTTTCGTATTTTTTGGAGGTCGTTTGAAGGGTTTTCTAATCTAATCTAACCGCACTTACAAAATTCTAATACGAAAAACTATCGTGCGAAGAAGTTGAGAAAACCGCGCAAACGGCCTCCAAAAACCCTCGAAACTTTCCCACTTGGTAGGATTCACGTAGGCGAAGCCACCCGAACTTGTAGAAGCGAGTTTCGAGTCACGGTTTGCGATATACGGCCGTGCACCGCTATACTTGGTTTTTTCCAACCGAAAGCGATACGCGGCCGTATCTCTCGAACCGTGAGTCAAAACTCGTTTCTACAAGTTGGTGTGGCTTGTACTACGTGAGACGAACCTACTCGGAAAGTTTCGTATTTTTTTACGGTCATTCGCAGGGTTTTCAACCATAACCGCACTGAAAATTCTAACTAATTTCGTATATACAATTCTAATTCTACAAGATACTAATGCAAGAAACATAATTCGGCAATTGAATATACTTGAGGTCAACCCGATTCTACATCTATAATCTACTAACACATTTTAATTTTTTTTCCAATTTCTAAATAAATCACTACACACAAATTCAACCAAAAAAATACAAATGTAGATTATTGGGTTCAAGAAATAGTGTATACCTTACGGAATAGATCGAAATCAAGCCAAGCAATCGGTTTTCGAAGAGAACTAGGGTTCCAATTTCGTATCTAGGGTTCCGAAGAGGGGAAGAGAAGCTAGGGTTTCGAACGTCGGAGTTAGGGGGTTTCAATCTTCGGAGTTGGGAGAGAAGATGGAGTTCTAGGGTTTGGATCGTCGGAGCTAGGGTTTTTTTAGGGTTTTTTTTTTTTTTTTTTTCCGTCGTTTGGGTTTGGGTTCGTCGAAGAGAGAAGAAGAGAGCGGAAGAAAGAAGACGAACTGTATGTCGACGAAAATGAAAAATATAGCCTTAACCCGTTATTCCGAAGAACGGGTTAAGGCCAACTTTTTTAATTAAATTTTGCCTTAACCCGTTCTTGCCAACGACGGGTTAAGGCAAGATTTTATGAAAAAAAATCTGAACCGTTGGATCTTCGATCCAACGGTCCAGATCGAGGTTCGCACGGGTCCGTGCGAACCGACCCGTTCCGGCCCGTTTGCAACCGAACAACACCCATATATATATATATATATATATATATATATATATATATATATATATATATATATATATATATATATATAATAGATCGGAATGTTACAATGGATATATAAGACATAAGTAAAATAATTCTTGGAAAGTTCGTATAACCAATCATCAATTGAAATAATGAAGAGACACATTCGAGGATATTATAAGGAATACCGACTTAGAAAAACATGGAAGAGAATCTTCTTACATGATACCGTTGATAACGAGACTCTTTGATGTATAGTGAGAGCTCTACATAATATCATAGATTTGAGAGTCTTCCCAATACACATGAAAGCAACAAAAAAATCAAGAAATGGAGAGAGGAATCATTGATTTTATAAAATTTCAAAAAACAAGACCAGACAGAGCCGGTCGACCGCAAAACACGATTTTTGCAAAAACTATCCAGAGAGCATACCAGTCGACCGCCACATGTGGTTTTTCAAAAGAAAATTTTCAGAGAGCAAACCGGTCGACTGCAAGGTCGACCGAAAAACCAACAGAGGCCACAGAGGTCGAGCCGGTCGACCGTACAGTCGGCCGACTCACACAAAACAACTTTTAGGATGAAAAATCGATAACATTTAATGCCCCTCTCAAGAAGTAAAAATGTTTTTCGTCTAAAGGTTTTGTAAAAATATCTGCAAGTTGTGAATCAGTAGAAATATACTCAAGTAAAATATATCTCTTTTGAAAGTGATCTTTAATAAAATGATATCTAATATCAATGTGTTTTGTGCAACTGTGTTGGTCGGAATTTTTAGTCATGTGTACGGTGCTAGTGTTGTCACATTTTATGGGGATGTGGTCAAAGAATACCTTATAATCCTCGAGAGTGTGTTTCATCCATAATACCTGTGCATAACACGATCCTGCTGCAATGTATTCATCTTCGGCAGTCAAAAGAGTAACGAAATTTTGCTTCTTGGATTCCCATGAATCAAGGCAGTCGCCCAAGAAGTGACATGTACCACTAGTGCTCTTCCTATCGGTTAAGCTGCCAGCATAATCTGCATCGGAGTATTCTACAAGAGAGAAATTTCTATTTTTCGGGTACCAAAGATCAGTATTTGGTGTGCCTTTAAGATATTGAATGATACGCTTAACGGCAACCAAATGTGATTCTATGGGATACGATTAAAAACGTGCACATAAACAGAAACTAAACATAATATTAGGATGCGATGCAGCAATATAAAGTAAATTACGAATCATACCTCTGTAAGTAGAAATATCAACGTTATTACCAGTTTCGTCTTTAGATAGCTTAGTGGTAGTGGCCAATGGAGTTTTGTAGGCATTTGCATTTTCAAGTCCGAATTTCTTGACAAGTTCTTTGGCATACTTAGATTGATTTATGAATAGTCCATCTTTTCTTTGTTGTATTTGAAGTCCAAGGAAATAGGTTAGTTCGCCCATCATACTCATTTTAAACTCATCCTACATTTGCTTTGAAAACTCCTTGTAAAGATTTTCATTAGTAGACCCAAATATGATATCATCAACATAAATTTGTACAATCAAAATATCTTTAAAAACATGCTTTATAAAATGTGTAGTGTCTACTTTTTCTTTAGAAAAACCTATGTGAAGAAGAAACGAGCTCAGTCGTTCATACTAAGCACGAGGGGCTTGCTTCAAACCATAAAGAGCTTTATCAAGCTGAAAAACGTGGTTTGGGTGTGTGGGATCTGTGAATCCCGGTGGTTATGCCACATAAACTTCTTCAGAAATAAAGCCATTTAAGAAAGCACTTTTGACATCCATTTGAAATAGTGTGAAATCCATGCATGCAGCAAAAGCAAGAAAAATACGAATAGCTTCTAGCCTAGCAACTGGTGCAAAAGTTTCATCAAAATCTACACCCTCTTGTTGATTTAACCTTGAGCAACAAGATGGGCCTTATTCCTAGTTATTGAACCGAATTTGTCTAACTTGTTCCTAAACACCCACTTGGTACCAAGGATGGTTCTATTGTGAGGTCGAGGAACAAGTCTCCATACTTGATTCCATTCAAATTGATTAAGTTCTTCTTGCATGGCAATGATCCACTCATTGTCTTGCAAGGCCTCCTTAATGTTCTTATGTTTAAGTATGGAAACGAAAGAGGTAAAACACATAAAATTATGAGCTTGAGCGCGAGTAGTTACCCCTTTAGACAAATCACTCTGTATAAGAGATGGAGGATGGCTGGACATGATTTTCCATGCGAGACGTTTCTCATTTGTGGGGTCTTGATGTTGTGTATTTTCATCTTCCATGACATCAATTTGTTCTCTAGGTATCTCATCAATTTGGTTTTTAGGTTCATCTTTGTCTTGATTCACCATTTGATTTTGATCATTTGCTTGTGGTTCTTCTTCAATATGAACCTGTTTCTTTTCAACACGAACCCCTGCCTCATCATCATCAACATGTAATATTTCTTTGGAGTAGGGGTTAGTTTCATCAAAAACAACATCAATAGATTCTTGGGTAATGCATCTTCTTTTGTTAAATACACGATATGCTTTGCTATTAAGAGAGTATCCTAGAAAAATACCTTCATCACTTTTACGATGAAACTTCCCCAAATTATCAAGAGTATTTAAAATGAATACTTTGCATCCGAAGACACGAAAGTAGCTTAGGTTGGGAGTTTTGCCATAATATAGTTCAAAAAGAGTTTTCTCAAGATACTTTCTGATGATTACTTGGTTTATGGTATAGCATATTGTATTGACAGCCTCTGCCCAAAAAGACTTAGGTAAATTTTTTTCACTAAACATTGTACTGGCCATTTCTTGATAGATCGATTCTTCCTTTCAACAATCCCATTTTGTTGGGGAGTGCGAAGACATACGAACTCATGTTTTATTCTCTTTTTGTCACAAAATGATGTGAAGAGTTCGTTTTGAAATTCCCCACCATGATCACTACGAATAGTAACAATGGTGAGGCTTTTCTCATTTTCCACTCTACGACAGAATTTTTGAAATACATGTACTGTCTCATCTTTTTGTGGCAAGAAGGCAACCCAAGTAAATCTACTATAGTCATTAACTATAATAAATGCATATCGTGCACCACCATTACTACGTGTTCGTGATGGACCAAAAAGATCCATGTGCAAAAGTTCAAGAGGTCTAGAAGTTGATACCATTTTCTTTAGTCTGTGAGAACTTTTTGTTTGCTTACCGAATTGGCATGACTCACATGGTTTGTTCTTTTCGAACTTAATTTTAGGGATTTCTCTCACAAGCTCTTTGCTGACAAGTTTGTTGAGGTTGTCCATGTGCGTGTGACCAAGCCTACGATGCCATAGCCATCCAACCTCATTCTATGCGACAAAGCATCTCATACTTTCCTGTGCTAATTCATTTGAGTTTATAACATATACATTATTACATCTGTTAGCAACAAGTAAACAATCTTTATTGTTATCTAATACAGTGCATGTGTTTTTATCAAAAGTGACAATGTACCCTTTATCACATAGTTGACTAACACTAATTAAGTTGTGCTTTAGACCTCTTACCAATAGGACATCCTCAATGGAGCATGAGGAACCAAAGCTAATTTTACCTTTACCAATGATTTGACCAGTGCTATTGTCTCCAAAGTGATAAAAAGTATCTGCTGTCAGCAGTCATGTGATTTGAACAACCACTATCAAGGTATAACCGATCTTTAGTCTTGATACATTGGGGTACCTACACCAAGATAGTAGGCATAACTTTGTATACCCAAGTTTGTTTTGAACCTGCATTTGTATCCTTTCTCACCCACACAAGATTAGTATTTCCTTTAAGTGAACAGTTATAAAAAATATGCCCTAGTCTACAGCAAAAATTACATGTGATTCGACTATGCCTTGGGTCATGCACACTTGTATGATTTATTTTTGTTTTGTGATTGTGTTGATTTTTATAGAAGTGTGTATGACATGATGGTTTTTGATGAGGCATTGGCTCTTCGTAACCAAGCCCTCTATTATCATGATAGGATTTTGAATCCTTTGTGATTGTAACGCCCCGAATTCCAAAATACACTGAATTCGAGATTCCACAGGATCTTTACACTTCTGTCGTACAATTTTACAAGAAAATTAAAACTTTTCACTTTACATCAGAGTTACATGAAACTTTACACTTTACATTTTACAGCGGAAGTAAATTTACAATATTTAAATAAATGTACATCAACATTTGAATAATCTCTAAGCATCTGTGCTTCTTTAATCTTTATCATGTCATTTACCCTGCATACAAAACTGTGGGTACGTCAGTTTATTCAACCGACGAACATTATACACGGCCATCCTCTCTATGCCGGAAATAGTATAACTCATTTTCCATATTTAACAAACACAAACTTGTCACATATCAAACTAAAGGGAATACCCTATTGATGTCGTGTTGTGATTGTGCACTTAGTCCTTAATGTAATTATTCATATTACATGACACTAATGCACACTTGTTCGGATTCTATGCATTCCATACTACATAGGTCCGAGGGCAAGCCTCTTATTCGTTCTTCATCTTTGTAGGGTTCAATCCCTCGTCATGACTTAATCTACTACTGTAACTACGATAAGTATTCTAGATGATCTATGAGTACAAGCTCGTGTACAGAAAACCTGGAGGAGAATCCCACGCCATGTCTTGACTCATCAAGTATGCATTCTGTGGCAATTCAACCTTCTTCATGGCACACGATCCTCTTGTAGTCACCAAACATCCCACAAGCGTCGCCACGGTCCAATCATTCTGAGTAGTGCCCACACCATGTCTTGATGCATCAAGCATGCATTCTGTGGCTCACACCCGCATCGTAAACTCGAGGATCTCATACTTGTGTTTTTCTCTTACTTTCATCACCTCTTCACTATGTACTAAATCCTTAAATTTAATGAAATCATGAACAAAATCAATCTCTTAGAGTTAGCCCTCTCACTACTACCGGTCTTATTTCTTTCATTTCACAATGACCCAAACTAGTCTTTTCAATATCAGTAATCATAATTATTCATCACTTTCACTTGTCGGTATGAGTTTTGGCTACACTCTAATTTTCAATTTCAATTCACAATTCACATGTTTGAGTTTTCATACTCGATAACATTTCTCTTTTCCAATCACATTATTTCAAATTATTCATGAGTCCATAAACATACATAGAATTCAATTATTCCTTATGTATTTCATCAAATATCATTTCCACATTAAAGGTCATATCACTAATTATATGGTCAAAAGAATATTCACAACTCATAATTGTCACACTATTCTCTAATGAGAATAATTCACATCACTTCACTTCATATAATTTCTTTCTTTATTATATTTCCATTCTAGCACTTTATTTCGAGTTCTTTTGCGAATTATAACCTCCACAAAATATAAGTGTAGAACCATAGTTCTATTTATACATTTATTCTCAAAAATACTCTATTTTATTTTGATAACCACCAAATTACTTTTCATAAGTCCCACATATTTTTAGGATAATAATCATATTTTTTTTCATAATTTTAATCACAAAAAAATCCCCAAAAAAATATTTTTTCCACAAATTAAACCCAGGCCGAGACCGGGTTTCGAACCAACAACCACAGGGAAACAAGCCGCAGGCACAGACCACTAGGCCGATCGTGCCAAGCAGTATAAAGGAGGGCTGAGAGCTATACATGCTCTCGGCTGCAGTTAATTTATTTTTTAATGTACAAAACAAATATATGGTGCTAACGGGAATCGAACCATCGATCTGTGAGGAACCCCGCGCACTGTAGCAACTAAGAGCATCCCGACCACTCGAGCTATAGGCTCGGGTTGTCTCAGATACAACTCGAAGTCTACTTGAATCAATTCTCTCTGTTTAATAGAACATTTTGATGTTCCAAAAAGCTCTCATTTGATTTTTCTTTTACTAAACTTACTGTAAATTTCCAGATTACTTATCCCCCTAATAATTTATACTCCAGTATATAAAAATAATTTTTTTCAATAATTAAACACATATTTTTATGTAATTAGCTCAAATTATATGCTACTACTACCACATTTCTTTTTCGACATCTCTTATCAAATTTTGATTTCAATAATCTCTATATCAACTCTCTATTTTTATTCAATTCACAAACCCACAATTTATATTTTTGGTCATTCATTACAACATTATCACACAAGGTCCATTTAAGCATATAAAACAACATTGTCGACTACTAACTTTTGCATATGGTTCTTGATGATAATAATGAATTTTTCTTCAAGCAATCCGTATCTATAATTAATGTACACACAACTTAAATTAAATGATGGTAACACATACAAGCCATTTATTAACATTCCAATCAATTAATAAGCCATCTTTCCAATTAAAATGTACTCTTATTAATCTTTTTCATGCATCATCACTTCAATTTAATTCTAGCATGCTTCCTAATTAGAAATGTGGAAAATAACCCACCTTAAATGGAGAGAAACACAATTTGCAACACCTCCTAAACAAAAGTCCTCGCCAAGAGAGCGATCCTCCTTCTCGTCGATGCGCACACAAGCCTCCAAGATGCCGAACCCGAGCTCCTTTGATGCCGGCATTCCTTGTTGATGCAAGCACAAACTCCCCACACACAACTCTCAATCTTTAACTCACTTGCTATAATATATTATACTATAGGTCTTTGGAGAATAATTAGTACAAAAATAACTAGGCTAGGGGGGGTATTTATACTAATAATTTGGGTAAATGGAAGGCTAGGATTAAACTAGGAGTTAGAAACAAAAGGCTAGGATTCAAGGAGGAGTTACCATAACCAACCATGATCAAGTAACCACCACCCATGACTCCACTCAAATTTTCATTTCCCTCCAATGCCAAAACCGGCCAACACCATGTGTAATTGCACGTGTACGTGCAATGCACGTGCATGCACTTGTCCTCCATTTAACAAAAATTGTACATTATATTTTCATAAAAAATAATCTTTAAAATGTGTTCTACATTACAAGTTGTATTTAAAATAAAAATACTCATGGGCTTTAGTTTATGGGCCAAAATAATAGTTTATAAAAAGATAATAAATAAAATTAATTTGGGCTTTAAAAAGAAAGGCTTTTGTTTATTTGAAAAAGGCCTTTATATATATAAATAATTAAAGAGCACATATTTATACACATATACTCATCATAATGAAAATAATTATAAAATTTAATATTACCAAAAATATTGCATGTGCACACTACGTGCAAAATATAAATAATTTTCATAAATGAAAATCGGGGCATTACAGTGATAAAGTAACTAGGCCCTTCATGCTTTTCAATAATTTTTTTCGAGCTCAATTACCTTTTTACACAGTCTTTTTCTATTTATCTCGTTGTCTTTTGAGTTCCAACGAAGAGTATCTAGTGTGGCATCAAGAATCCTATTTTGATTAAGGGCTTCACTTTCCAAAACTTCATCAAATTTCTTTTTACATTCGTTTAAGTCATTTGTGAGCTTGGCAATATAGACAGATTTCTCTTGAATCTCTTTTAAGTGATCATCATGCTTTGCTAGCGATTCACAAATTTGTTGTTTCAACATCTCATTTTCTTCTTGCAAAGTATCATGATCTCTTTGACATGACTCAAGTTTTTCAAAAATTAGGGCATTCTTATTTTTCAGTTTGTCATTTTTTGTTATGTAGGCATCATGTATCTCATTAGAATTTTGTTTACATTGTCTAAGTTCATGACTTAGTTTCTTGGCATAGTCTTTCAAATCATTACATATGTCATGAGTTTATCATAAGTTGGTTGTTCGATTACCTCTTCTTGAGAAGGTGATTGCACCTCACCACTCCCAAGAGCCATCAAACCGACGTCGTCGTGATCTTGCTCTTCTTCACTTGATTCCGAGTCTAGCCAAGTTGCCTTTAGCGCCTTCTTCTTCTGTCTTGGATTTGAGCGATAATATTTCCTGTTCCTATCCTGTTGACTGGGGTAGTTTGCACGGACGTGTCCGGGTTTCTTGCACTTGTAGTATACGTCTTCTTTCTCCTTTTCCCTTTCTTTTCCGAGCATCTGTAAAAAATGAGACATACGAACTTTCCAGACGTCATAGCATTTTCCATCAAAAAATGGTGATCGTTTAAGACTTGTCCCATTGGAGACGAAAGGCTCCGATGAGTACAAGTTTTGGGGAGGAGGTATTTCGGCCATTGGATCCTTTCGCTTAAGCTTTTAAGCTATTTATAAGCACCTCGCTCTGATACCACTGTGAATCACTCTTAGGGGGGGTGAATAGGGTGATCGTGCAGAATTAAAAAATTAAAGAAATGAAGTGAAGTAAAGTAAAGTAAAAGCAATATGGACAAGAAATGCAAACACAGATGACACAGCGATATAACGTGGTTCGACCCCCAGGTCTACGTCCACACCACCAACTTGTAGCAATTCTCCGCCACAAGCGTTCCACTATACTCAAAACCCTTAGTACAGTGTTTCTCGGATTCCAGCCGAGAGACCTATTACACCTACAGGACTTCTAATCCAAGTCCCGTTAATCTCACCGAAGTGGAAAGGAAAAGAAAAGAAAAACTCAAGATCGCTTAAGATCTTGACTAAAGAATACAACTAATTTAACGCTCTCACTCGGATTGATTATCAAGAGATTAGTTCAAAGTATTTTTCTTAGTAGCAATAGGTAGAGAAGACATAGTGGATTCATTCTCTTAAGTAGAAGAGGAAGTGTATTGATCAAAAGTAGAAACGATACATTTCTAAAAAGGTATACAGCCTAAATTACGGTCGACCAGTAAAAGTGTGTGGTCGACCGTTCAGCTCTCTGGCGTAGCTAGAGAGATGAATGGTCGACCACTTTCTTAATCAACTGATGTTGCGGTCGACTGCAACGGTCGACCGGCATTAGGTATGGTTGACCGGTTCTTGGCTGTATAAATTGAATCCACTTTGTTTTCTTACCATAAACTAATCAATCTTTAATTAATCGTTCACAATAAATATCTCACGAAAATATTACTAAAAATCTAGTCATGATAGATTGCTTGAAGACCAATTAATAGAGAACTCCTTTTGAATAACTTCCTCTTTTGCTCGTATATGCAATCTTCTTTTATTACTTTCCTTGTTCGTATATTTGTGAATCTCACTTGAATCACTTTTTGGTGTTAATTGATCCTGAAAATCTGACACACTAAATTCAAACTTATTAGTACAAGTTAGCACATTTTGTGCACACCAAACTAAGGGTCAACACATCACTCAGTTGTCGATCTTATATGGATCGGAGGGTAGTAAATGTGAAGTTTTGGTGGAGGTTATGGTGGTTACATTGGCTGATGTTCCGCCGGAAACTTGCAATGACAACCTAAACATCGGGGGTGACCCCAACGACAGACACTCCGACGATCAAGTCAGTAACCATAAATTAAAGCTAAGTTTTAATTACTAAAATTGTGAGGTATAGAGGGAGAAATATTTATAGATCTTGGAGGATGAACCGGTGTTGAAATTGACATTCAAAACACTTCTCTTGTTGATAACATTATCTTATGGCCCAACGGTTAAAGTTTTGAGTTCACATGAGGTTGGGGGTTCAATTCCTACATTCCACATAATATATATACATATATTTATATATCTTTGACCTGGCTGGGCCTTAGGGTCTCTTGAAAAAAAAACATTTTTTTGTTTGAAATAAAAAACGTTTCCTTTCTTACTGGCCAGTTTTTTGACCAGTAAAATCATTAAAACCATTTTATGGCACTTTATGGTCTGGTTATTATGACATTAAATCAGAAAGAAAGAAAAACGTTTTTAATTTTGGATATAAATATATGGGTTATGTCACATAGATGAAACAGAGAAGAGAAAAACAAATTCTTGATCTCTTCTAAAATATTTCTCCAAATTGTTGAGCAATTTTTATTAAGTGTGGTGCAAGTTGGTACGTGCTGCTATTGGAGCATTAGGCAGCACTATAGACAGAAACTCATTGTATCCCAGGAGAAATGTTTGGTGATCAACGATTCATCTCTAGAATTGGCCAAATAGTTTCTTAAAGAAAGTGCAACCCACGCCTCGAGCCATTTTAACTTTCTTGCTGTTGCAGATCAACTCCAGAGCCATTCTCAGAAGTTCATTTGGTGCTCTCAGGTTTAACCCATCTTTATTAAGAATTTTAAGAAACTATTTCTTGTAATCTGTAATGGCTCTTGTTTCTGACCGCAAGTATGAAACCAACAAACCCAAGAAATTTGTTGGCCTGAACTTCAAGCGATGGAAGAACAAAATGTTTTTCTATCTGCCGTTGAAGGAAGTTGCCTATGTCCTTACCACCGACTACCCTATAATGCCCAACCCAGAACCTATTGATGTCCATGAAAATGAACAAATCTTAGATGACACATCATAATGGAAGGATGCCGATTTTAAATGTAGAAACTTTATCTTGAATGGGCTATCCGACGAACTGTATGACTATTACTTACAGTCCGAAATGACTAGATCTATTTGGGAAGCCCTACAAAAGAAATATGACACCGAAGAGGCTGACTCGAATAAATTTGCAGTCAGTCGTTATCTCAAATAACCATGGTCGAAGAAAAGCTGGTAACTATTCAATCACACAAGTTACATCACATTGCTCATGAGATCATTTCAGAGGGAATACCCCTCGATGAGCAATTTCAAGTAGCTGTGATGATTGACAAGTTACCACCTAGTTGGAAAGACTACAAGAATATCCTGCGACACAAATCTAAGGAACTAACCATGAAGAATTTGATAACTAGGCTTAGAGTTGAGGAGGAATCCAGAAAACAAGATCTGAAAGAAGAAGTCCTACTTGTTCAACAAAACAAAGTGAAGGTCCATTTGAAACCAAAGAACAAGCCTTTCAAGAAGAATGCTAGTTGGAAGTTCAATTCGAACTTTCGTCAGAATGGACGTCAGAATCCGAATAAAGGAAATAACCAGCAAGCCCAAACCAACAACAATGGAGCAGATCCTATCGAGTGTTGGAAGTGTCATCGCTTCGGATATATCACTAGGAACTGCCGATCGCGTACGCCTGCACCACAGGCAAATGCTATTGAATGGCCTTTGGTGGCTATGATCACTGAGATCAACATGGTCGGTGTAACCGACGGGTGGTGGGATGATACGGCCACTACTAAGCATGTTTGCTATGAGCGCAGCTGGTTCAAAACTTATAAGGAAACTGAAGATCAGAAAGTGTAACTTGGTGATTTACATTGTATCAATGTGATGGGCACTAGAAAGGTGGACTTGGAGTTTACCTCTAGCAGGACTGTAATCCTCAAGGATGTCTTGCACACTCCTGATATGAGGAAGAACTTGATTTCTGGATACCTTCTCAACAAGGTTGGGTTTCATCAGAGCATCGGATTCGACCAGTATGTTATAACTAAGAATGAGATATTTGTAGGAAAGGGATTTGCTTGTAATGGGATGTTCAAACTCAGTATTGAAATGAATAAGATTAATGCTTCTGTTTACTCCTTGTCTTCTTTTAATTTATGGCACTCTAGACTATGTCATATTAACAAGAAATTGGTAAATAATATGAGCAAACTTGGCATGATACCAAAAGCTAACTTAAATGAATTTGAGAAATGTACCTCCTGTAGTCAAGCTAAGATAATTAAAACTTCACATAAAAGTGTAGCAAGAGAAACAAAAATTCTAGACTTGATACGTTCTGATATATGTGAGATGGATGGAACTTTAACTAGAAATTGTAAAAGATATTTCATTACGTTTATTGATGATCATTCAAATTATACTCATGTTTATCTTATGGTACATAAGAGTGAAGGAATTGACATGTTTAGAACTTATGTAACTGAAGTGCAAAATCAATTTGAAAGAAATATTAAGAGATTTCGTAGTGATAGAGGTACAGAATATGATTTCAATGAATTCAAACAATTATATGCATCATTAGGAATTATTCACGAGACTACCTTATTCACCTGAATCTAATGGAAAAACTGAAAGAAAGAATAGAACTCTTACTGAATTGGTAGTTGCCTCGCTTATTAGTTCTGGAGCACCTAAATTCTTATGGGGTGAAGCTCTTTTATATGTATGTCATGTTTTAAATAGAATTCTGCATCTATCTTCTGATACTTCACCATACGAATTATGGAGAAGTAGAAAGCCTAATATTGATTATTTTAGAGTTTGGGATTGTTTAGCATATGTCAGAAAACCTGACCCTAAAAGAATCAAACTTGCAAGTAGAGCAGATGAATATGTTTTTATTGGTTATGCAGATAACAGTAAGACTTCCAGATTTTTAGACTTGAATAATAATGTGATTATTGAATCTTTTGATGCTAATTTTTATAAGGATAAATTTCCTTACTTATTGAGGAACAGTGGGGGTAGTGGTGGGGGTTCACAACCCTCTACTTCCTTTAGCATACCTCAAACTAGAACACATTTTATTGTTGATATAGATTCTGAGCCTCGTAGAAGTAAACATGCTAGAACTGCTAAAGATTTTGGTGATGACTATGTTGTATATGCTTTAGAATCTGACCCTAGTTCTATCAATGAAGCATTAACCTCACCCGATGCCGATTTGTGGCAAGAAGCCATAAATGACGAGATGGATTCACTAACCTCTAATGGTACTTGGGAGTTAGTGGACTTACCTCGCGGTAGTCATACTATAGGATGCAAATGGATTCTTAAAAGGATGCTAAAACCATATGGTACAATTGAAAATTTTAAAGCTAGACTAGTAGCTAAAGGATATGTACAAAAGGAAAATATAGATTTCTTTGACACTTACTCTCCTATGACTCGTGTGACTACCAATAGAGTTTTATTAGCTATTTCTGCTGTGCATAATTTGTTGATTCACCAGATGGATGTTAAAACAACTTTCCTTAATGGAGAAGTTGAAGAGGAACTTTATATGGATCAGCCTGAAGGTTTTGTGATTCCATGACAGGAACACAAAGTCTGCAAGCTAAATAAGACTTTATATGGTCTTAAGCAAGCTCCTAAACAGTGGCACGACAGAATTGATCAATTATTACACTCAAATGGTTTTTCTATTAATAATGTTGATAAATGCCTTTATTATAAAGCATCCAGTGATAGTTGCATTATGCTTTGTCTATATGTAGATGATTTACTCATTTGTGGGTCTTCGCTTGAATTGATTTCAGAGACTAAAACTATGCTTAGTAAACATTTTGATATGAAGGACCTAGGTGAGGCCAATGTTATTTTAGGCATGAAAATCACAAGTACTGAGACTGGTATTACTCTTGATCAATCTCATTACATTGAGAAGATCTTGAAGTAATACAATTACGTTGATCGTAGACCTGCATGTACACCCAATGACCCTCATGTTAAACTTTTGAAAAATTCTGGTGCTGCAGTTAGACAAAAAGAATATGCTAGTATTATTGGTAGCCTTCGCTACGCTACTAACTGCACTAGACCTGACATTGCATATGTTGTAGGGGTATTATGTAGATTTACGAGTTGTCCTAGTTTTGAGCATTGGAATGCTATCGACAGAGTCATGAGGTACTTGCAAAAGACCATGAACTTAGGACTACATTATGAGAGGTTTCCCACTGTCCTTGCGGGATTCAGCAATACAGATTGGAATTCATTTTCAGATGATTCCAAGGCCACAAGTGGTTACATTTTTAGTATCGCTGGTGGTGCTGTTCCTTGGAGGTCCAAGAAATAGACTATTTTAACTTACTCTATTATGGATTCTGAGTTAGTTGCTCTAGCTGCGGCTAGTGAGGAGGCAAGCTGGTTGAGGAACCTCTTGTCTTACATTCCTTCATGGAGTAGGCCTATACCTCCGATCTTAATCCACTCAGATAGTACTGCTGCCATAGCTAAAGTACAAAATGCTTACTATAACAGTAAGAGATTAGCGATTCATCGCAAGCACAGTATGGTGAGAGCTCCTCACGTCTGGTGCTGTTACTGTGGATTTTGTGAGATCGGAAAATAACCTTGCAGATCCTTTGACGAAAGGATTGTCTCGAGACAAAGTTTGGAACACATCGATAAGGATGAGACTGAAGCCCATTTAGGATCACAATTGGTGGGAACCCAACCTATATGACTGGAGATCCCAAGTCATAGGTTCAATGGGAAAAACAAGCCATACTGTGATTGGAATCATGCAACACAGGAGTTTACCACTTCTTAGTCCATCCTGATGTGTATGTGCATGATGTCTTGTAGCGTTAGTAAGGATGAGTTTGGCTCTTGATGAGCTCTATATCTCTGAATGAGAGGAGTGCCTAACTACAAGAGTACTCTTGATAGACTCACCGGGGTGATTGTAAAGTGTGGCCGCTTCTACGAGAATGAGGCTAATTCTCTAAAACATTAACCTATACTGGGATAAGCACAAGGCCGAAATGTGCTGGCATTTAAGAACTTGCACCTGGTAGAATCACGTGTGATTTTCCATCACTATGTAAAACCGGGTAATGAGTTCAAGACTTAAGATCACTCATTATTCTTTCATTTTGGGGATTGTCCACTATGTAAGGTTCAAGTTCTTCGGACACCTTACTTATGCATGGTTCTATACCTTTATTAAAAATATATATTTTTTTTAAATGCCTCTTTTCAAATAAGTGTTTTAAATATATAAGTGGGGGATTATTGGAATTGAGTATACATTCAAAACACTTCTCTTGTTGACAACATTGGCTTATAGCCCAACGGTTAAAGTTTTGAGTTCACATGAGGTTGGGGGTTCAATTCCTACATTCCACATAATATATATACATATATTTATATATCTTTGATCGGGCCGGGCCTTAGGGTCTTGGGGTCTCTTGAAAAAAAAACAACATTTTTTTGTTTTAAATAAAAAATGTTTCCTCTTACTGGCAAGTTTTTTTACCAGTAAAATCATTAAAACCATTTTATGGCACTTTATGGTCTGGTTGTTATGACATTAAATCAGAAAGAAAGAAAAACGTTTTTATTTTGGATATAACTATATGGGTTATGTCACATAGATGAAACAGGGAAGAGAAAAACAAATTCTTGAACTCTTCTAAAATATTTCTCCAAATTGTTGAGCATTTTTTACTCAGTGTTATGCAAGTTGGTACGTGCTGCTATTGGAGCATTAGGCAGCACTGTAGACAGAAACTCGTTGTATCCCGAGAGAAGTGTTTGGTGATCAACGATTCATCTCTAGATTTGGCCAAATAGTTTCTTAAAGAAAGTGCAACCCATGCCTTGAGCCATTTTAACTTTCTTCCTGTTGCAGATCAACTCCAGAGCCATTCTCAGAAGTTCATTTGGTGCACTTAGGTTTAACCCATCTTTATTAACAACCAGATATGAAATAATCTGTGATTGAGAAATCTGTTGTTCAATCCCTGATTTGGGGGGATTTCACTAACCACAGTGGTTAGCTGGAAATCCCCATTTGTTAGGCTGTAAGCGAGCCTTGATTGCTGACATGGGTAAGCTGATAGACCTGGAGGAGGCCCATGTTCTTCTAGCAGGCCCACTGCTAACATGAAATTGTTGTACTGCCCTTGAAAATTTTGAGAGGCGTGCTAAGATTTTACAGCCCCGATCAGCTATAATTTTCACCTATATCATAAGTCCCCCTTGCAGATTGGATACAACAAGCCTTCGAGAAGTATTTCGCTCTTCTCTACGCAATTAGGAGGGCATAGACTGCTTCTGGGGACACTTGAAATCTTTTTAGGAGCTTCCGAGGGTAATAACTGTCTTTTAGAGCTTCAAAATAATTTTACCGAATTTTTAATTAATTATTCAAAATTTTAAATTTTTTTTCCAGAATTTTAGTTTATTTTCTCGAATTTATAATTATTTATTGGATTTTAAAATAAATTTTCTAAATTCATAATTATTTTTCAGGATTTTAAAAATAATTTTCCCAATTTATAATTATTTTTAGAATTCTTAATTAATTATTCTAATTTTAAATTTTTTCAGAATTTTTAATTAATTTTTCAGAATTTATAATTATCAGAATTTTAATATTTAAAAAAATCAAATAAGAGAACGAATCTCGAGGGGATCTGACAGCTAACTTTGTGTTTCATGTGTGGCTAACCCGAATCCCATGCCGAGTGTCGAAGCTGAAGCCAACAAGGTTCAGATTGGGCGAGTGCATCTCAGATCAGCTCGGATCAAGTCGACACGCTTTTTGATAAGATCAGACGGATTAGAAAAAATAAAATATTTAAATGTTAGGACACGGATTCGAAATCAAGACCTCTCCCACGACATCCTAACAGCTTCACCACTGAGCCACATATCTAGTTTGATGAGTTCCTCAGACGACAAGATATGAATTAAGCGAGACCCGAGGGGATCTAACTGCCAACTTTGCGCTTCCTGTGTGACCGACCTGGAATACCATGCTGAGTGCCAAAGCCGAAACCGGCGAGAGGTTCAAATCGGTCGGGTGCGGCTCGGATAAACTTGGCACGCTTTTCGACGAGATCAGACGACTTAGAAAAAATTAAATATTGAAATGTTGTAGGGCACGGATTCGAACCCATTACCTCTTCCTTAGCATCCGAATGACTTCACCACTGGGCCACTTGACTAGTTTGATGAGTTCTTCAGACGACAATATATAAACCAAGCAAGGGCCGCTTAAACCGAACCTTCAAAAAATAAAAATATTGTGGGGGCTTGGCATCAAACCCGCGACCTTAAGTTTGGGAGTCGATCGACCTGAATGTTAAGCTATTGGATACAATTGTTAAGTCATTCGAAAAACCATATGTCAGTCGAGCCGAACCTTGCTTGGGAAATAGGAACTAAAAATAAAATTCCAAATGTTGGGGGTCAGAATCTAACTAGGACTTCAGAGTAGGTAGCTGAATGGACAAACCACTAAGCAGTTGGATCCATCTGATAAGCTGTTCAAAAAGCCATATCTAAACCGAGCCAAACACGGTTTGGGAAATTGGGAAAAAATTATAATTCCAAGTGTAGGGGCTTGAAATTGAACACAATACTTCAAAGTAGGCAGTCAAATGGAAGAACCATGGAGTTATTTGAACTAGTTTGCATGAATATGACAACCCTCTACTTGAGATATTCAGACTAGGAAAAGAGAATTTGCACATGGGGTTCGGATGACGCTTGGATGTCCGAGCCAAACCAGTTTGATCCAAGGTTGTAGGAGAGCTGACCTAGTAGGGTTTGAGGCCGTAGGAGAGCCTCCGTATGGGTTTTGGATGATGCATAGGAATTCGATCCGACTCAATAGGGTCTGAGGCTGTAGGAGGATCCGAAGCAGTAGGAGGTCCAGAGGCCGAGGCAATAGGAGGAATCAAGGTTAGTACGAGGATCTGAACCCACGTCCAAGCAGGCATTTTTTTTAACTTTTGGAGGGGCTCGAACAACAGGCCAAGTGCCAAACTAGGGGGGTCCGATTTGGCTGAACCTAGGCACTTGTTGTGCCTATTTTGCAAGGGGATCGAATGACAAGCTGTCAAGGGACGAACCTTGAAAAATATGAGGAGTCTTTCCTGAGTAGCTCAGATTACCTTACCGAGGGACGAGGGATGAGCCAAGTGAATATTAGGAGCTTTTCGCGAGTGGCTCGGATTACCATACCAAGGGAGGAGGGACGAGCCAAGCGAATTTCATGAGCTTTTCGCTAGAGGCTCGGATTACCATGCCGATGGAGAAGGGGCGAGCCAAGCGAATTTTAGGAGCTTTTTCGAATTACCATGCCGAGGGAGGAGGGACGAGCCAAGAAAATTTTAGGAGCTTTTTCGCGATAGGCTCGTATTACCATGCTGAAGGAGGACGGACAAGCCAAGTGAATTTTAGTAGCTTTCGCGAGAGGATAGGATTACCATGCCGAGGGAAAAGGGACGAGCTAAGCGAATTTCATGAGCCTTTCGCAAGATGGTCGGATTACCATGCCAAGGGAGGAGGGACGAGTCAAGCGAATTTGTGGGAGAAATTCTCAAGTGACCCGGATTACCATACCCGATGAGCAAAGGATGAGCTCAGCGACTTTGTGAGAAAAATTTGTGAGTGGCCAGGATTACCATGCCGAGGGGCAAGGGACGAGCCATGAATAAATTCGTGAGTGACTGGATTACCATTCCCAGGGGCAAGGGACGAGCCAAGTGAACTTCTGGAAAAAATTTGCGATTGACCTGGATTGCCTTGCTGAGGGACGAACCATGCTAGCCGACGATCAGGGACTTAAGATTTTTTTGATTTTTCTCCGGGTTGAACAACTGTATGCGTGCAGGATTGTGGCATGCTTGGATTAGGCCACATCACTGTTGCAGTAAATCGAAGAGTTTTCTATGTCATATAATCTTAGTTGAACCTAGGCACTTGTTGTGCCTTTCTCGTGAGGGGTTGGGACGACAAGTCGGGTGCGGAACCTGAGGGGTTTGATTTGGCTGACGTCTGAGTCATTATCTCGCGAGGGGCTTGAACGACATGCCCAACACTGAGCCCACCACCTTCAGCTCCTACTATTGTTAGGGGTTCAGATGTTTGAGACTTGAATGAACGAACCTCTGAACTTAAGAAATCTTTCATGTTTGGTCTTCCTTAGTGTAGTGACTCATTGTTTAGAATCGATGAGTTGTAGGAGCAGCTCCAGAGACGAGCTGGACTCCGAAACAAAGAAAAAGATACGCATATTCTCTATTTAGAATCTCTTCCCGACCAGGCTGAACTAGATGTTCTTGGGCTAGTGAGTTGTAGGAGCAGCTCTAAGGACGATTTGAGCTCCAAACTTACTATATGAGAGTTAGCGAGTTGTAGGAGCAGCTCGAGTAATAAGCCAAACTTCGAAGTGGGGGCATTTTGAGTCATGAGTTGGACTCTAAACCTTCTGTTTGAGGGTAAGTGAGTTGAGAAAGAAGCTCGAGTGACAAGCCAAATTCTGATGTGAGAGTAGCTTGAGTCACGAGTTGGACTCAGAACCTGCTGTTTGAGGGTTAGCGAGTTGCAGGAGCAGCTCAAGTGACAAGCCAAATTTTGAAGTGGGGGTAGCCTGAGTCACGAGTTGGACTCTGAACCTACTGTTTGAGGGTTAGCAAGTTGCCAGAGCAGCTCAAGTGACAAGCCGAATTCCAAAGTGGGGGCAACTTGAGTCATGAGTTGAACTCGTTGTTTGATAGAAAGCGACTTGTGGGAGCAGCTCTATGGAAGATGGACTCCAGACCTGTTGTTGGGAATTAATGAGTTTTTGGTGTATCTCGGAAGAGGAGCTGAGCACCAAACTCATTGTTTGCATCCACAGGGCAGTACCAGAGTTTATGAAAGAAACACTAAGTCTTTTTAGAAGAATCAAACTAAGTGGCTGCCTTGGTGGCTAGCTCTTATTACATGTCTTGACCATTATATGAACTAGTATTATTACAAATCTCAAGAATGTATTGGTTAGGCGTTAAGCACCTTCCTTAAACTTCATCCAGTGCTTGGCACGTCAGGTCTTTAATATCTCCTTGCCCTCCTAGGCCTTCAAGTCGGTAAACTCCTGGTCGGACGACTTTGGAGACCTTATAGGGTCCTTCCTAATTATGAGAGAACTTTCCCTTGTGTGGCTCCGAAATCTCGAAGAACCCAAAAATGGGTTTCTATCAATGGGTTCTGACTCAACTTGGTTCTTCTTTTGTGGGAGCTCTAAACATTTGAGCGGGAAGACCAAGCCCTCCATTGTAGTCGTATAGCATGCCCAAGCCACCTTTTGACTTCCCTTGACTTCTTTTATCCCAGATGGCGTAGGGAGCTTCATCTTCATGTGGAATGCCGAAGCTACAACATGGAAAGCCGCTAGGCCGGGGGTGGCTGAGAATGTTGGTTTAGGCGGCCTTCACAATAACGACTATGAAGTCCATGTCTTCAGTTCTGAGAGTAGCGGCTTTGCTTGCTGTTACATCGGGGGTGACGCTCCCTTCAACTTAGACCAGAGCGCCAGAGAACCCATGGAAGGTGTACCCTGTGGGTTTTAGGCAGTCTCTGGACATCTTGAGGACTTCGAAAGCTTCAAGGAAGAGGACGTTCATCGAGCTACCATTGTCTACCAAGATGCAGCGCACTTTGTGATTCAACATGGAGACGTTGGCCACTGGGGTATCACAGTGGGGGGCTCGGATGCCTTCAAGATCTCGGTTCGAGAAATTTACTGGGACTCCCAACTCTTGGCAAGGGAGGGACGTTTGTGCACATAGTGGTCTTCTCAGACGAATGCCTTTCGGGAAGAGTTAGGCTCCCCTCCCATAGGACCTCCATGGATGGAATGGAGAATGGCCCGAGGCTCGGAGTCCTGGTCTTCATGAACTTTCTCTATGCGCTTATTGGCTCCTCGAGCCGGCGGAGGTTCGACATTGGTCTTCAGGGTGTACTCAGAGAGGTGTCCATGCCGAATGAGAACTTCGATTTCGTCTTTAGAGCTCGACACTCATCAGTGTCATGTCTATGCCCCCTGTGAAACCGGCACCATCAGCTCTAATAATAAAATAATAAATTACAGCACTAATACTTCATGTCTCCGATACCATCTGGAACATGTTCTCCAAAATCTGCAATTCAACGAATGCAGGAAAGAGGAAAAGAGAAAAACAAGTACTCGTCAATTACAAGTTACGAGCCACTTATAATGTAGGATACAAGCACATGGAGAAACTAACTAGCAACATGGTATAAGTATGGTGTCAATATAAACACTAGCATGGTAAAGTGAACAAGTGTAAATGGTATGAATCAAGTGTCAAGTAATCAAGTATTATGTAAACATACATCAAGTGTCAAGTATCATGTAATCATGTATCTAGTGTCATGTTTCAAGTCTCATGTAAACAAGTCTCATGTATCATGTAGTCAAGTATCAAGCAAGCATGTATCATGTTCAAGTATCATGTATCAAGTCTTGTAGCGATTACTATCTAGGTAGCACTTCATGCAGCCCATACGACATGGTTGCTACATCAAAACAGTTTCGCTTTAGATTTCATAGTAGACCATAGAGGGCAGTATACTCGGAGACAAGTCAAGTAATCGAGCTCCAAGCACTAAGTATCAAGTATCATGTAATCACGTGTCAAGTTGTGCAAGTGGCAAGTATCGTGTCTTGCGTGCAAGTATCAAGTAATCACGTGTCAAGTATCATGTCTCAAGTAATCACGTAGGATCAGTGGATCCCCTTCTGAGTACATATTTCTGAATTATCTACTATTAGATCTGTCCCTTAAATCCCGGTTTAGTTATTTATTATTAATGTCAAACAAACATGTATATGTACAAAATATATCAAGAATCACATGGCATAATCATGTGACAAGTGCAAGTTGCAAGATAAACATGTACGAGTGCAAGATATCTCAGAAAAGAATAAAATAGACAAATCTCAAGTTCAGGACAGCAAGACCATACTATAGTAAAACAGTGATTTCCAGTGTTACAAACATCCAAATCTGCATCCGTCAAAGGATCTGGAAAATAGACTTCCACACAAATCCAGTGAGTATAAATAAGTAATATATTAATTCACAAAAACATGGCTCAAAACGGATTTTAATACAGAAAATAGGTTCAGCTAGAAATCAGGAAAACGAATTCAAGAATAGGAAACAGCATGAAAACTCATTAAATAAATCTACGAAAAATCTGGGGTATTTCCCTATATGTCCAGTATCTAAATATAAAGTTTTAGAATTTTTCAGTGAAATTAGATTAGTCATCAAAAATAAGAAAGCCTCAAGAAACTATAGTTTGGCAAATCTGGAATTCCCAATATTGCTGTACGAGAACTATGATATCTCGCAACCAGTGAAACGAAATCCAATTCCGCCAAAGGGATGTGAAAATAGATAAAATATACTAACTTTTATATTTCACAAATATTTTTCATATAGTAAAAGGAATCATAGTGAAAATAAGGTTCTTTACAGAACAGCGAGCAAAATACAGCAAGTATAGATTTCATAAACGAGCATGAAACAACACATAAAACTCATCAATAAAATTTACCAAAATTCTGGGTAATCCCTAACTAGATAGAGAAATACTGACCAAAGTTTTGGATCAAAATAATGTGTAGCACAGTTAATAAAATCATTTAGTCATCAAGAACATCGAAAAACAAAATCTGGAAAAGATCGACACCTCTGTAGTAAAACAGTCATAACTCAGTCATGCGAAAACGAAATCAAGCAAGGTTAGAGGGGTTTGAAAATAGACGAAACTCCCTAAATCTCATGTTTATACCGAAATTAAGATACTAACTGTAAGACAGTCCAAAACAGCGAACAAAACAGTTCAGCGACAAAATACAGATTTTTCCCTTTAACAACTCAACATGTATCATACAAAACTTGTTCAAAACACAACCAAACATGAATTCGAGTCTACCAAGTGTCCAAACATCATAATTTAGGGTATCTAGCATGTCCACACCAATTATATCACATGGGTCTCAACTAAATCACGATTTCTCACAAAAAGTCTCACATACATGATCAAAATCAAAAACGGGTAAATCTTAAGTTAATTCATGTCCATATTGTGTCGTGAGTCATCTATGGTCAAATTTTCACAATAGAGACAAAACCCATCAAGAATAACACAAACAAGAGTCGTCTCTAGACCCAACTACACTATAGGTGGTATTTTTGACTTGTATCAAACAAATGAATTGGAGTACAAGTTACTTGACTTAACCGAAGATGAAGAACAACGAAAATCAAGAGTAACGAGCAAAACCCACGAACGAAAATCCACCAACGAAAGAATCCAAGCGAAACTCGAGCAAGAATCTCCACACGAACAAAACTCCACAGAGCGAGAGATAATAATAATGGCTTGCGGCCACAAGAGAACACCAAGAGAGAGAGAGACGAGGGAGTATGTGGTAGTGCGTGGTGGTCGGGATGGCCAAGGAGGGGATCGGGAGTAGGGGTTAGGCTCGGGTGTAGGCGATGGGGTTGTCGGGTTTGGGGTGTTGTCGAAAGTTGCACACAGGCTGGGGGAGTGGCGGCCTGGAGGGGATCGGCCAAGGGGTTGGGGTTGACTGTGTGCGGGTCGCGGCACAAACAAGGAGGGGAGAGAGAGAGAGGTAGGGAGGCCGGGATGTGGAGAGGGAGAGAGACTAGGGTTAGGGTTTGTGAGGGAGATTAGAGTATATATATAAGGGGATTAGGGTTTAGAAATATGAGTTGGGTTAATGGGTATTTGGGTTGTGGGTAATTAGGAGTAGTAATAGGATTGGATTTAATTGGGCTTCAAAATAGGACACAATTTGTATAGGATATCAAATAGGATTGGGGATTTAATTTGGCTTTGGTAAATCTTATTAGGGATCAAATAATAGGATTGGGAAAATAGGACACCCAATCACCACCACACACACCCAAGAACAAAAATAAAAGGGACAAGAACAAAATGAAAGAAAGAACAAAATATTGAAGAACGAAACAAAAGAGACAGCCAATCAAACACAAAGAGCTCAAAATGAAATAAAACAAATATATATTGAAAACAATTCCAATATACGGTTCAGAAAAATACAAGAGCGAAAATACACCAAAACGAAAAAATACACTCCAAAAATACAAAAATAAAAAAAACAGGGGTTACACGAGGGCTCACTTTGGTCCCAAGGATGAAGAGCTTCTTCGGCTCAGAAGTATTTCCCACTTCGTAGGAGAAGTTTGGAGAAATCCAAAGGTGGCTTTTTGGCGAGGAAGGTCTTGAGAAGATTGTGTTGAATGTTGTATCAAAAGGTGACCGTTGCGACCTTGGATCAAGAGAAAGGATGGACCAGGTCTCTGTCATAAATCTCTGGACGAAGTCACGGAGCATCTCTCTATACTTTTGTTGTAAGTCTAGCACAGAGGCACTAGTCTTTTCTGCCATTTGGCTCGTCACGAAATGAGTGAGGAAGCTCTCGTCAACCTGGTCGAAGGAGTAGACAGAGCTGGGGGCGAGTCGCGAGTACCATTCTCTTGCTGAGCCTTGGAGGGTAGCGGGGAATGTCCCGTAAATGAATGCATCCGAGGCATTATGGATCATCACGAGAGTTTTAAAACTCTCGATCGCCGGGTCGGACTCGCTGTTGTATGATTCAATAGTTGGAGACTTGAAGTCCTTCAGAACTGGGGCTTGGAGGATGAAAGAGGCGAAGGGAGACCGGATGGGCCGGTAACCCCTGTTTTGCTGCCTCTCCTCTTACCATACCTGGGCAAGGCGGTCTTCCACCTGCTAGAGGCACTTAAGCACCTCATCTTCTCGTCCCTCGAAGTGGGTGAACCGGTAGGACTCCTCAACATGGAAGACTCCGATACGAGGGGACTCGGCTACCGACCTTGTTTGGTCTCTCGACAAAGACCATGTAGGATCTCATCTCGAAAGTTCTGAAATTCAGCTCTGGTTACAAGGGCTCCCTCTGTAACACTCCGTAAAATTGAGCTATGACAATTATGCCCCACACTTGTTATACACATATGTTTTGTACCGCTACGTGTAATATCTGTAACATTTTTAATACAAATATTTTTACGTATTTTGTATTTCGATATTTTATAAATATCTTTCGATTCTCCCAAATTCAAATTTGTATTTGAATTCATTTTAGAAATCATATTTGAACCCAACCCTAATATTTTCTGATCCATTCTAAAATTTTCCAATTTTTAATTAGAGTTTAAATTTAAATTCTAACTCTAATTAATCAAAATCCTAATTCAACAAGCCAACCCCCAATTTATTTTACGGCTCATTAACTCACCCCTTATTCACCTCCCTGCCATTCTTCGCACCTCATTCATAGCTCATGCATACTCTTATTCGATAACACTAAACCCCTTCTCTTTCTCATTGTACACCTCCTACCACCTCCACTCTACTCCCTACATTCACTATACTCTTACCCTAACCCATTCTCTTTCTCACTCCACAACAAACTCTGCTCCTACTCTAGTGCCTCCACCTCCTCCTATACCCCTACTCCTACTCCGACACTCTAAACAAACACAACCTAACTCCTAGCTACCCTACAGCCAACCCACTAACTATACCTACTCATGCTGCCGTTCCAACCCCACTAACTCACCATTATCTTCTCCTAACTCAACCGCCAACCAATCCCTAATTCCCAACTCCATTTATACATTTATATTTATGCAGATACATATCCCCACTCACTACTATACATATTACTCCTTCTTCATCATCTAATCTGAGCCAACTCCTTCTTCATCGTCATTTTCCCTTCTTCATCCTACTCCCTCTCTCACACTCATCTCTTCCACTACCTCAATCCCGAGCTCCACTTCACAATCGAACTCCACTCTTCACACCTAAAGCTTCCATCAACAGCCTTCCTAAAGCTCATCTGCAATCACGAACACCCACACCACTGCCAACGCCACCTCCTTCCTCCTCTCCCACCTCTGAACAACCACCGCACGCACCCTCAACTCCACCTTAGAACCCGAGCTCCATTGTAGCCGCACCCGACACTACTCGCTGCCCCTACCTCCATCAACCCATGCCTCAACATCGTTGCCCCAAGCCACCACCATTGCCTCACCGTCCTGTACCCAATCCCTTCCACTGTCCCCCTCACTGTCACCATCTCTTCAAACTATACACACACACACACACACACACACAACTCCACTCTATTCTTTTCTCGAACCCGACGAACCTTTGTTGCGGTTGTTTGTTTGTCGCCGTTCGTGTTGTTACTATCTCTAGTGTAGAAACAATCGAATTCGAAAATGAATAGCTAGGTGTTTCTGAACTTTCTAATTTATTTTAATAGCATGCTAGAGTAGATATGTATGTGTGAGTGTTCAACAACTTCTAATTTTTTGTGTATTAGTAGCATGCTAGATAATTTTTATAAACAGAGTATTCATACTTAGATTATGTATGGATTGTTGTTCGATTATGTGTGTAAATTATTGTTAATTATTGTGTGAGATTATGATATGTTTAACTTAGAACGTGATTATAGTTTCTGTTCTAAAATTTGACATCACTTCAGAAAATCGTTTATCTTTAAGTAAATAGAACATAAGGCTGAAATTTTTTATGTGTATCACGTATGTGTATATAACATCTCCTCAAAATTTCATGATTTTTGGATGTCTTTTGGTATTTTAATAAAATTTGAACACATTACTGGAAAGGAAACAAAACTTATTTCATAATTCTGGCTAAATATCATACATACTTATTGTAAAAATTATTTCCCTCCAAATATGTGCAATTGGAAGTTGGAAGCTGAACTTTTTATATGTGAATCTAGTATATGTCTACTATATGTTCACAAAACTGCATGAACTTTGGATGTCATTTAGTATTTTTAATAAATTCGAACTTAGAATTGATTGACAGTTTACCTGGATTCTGAAATTTGTATACCTTTTGGTTTTTGATCAGTTGAACCCCCTTAGATGCAGTATTTTGAGGTAACTCAAAACTAAGAATTTGAAGTAGATTTATTAATCTTTCTTTCGAGTCTAAGAAATCAAATTTCCTAGAAATATATAATTTTTTGTGACTTTTAAAATTAGCAAGAGCTATAATTTTGGATTCTAAACCTACTAATTTGCAAATGGATTTAGACCGAACAATTGTGGTTAAATTTAGATGTTCTTAACTACAATGTTGCAGTAGACATATTTAGGTTTCATATGAAACTAAGAAATCAATTTTCTGATAAGTCTTGAAATTTATATGATTTTTGCAACAACATTGTGTTCCTGTCCAAGGATTGTTGAATATTCAAATAGTGGATTCTATATTCGGGACTGAGGATACGCCTGGTAAATCCATGTGGGTGGAGAGGGGTAGGCCGGTAAGATCCATGAATCCTAATGACTTTAAAAGGGGTTAAGAATAGCTTAGGAAGTTTTTGAATTGAATTGTGTGGATTCTAGAGGCTGAGCGAGACCAGGATACCGAAAAGTGATGATTTGTTAAAATTTGAGAATTGGTTAGTGTGGGCTAGTGTTCTCGTGTATTGGTTTAAGTTCGTAGGTGGGTAAAAGGGCTCGAGAATTATCTACGATGTGAGATATTCCCTAGTACTCTGAGATGAGAGTGAAATATCTCCAGAATTATCTACGATTAGGAAATTATCTAAAAAATTATCGGGATGGGAGCAACACTCATGGGATGTTCGTGTGATGAGGATTCTAGGATGACTTGCGGTGTGAGGCATTCTCCAAATATTCCCGGATGAGGGTGAAATAGTCTCTGGAATTATCTGAGGAAGGAGATTGACCTCCGAAATTATTGGGGTAGGAACCAATATTCATAGTACGTCTTAATCTTGAAATTCATCACGGTTGTATGTTTGCATAACGAGGGACTGAACCCTATAATGAGGAGAATGCTAAGGGCTTACTCTCAGATATATGTTGTTTAGGCGGCATAGAATTCGAAGAAGTGTGCATTAGAAATTCATTTGTATGCATAAGTGTTCTGTATTAGTCACTAGATTCATAACATGCACTGACATACTTAGAATAGTCACCTTTCATACTTTAATTCTACATTCAAGTTTGTGATTGTAAAGTTGAGGATCACTTTTATAATAGCATTGTGTCAGTTACATTTAACTGACATGCCATTGTTCTCAACTATCGTAGGACTTTGATTAGCAAGTGACGTGAGCACGGGCTAGCAACGAGAGTTAGTGGAGATTTCTGATGATGTAAGTGTTGTATATATAATTTTCGTTGCGTATTGTAAAGAACTATGTTGTAATGAAAAAGTTTTAAATTCCCTGTATTTTTGTACGAAATTGAAGTAAAAATTCTGGATGTGCTACAAATTTCCTGCGTATGAAAGTCGGGGCGTTATAGAGTCGTATCAGAGAAAACTTCAATAAGTAGTACAGAAATAATAGGGAAAACAAAATTAGGGTGGACATTAGATGTGCGAGTGTCAGTTTTGAGGGATGAATGTTATAGTTATTGAACTTGCATTCATGATACTCTCTTCGTGTACTTTGATATGATATTGAATATGTGTGTGTTTTCCATTTGCATCACAAGTACCATGGTTGGTTTGAACCTAGCATTTTTGACACCTTGTACGTAGATTGATTTTTCTCTTTCCTTTTCTCTTCTGATCGGCTGGCAGGAGGTAGAGTTAGAAATAATCGTGCTAAGGAAGGAAACAGTAAGACTAATAAAAATGAACTCAACTTAGAGACGGTACTTGCTAGGGTTTATCAGGCCCTGAATGTATTCATGAGGACAAGTGCGGCCCAAAATACCAGAGCCTGACCAACTGCAGGGCCGACAATGCTAACTCAAGACCCAGTCAGATAAGTTGAATCTTTCAAGCAGATGAAGCTGGCAGTATTCGAAGGGCAAGCCAACCCTACTGCTACTGAAGACTGATTACACAAATAGAGATAATATTCGAGGTACTGGAAACACCAGAGGCAATCAAGTAAAATTGGTTGCCATCCAACTAGAGAAGGATGTAGGGGAATGGTGGCAGTCAGTGAAAAGGGCTCGAGGTGATGCACGAATGACTTGGGAGGAATTCTTGGAGGAGTTAAGAGATCATTACTTTCTCTTGGACACTCAGAAGAAGAAGGCAATAGAATTCCTGAACCTACAACAAGGAGGCATGACAGTCAGAGAGTATGAGACTAAGTTCACTCTACTCTCAAGGTATGCGCCTGAACTGATAGGAGATGAAGTCAAGAAGGCTAGGAAGTTTGAGCAAGGTTTGAGGCCAGGATTGAGATCTCGCATGATACCCTTCAAAATCAGGAAGTTTGACAAGTTAGTTCGGAGGTCTGCTGCCACCGAATCAGACATGGAACAATACCAGTTACTGAAGAACAAGAGGGACAACTGGAACAATGGCAAAAGACCCGCGATGTCAAGTAACTTCAAGGGATAGCCCCCATCATAGAAGGTCAAGCGGACTGGGGAAAATAGTGTTGTCATTACTAAAAGGCCAATAATTTGCTACTGTTGTGGATGAAGAAGTCATCATAGGACAGAATGCCCAAATGAGAACAATGGAGTAATTTATTTCAACTGTGGTAAAGAGAGCCACACCAAGCCCAATTGTCCACAGTTCCGGCAGGGATAGCAAAATCAGAAGCATGCCAATCAAGGGAAGAAGTTATACCACCAGGGACGAGTCTTTGCACTCGCAGAGGAAGATGCAGAAAACTCTAGCGATGTCATCACTAGTATGGATTAATTCGATGAAGATGAGTGATAACTTTTTAGTATTAAATAAGGCTTTGTAATAATAAGGATGTACTGTTGAATTTAAATGATGTAATCTTTAGATGTAACTGGACATCTTCTGATCAACGGAATTAAGGCCAATGTTTTATTTGATACTGGATCGTCTCATACCTTTGTACCTCCTAAATTTGCAATCAAGTTAGAAGTCGAACATAAGACATTTTTGGATAAAGTATTAGCAGTGGCTATGCCCTCATGAGGTATTTTGACTACCAACCAATATTACGCTTGATGAAATATCAAGATTAGGAGAAGCCTTTTTGTTATAGATTTTTGAGTTGGATGTGTTAGGGGAAGATGAATATATATATATATATATATATATATATATATATATATATATATATATATATATATATATACACTAGATTTGCCCGTGGGCACGTGCCTACGGCACGCATTCAGAACGATACAAAACACGAAAAGTCATGTAAACAGTAAAACAATAATTATGTGGCTCAAGTTTGAATAGTATGACAATAATTAGTTATAAATAAACGTCTATATTGAAAAATAATTATAAAGGAGAGTATAAAATCAAACTTCTTAGAACTTTAAGTGTGGAAAATAATGAAATTTAATTGTTGAAGAGATATTTGCTATTAAAAATTTTGAAATTTTACAAAACCGAAATCTTAAAATCAAAATTTCTAAGTAAATAAAGAAAGAATGGGAGAGAGAGATACAGAGAGAGAGAAAGAGAGAAATATGAAAAAGTAAAGAGATGAGAGAAATAGTAATAAAGTAATGAGTTTTTTAGGGGGGAAAATTTGGTTTTGGGGTTTGAAATTTTGGAGGGAAAATGTGTTTTGTGAGGTTTTGATATGGGCCTTTGATTTTGGGGGGATTGATTGTGAGCCACTTGATAGCTTTCTTTGTAATTTATTTTATATATATATATATATATATATATATATATATATATATATATAAAGTTAATGAAAGAGGAAGAAAGCGGCGGAAGCAAGAAGAAAGAGAGATTGTTGAAGGAGTTCGATTTTCTTCGCAATTGAAGAAGAAATGAGAGATCTACAATCGGTGGGAGAAGAATGTGAAGGGGAAAGAAGATGAAACTTTCTTCATCTTCATCATCTTCATCGAGATTCGGCAAGATCTGTGTATTCTGTGTATTTTCTGGCAAGAGAGCTAGCTACCAAGAAGCCGCGATTGAGATCGGTAAGGAGCTAGTGGAAAGGAATATCGATCTCGTCTATGACGGTGGGAGTATAGGATTGATGGACCGTATTTCTGACACTGTTCATGTTGGTGGTCGACACGTTTTGGGAGTGATTCCCAAGGCACTGATGTCGAAGAAGATTACTGGGGGGGGGGGGAGTGTAGGAGAGGTTAGAGCTGCCTGTAACATGCATGAGAGGAAAGCTAAAATGGCTCAAGTTGTTGATGGTTTCATAGCATTGCCCGGAGGATATGAAACACTTGCAGAATTGTTTGAGGTGCTCACATGGGCTAAACTGCGTCCACAACAAACTGGTGGGTCTTTTAAATGTTAATGGATATTACGACTCACTTCTGTCCTTCATAGATTCGACTGTGGTTGAGGAGTTTGTATCCAGTAAGGCTAGACACATCTTAATTTTAGCACCATCACCCAAGGAACTAATCAAAAAATTGGAGGAGTATGTGTCAGAGCGAGATGAGCTAGTGACCCAGCTAACTGGGATGTTCGAGTGCCCAGTAGTGGTGTCGGTAAGGGTTCAAATTCGGAGCCCGAATATTGATTTGTTGAGTCCTCCATTTGATGTGAACAATTTGTCTTGTGTAGTCTTAGTGCCTAAGTGCTCTTGATTTAGGGGTAACTGAATTCGTTGTAGATGTTATGAGGTTGAACATTGTAGCGCACCTTAAGGCACTACTAAATCACTTGATTGTTACTTTTTTTATGTTCGTATTGATGTTTCCCTTGATATACGTACATTTTTCCCTTGAATTTTTCCTTTATGTCACAAAATGGACTTATGGTTTTAAGTATAATTGATTTGTAATTAAGGACTCCTTGATCAATTATGTTTGTCGTATGCTTAAGTTACAAACTTGTACTCTAGTAAGTTCTGATGACATAACTTTTCTAAGGGGGAATAGTGTAACACCCAGTAAAATTGAGCTATGACAATTTTGCCCCACACGTGTTATACACATGTGTTTTGTACCGCTACGTGTAATATCGTAACATTTTTAATATGAATATTTTTGCGTATTTTGTATTTCGATATTTTATAAATATCTTTCCGTTCTCTCAAATTCATTTTTGTATTTGCATTCATTTTAGATCTCCTATTTGAACCCAACCCAAATATTTTATGATCCATTCTAAAATTTTCCAAATTTTTAATTAGAGTTTAAATTTACATTCTAACTCTAATTAATCTTAATCCTGATCCAACAGCCAACCCCTAACTTATTTTAGGTCTCATTAACTCACCTCTTATTCACTTCCCTGCCCTTCTTCTCACCTCATTCATAGCCAATGCATACTCCTATTCAATAACCCCAAACCCTTTCTCCTTTTCATTTTACACACCCTACCACCTCCACTCTACTCCCTACATTCATTATACTCTTACCCTAACCCATTCTCCTTCTCACTCCACAGCAAACTCTGCTCCTACTCTAGTGCCTCCACCTCCTCCTATACCCCTACTCCTACTTCTACTCCTAACTCCTAGCTACCTTACAACCAACCCACTAACTAAACCTACTCCTTCTGCCATTCCAATCCCACTAGCTCACCATTTTCTTCTCCTAACTCAGCAGCCAACCTATCTCTAATTCCCCACTCCATTTATACATTTATATTTATGCACATACATACCTCCACTCACTACTATATATATTACTCCTCCTTCATCATCTAACCCGAACCAACACCTTCTTCTTCATCGTCATTTTCCCTTCTTCATCCTACTCCCTCTCTCACACTCATCTCCTCCACTACCTCAACCCCGAGCTCCACTTCACCATCGAACTCCACTCTTCACACCCGAAGCTTTCATCAACAACCTTCCCGAAGCTCCACCGCAATCACGAACACCCACACCACTGCCAATGCCACCTCCTTCCTCCTCTCCCACCTCTAAATGAACAGCCACCACACACCCCCTCAACTCCACCTTATAACCCGAGCTCCATTGTAGCCGCACTTGACGCTACTCACTGCCCCTACCTCCGTCAACCCGAGCCTCACCATCGCTGCCCTAAGCCACCACCATCACCTCACCGTCCCATACCCGATCCCCTCCACTGTCTCCATCACTTCATAACCCCTCACTGCCACCATGTCTTCAAACTCTCTCTCTCTCTCTCTCTCTCTCTCTCTCTCTCTCTCTCTCTCCCTATATATATATATACACACACACACACACAACTCCACTCTATTCACTTCCCAAACCCGACAAACCTTTGCTGCGGTTGTTTGTTTGTCACCGTTCGTGTTGTTACTATCTCGAGCGTAGAAACAATCAAATTTGAAAACAAATAGGTGGGTATTTCTCAACTTTCTAATTTTTTTTAGTAATAGCTTGCTAGAGTAGATATGTAAGTGTGAGTGTTCTACAACTTCTAAATTTTTGTGTATTAGTAGCATGCTAGATAATCTTTATAAATTAAGTATTCATGCTTAGATTATGTATGGATTGCTTTCTGATTCTGTGTGTTAATTGTTGCTAATTATTGTGTGTGTGAGATTATGATATGTTTACCTTAGAACGTGATTATAGTTTTTGTCCTGAAATTTGGTTTCACTTCAGAAAATCATTTCTCTTTAATACAATGGAATATAAGGCTGAAATTTTTATATGTGTATCTCGTATGTGTCTATAACATCTCCTCAAAATTTCATAATTTTGAGATGTTTGATGAGGACATAAGTTCGAAACGTTTTGGGTGCTTCTATCAGTGCATGCATCGTTTGGGATGGCTATTTTATTAGCCTAGTATTTTTATTTCGGCATTTATATTTGGCATTTTAACCATATGTAGTACTTTTGCGATTTGCACTCTTTATTTTCTGCATTAGCATATTTTGGAGATTGGTATTGAGATTTGTTTTGAGCCAATATATAGGCCTCTTGATTAATGAAAAATAATGCTTTTGATTAATTAAAAATTTATTGTGTGTTGAGTTTATGCTCTTCGTTCTTCTCTTGTGCGTGTGAGACCATAAGAATTATTAGGGTTTGTGAGAAACCCTAAACCACACCCAAAACCCAAAATCTTTATTCAAACCCTAATCGTCAGCATCTCCTTCTACAGCCGCCATAATCAGCATCATCATCTTTACCAACTAACTTCCCTATATTCTTCTCCTCTTCTTGTTTGCGAACCCATCAACCCCGAAGTTTCCCTCGCAGCCACTTCAACTCTCCTCTCACCTCACCACCGTCCGATCACCATCACCTGACACCTACATCCCAAGCACCACAGCGCAGCCATTATCTCCATCACCACAACTCGCTGCCTCTGCCATCTCCCTGATGCCAGCCGCTCGTTGCCAGCACCCGAGCCCCTCTTTCTCCTCACTGCCACCCGACGCCAGCCCCTTCACCGTACTGCAGATCACCAGCGCACCTCACCGCAAGTAGCAGCCCGCCGTCGATCTCCTCCTCCTTCCTTCCGAGTGCACAAGGACGAGTAGGTCAGATCAAATCTGATCTGATTTCTTTTTTATTGGCTTCTGGTGTCTGGTGTTTCAGGCAAGGGATTGGATCTATATGTGAGAATGAGAACACGCAGCAATACGTTCATCGAACCCGGCAACTTCTCCATTCCTCCATTATTTGTGTCATTGTCTATCATCTCTAGATTATTATTTGAATTTACTGTCGTCCACAAATATTGAGTGTGTGTGTGCTTCTACCTGCCTAATAGCGTATGAATCACTATTGAATATTTTACTTGCTAAGAACACTTAAGTTTAATCATTGGATCTTAGGCTTGATATTTAATTGGAATTGTTAGACTTATTCTATTTATTGAAAATCCATCATATTAATCACTAGTTTCAATTTCTAACTTAATTGACACTACATGTTGATAAACTTAATCTTTTAATATTCTTGGAAATTCTCTACCTATGGTTAAGTTTACATCAATGTCATTTGGTATTTTAATAAAATCTGAACACATTACTGGTTTGGAAAGGAAACAAAATATATTTCATAATTCTGGCTGAATATCATACTTCCAAAATCATTTCTCTCCAAATATTTGGGATTGGAAGCTGGAAGCTGAACTTTTTATATGTGAATCTAGTATATGTCTACTATATGTTCACCAAACTTCAGGAACTTTGGATGTCGTTTAGTATTTTTAATAAATTCAAACTTAGAACTGGTTGACAGTTTTGCCCGGATTTTTAAATTTTAAATAACTTTTGGTATTTGATCAGTTAAACCCCTTAGCTACAGTATTTTGAGGAAACTCAAAACTAAGAATTTGAAGTAGATTCATTTATCTTTCTTTCGAGTCTAAGAAATCAATTTTCCAAGAAATATAGAATTTTCTGTGATTTTTATAAGTAGCAAGAGCTGCTATTTTTTTATTATGAACCTACTAATTTGCAAATGGATTTTGACCAACAATTGTGGTTAATTTTAGATGTTCTTAACTACAGTATTGTAGTAGACTCATTTAGGTTTTATACGAAACTAAGAAATCAATTTTCTGATAAATATTGGAATTTATATGATTTTTGCAAGACCATTGTGTTGCTGAAGATAGTTGAATATTCAAATAGTGAATTCTATATTTGGGACTGAGGATACGCCCGGTAAATCCACATGGGTGGAGAGGGGTAGGCCGGTAAGATCCATGAATACTAATGAATTTAAAAGGGGTTACAGAAAACTTAGAAAGTTTTTGTGAATATTGAATTGTGTGGATTCTAGAGGCTGAACGAGGCCCAGGGTACCAGCAAGTGATGATTTGTTAAAATTTGAGAATTGGCCAGTGTGGGCTAGTGTTATCTGCGTGTTGGTTTAAGTTCAGATGGGGGGTGAAATAGTGTCCAAAATTATCTGAGGAAGGAGATTGACCTCCGAAATTATCAGGGTAGGAACCAATATTCACAGTACGTCTTAATCTAGAAATCTGTCACGGTTGTATGTTTGCATAACAAAGGATTGAACCATATATTAATGAGAACGCTAAGGGCTTGCCCTCGGACCTATGTTGTATGAGCGGCATAGAATCCGAACAAGTGTTCATTAGAAATTCATTTGTATGCATAAGTGTTGTGTATTAGTCACTAGATTCATAACATATACTGACATATTTAGGATAGTCACTTTTCATACTTTATTTCTACATTCAAGTGTGATTGTAAAGTTGAGGATCGCTTTTATAATAGCATTGCGTCAGTTACATTTAACTGACGTGCACACAGTTCTCAAGTGTTGCAGGACTCTGATTAGCAAGTGATATGGGCACAGGTTAGCAACAAGAGATATTTTGTGATTGGAGATTTATGATGATATAAGTTATATTTTATGTGTAATTTTCACTGCATATTGTAAAAAACTCTGTTGTAATGATTTTTTTTTTAATGCTCTTTATTTTTGTACGGAACTGAAGTAAAGATTCTGGATGTACTACGAATTTTCTGTATATGGAAGTTGGGGCGTTACACCCTCTGCCCTTTCGAGCCTTGGCTCTTGCCGACTGACCAGAGTGGGACTCCACTCCCTTCTCCGACCACGGGGGGGGGGGGGGGGGGGGGGGGGGGGGGGGGGGGGGAGTTGCTTCTTCGGCTCGCGTGGCGCTCCGAATGGGGACCCTGATTGTGGAAGGGGGAGTTGCTTCTTCGGCTCGCGTGGCGCTCCGAATGGGGACCCTGATTGCGGAAGCGTTCGATGCGGTGGCGGAGGTCTTCCTCCTACTGCCAATTATTGATTAGGTTCCAGAGGTCAGACCCTTTGGAGGGTTCAGCCCCCCTGCCAACGCGACCTAGACCTTCGGAAATTAGGGATTCAGGTCAACGCTCTGAGCGTTGTCGTTGCGATCGTTGAGTGGCAGCAGACTTACTGCGGGAGGGTTGCATCGGAGGAGGATGCGGAGGATCAGTCTGACGACCTACGACAGCCGTCTTCTTGATTTTGGGTATCATAGTAGGAGGAGACTTCTAGGATGAAGGATCCGAGTGAGTGGTTGGATCTGTGGTTTCACACAGACGGCGTCAATTTGATGCTTCTTTTTTCGGTGTGTGAGCAACAAATAATGAGTTCTTGTATTTTAGTGGAAAGATCAGTTCTCAGTCGTCAGTCTGGTATGGATGGGAGGCTAGTATTGGTGAATTTTGGTGGAGGTTATGGTGATTGCGCTGGCTAGCGTCCTGCCAAAAACCTGCAATGACAGCGTGAAACACCAGGGGTGATCTCAACGACAGACCCTTTAACGATCAAGTCAGTAACAAGAAGTCAAAGCTGTACTTTTAATTACTAAAATATTGATTACCTCTTTATGGTAGAGAGGGAGAAGTATTTATAGACCTTGGAGTTTGAGCCAGATATGAAAGAATATGTGATTGAGAAATCCGTTGTTCAATCAATCCATGATTTGAGGGAATTTGACTAATCGCTATGGTTAGCTGGAAATCTCCATTTGTTTGGCTGTAAGCGAACCCTGACTGCTGACCTGGGTGAGCTGACAAACCTGGAGGAGGCCCATGTTTTTCTAGCAGACCCGTTGCCAACGTAAAATTACTATACTGCCCTTAAAAGTTTTGGGATACGTGCTGAGATTGTACGACCCCGATCAGCTGTAATTTTCACTCAAATAAAAAATTAAGATTAGAAGTTCACTCACTTATATATGAATTTAAATTATTAATGTAAAAAATTCAAATTTGATTTCATGTTGCTTCGCACATAACAGCATTCGTATGGTAATTTATGCCTCTCAAACTTAATCAATGTGTGTTAATTGCCTTAATTAATCTGTATTGCTTTTTACGTAATGTATTCATTAGTGAGTCTCATTCCAATCGATAATCATAAATTAATCAATTTACGGTATTTACCTCATTCAGACAAGGCCTTGTACAGCCACCTGTGGATACCGCGACAGCGGCAATGTAATATCAAATCTATGACTACATATTCACTGATAAACATGCACATATTTGCACATTGTCAGTCAACTAATTTCTCGTCAGATTCATTAGGCCGGCACTCGCACACCATCTAATTAACAATAACTTTCGTTTGATCTAAAACCTACATAAAAAACAATCAATACATGAATAATCATAAGGTGCTCACCATTGCCTTACCTCGAGCAAAATGGCTAATTCACTAAAGGAAACATATGCTCCAGAGACAGATCAAGAATAACCATTGTAACTTACAAATGCCATTATGGGAGAAAAATACTTCATCTACCTACAATGGTTATCTATCTGCCCCTTTGTTGTTCTGACTGTCCCCAGACGGAACACCAATGGACGAGCTGGAACCGCTGATCGTCTCCTTTTTAGCAGAATCTTGTGTTTTTAAGTCACCGGATTTGGGTCTAACTTGAGGATCTGAAGAATCCTTTCCATCCGCTCGATCATTTTTAGAAGTTGAACCAGTTCTCTTTTTGTCATCAACAATTTCTTTCACAACCTCCTCCAGGGCATCCAGCCTAACAATTACCTTTGAAATATCTGAATCGGGTAGCAATTCAGCTTCCTTCGCCTTTACTTCTTCCTTTGCTTTCTCTTCTGCTTCTTCCGCTTGCTTCTTTTTCACCTCTGCTTCCTGCCATAATGCAGCAGATAGCTTCTTTATCCAACCATATAACCATGGAGCAACAGATTTGTGCACTATATTTGTCATCACATTAGTAATTTCAGAGTGC
The DNA here is from genome assembly GCA_017893485.1 of Hemerocallis citrina. Classification (NCBI taxonomy): domain Eukaryota; kingdom Viridiplantae; phylum Streptophyta; class Magnoliopsida; order Asparagales; family Asphodelaceae; genus Hemerocallis; species Hemerocallis citrina. Next base: position 22,156,961 of record CM030367.1, read on the forward strand.
CATAATATAAACAATAGTATTTCAAATGAAACCATCAAAATTTGATTGCTGTGTTGGAGCGTTGGAGGACACCTCTTATTATTAAGGAAACATAGGTGAATAAACCATACAGATAATAATTACAGTTCGCTATGATAATATGGCGAAGTCGATTTGAAATTATTTATCTGATGATATCTTGATGCAGAGAATATGAATAAAATCTCTATATTATTATCTTTTGAAGATAGTCACCAGAGGATTACTGTAGATGAACCATTGAGATAGATAATCTCATTTGATTAAAATAATTCAATGCCTGCTACTACGAAAACAAATAGGAAGAAAAATATAATTAGGATTTCTCGTCTTTAAAAGAATTATAGAAGAGGAAGAATGAAAGACACTTCCTGAAAACCAAGCTAGCATTGGGTGTTATACTCTTACGATATCTCTATATCCTGCGTACCCACTATGGCCACTACAGAAATTATAAACTCTCATCAAATTTTGGGTCTTCACCTATAATTATATGAAATGTATATCTCATAGATGTTGTATAAGTACATTCTAATATATTATCTGGTGACAGGCATTTAAAATATCACTCTCCAACCAAAGATTGTCGAAGCAAATTATCTGGATAGAGGCATGTAAAGTTTCACTATTACCAAGTTGAAGGCAAAGTTGGAGGGGTCCATTTTCTTTTCCAATAGGAACTCAACAAGACAAGGGAGCTGAGCAGTGGACTGTCCCCTCTTCTACAGAGGTTGCAAGCTTCATCCACATTGTTACATTGTAAGGCCTAATCACAAATTTAGATCAGAACAAGCAGACAACACCTACGGGGCCAAAGAACTCTACAAGTAGTGAACCATGTCAACATCGTCTAAAGAAAAGCAAGTTGACAACACAAAGAGACTCAGACCTCTGAGAGTCATAACATTAATATGGAATTTTCAGTAAAGCTTCATTAAGTATCGCTGTTAGAGATGTTACCTTTGCAAACTTGACCATGGTTCGAAGTATTGGTCAATACTGAGACTATACGGCTGTTATGACAGATTTTAACCTAACCTTATCCGAAATAGGCAGTATTTATAGGTGTGATTGACAAAGGGCCATGATTCAATTTACATGCTGATGGAATTGATAAGAATTGTATCAATATATTTGAAGTATCAGGAGGTAAATCTTTTATCAACTAAGAGGAGAGCTTCCCAGCCTTGAACAATATTGGAAACCATGCTTGCATAGTAATCAACACTTATCCTAAAGAATATCAAAAGTATAAATTTTTCTAATGTTCTTCATGTCAAACAAGCATGCCTTATATAGGTGAGAAGGGCATGCCTTAATATGATGGTAACTTTTTAAAGAGTTGCCTTACTGTGAATGCTATACATACTCTAACCCAAGAGATTTCCATAAAGGTGAATTGAATAACACATATTCATACATGCAAAACAGTAGAAATTAATAACTCTCTCTATACAGATTAGAAACTCGTCAAGCCCCAACCTACTCTCTTATAAGGATCTCTCAAATTCTTTTACGGGCATGATTAGTAAGAACCTAACAAGTGTCAGCATCATAAAATGAAATAAATTATGAACTCTATCAAAGCTTCAGAAGAAACCTGACAACATTAGTCATGATGACATAAGTTTACTCCTACTCAAAATGCGGAGGTACTTCGTGGCAGAAATGGCCAACCTGGTCTTTCATAAAAGTGATAGATGAAACTACAATGAAATGATTATGACTGCCTAGCAGATTAATAGATCATTTCGGAATGACATATACATTGCATATAACTGAAGTCATTGTTGGACTCCAATAACAGCTTAGGTTTATAACCTAAGCGTTGTTGGGAACAACGACTTCAGTGGTTTGCATACCTGTTTGCACGGACCCGTTTGCAATGGAGCATTGCTCATATATAAATGTTCAATTGCAAACCACTGAAGCCGTCGTTGGGGAACAATGACTTCATGCTTAATATGATTTAAGTCGTTGTTTCCAACAATGGCTTCAGTGATTTGCATACCTGTTTGCAATGGAAAATTGCCCATATGTATATATATATATATATATATATATATATATATATATATATATATATAGGAGTCTTCCATTGTAAACACAATAGAAGTGCAAATGGTGTCTATCTATCCTACGGATGATTCGAACCGTTCACATTGTTTAACATGCCCAAATTAGTCTATGAATGAGAAATAAAGTCGTTTGAGATTCGTTTGCCCATGCATTGAAGTGTTACAAATTGTATGGCTGAAAAATCGTTATTTATTATAACGATATGATGCATGGACAAATGAATTTCAAATGACTTGATTTTATATTTCTAGACTAATTTGGCCATGTTAAACAATGTGAACGGTTCAGATCATCCATAAGATAGATACACATAGTAAGCACTTCGGACAAATGAATTTCAAATGACTTGATTTTATATTTCTAGACTAATTTGGCCATGTTAAACAATGTGAACGGTTCAAATCATCCATAAGATAGATACACATCGTAAGCACTTCCATTGCGTTTGCAATGGAAGACTCCCATATATATATGTATATATATATATATATCCATAAGATAGATACACATCGTAAGCACTTCCATTGCGTTTGCAATGGAAGACTCCCATATATATATATATATAGTAAAAGGGATATGAGCAACTTGCTCATTTAGTAAATGAGCAAGTGATTATGTGGCATGCATGTGATACATTGGACAACTAACCATTTTAAGGATTTTCCAATCACATGCATGCCACATTATCAATTGCTTATTTACTAAATGAGCAAGTTGCTCATACCCCTTTTTCCCATATATATATATATATATATATATATATATATATAGGGAAAGCTTCGGTTGTGCACTACCTCTAGTGCACATATGCCTTCGGGCGTTCATATCGACGATCCGAACCGTTCACATTGATCTACACATCTAAATTAGTCTAAATATGTAAAATCAAATCATTTGAAATTCATTTGCCCATCCATCATGTGACTATAAAAAACAATGATTTTCAGCCATACAATTTTGTAACACTTCAATGGATGGACAAATGAATTTCAAATGATTTGATTTTACATATTTAGACTAATTTAGATGTGTAGATCAATGTGAACAGTTCGGATCGTCGATATGAACGCCCGAAGGCCTAGTGCACACGCCGTGTGCACTAGAGGTAGTGCACAACCGAAGCTTTCCCTATATATATATATATATATATATATATATATATATATATATATATATATATATATATACATTCTTATAAATTTTACTTATGCTTTCTTGTGTCCAATTTTCATCATAATTCTTCTTACAACTAAAATAGCACACTTTATTTTCCATTTTCCCCATATATATAATATAATAGTGAAATATATTAGCAATACACACACACACACACACACACACACACCCCAATAAAAAGTTGTTGACATTTGTGGTTGAAATTGTTGGTGCAAGTCAAAGACCTGTTGGTGCAATTATCTAGTAGCGGCAGTTCAAGACCTGTTGGTTGTTGGTAACTGTTGTAATCAATTAATTTTCAAGATGCCCTGGATATGTAAGAATTAGTCTAAGACCTAGACCACCTTCATCCTTCTTCCCAATTATGCTAAATCAACAGTGCCAAGTAAGATGCCACATGGAATGTGTGTGTGTGTGTGTGTATATATATATATATATATATTATTAGGATTCATATTCATAAGATTTGACAGAATTTTATGTTGGCTGTGAACTGCCTAACGCAACCCTCCTCACTTGATTTATGGCTGGATTCCTGGCTTCGGACAGGCAATGGCAGAGTTCTCCACAAAACATATACCTCCTTCAAAGGTATACGTTTGTCACACAAAACACCACTGACACTTTTCCACTTAAGCCACCCTGCTTGAATCCTATGTATAACATCTTCACAAATCTCCCAATCTTTTTGTATAATTGAGCCTAAATATCGGAAACGGTCTCTTTTAGGTATCTCTTGACCATCAAGAATCACTATTTTCTCAGTTGTGTTCCGAATATCACGAAAATTACACTTCATATACTTTGTTTTAGTTCTGCTTATCCTAAAGCCTCTAGCTTCCAAAGTTTCTCTCCGCAATTCTTATTTAGCATTGATTCCTACTCTAGTCTCGTCCACTAATACGATGTCATCGGCAAAAAGCATACACCAAGGCACCTCATCTTGTACTCGCATCAATTCATCAATAACCAAAGTAAAAAGGCAGGGGCTTAAAGCCGAACCTTGGTGTAAACCTACTGTAATAGGAAAATCGGGGGTCTTTCTGTGGTTGTTCTAATTGTGGTCGTTGCCCCTTCATACATATCCTTAATTACCTCAATATGATGAATAGTTACTCTTTTATTATTTAACATCCACCATACTGTCTCTAGAGACTTTATCATATGCTTTTTCTAGATCTATAAAAATCACATGTAGATTTTTCTTATTTTTCCTATATTTTTCCATAAGTCTCCTCAATACATAAATTGCTTCCATTGTTGATTTCCCAGGCATAAACCCAAACTGATTCTCAGACACTGTAGTTTCTAGTCTCAGTCTATGTTTGATCACTCTCCTAAATTTTCATCGTATGACTCATTAGTTTAATTCCTCGATAATTTGAGCAACTTTGTACATCTCCTTTACTTTTATATATAGCTACTAAAATACTCGTTCTTCATTAATTGGGCATCTTCTTAGTCCTCAAAATTTCAATAAACAATTTTGTTAGCCAACCCACTCCTATATCCCCAAGACACTTCCAAACTTCAATGGGTATATCATCCAGTCCTAAAGCTTTTTCTATTTTCATCCTTCCTACAGCATTTCGAACCTCCGAGGTCCTACTTCTACGGAAAAACATATGCTCTCGACTCTCCCTCGAGTTCTCTATATTTAAGTTGCCCAAAACCTTTTCATTTAATAACTTTTCAAAGTAATTTCACCATCTTTCCTTAATTTCCTCATCTTTTACTAAGACTCTTGAATCCTCGCTCTTAATACACCTAATTGTATCCAGATCTTTTGTTTTTCTATCCCTTTGTTTCACAAGCTTATAAATGTTATTTTTCCCTTCTTCTGTTTCCTAATTTTGTGTATAAATCATCATAAGCTTTTTCTTTTGCATCTCTTACCGCTTTCTTAACATCTTTTCTAACGGTCTTAGATTTTTCCAAATCCTCTTCATTTCTATTTTTTTGCCATATTTTGAAGGTTGATCTTTTTTCTCTCACAATATTTTAGAGTTCTACTTGCCACCATCATGTTACTTTATTTAGCAACCCTCTATATTTAGATTCTCCAAGTACCTTCTTTGAAATTTCTCTTATGTACATTGCCATTTTAGTCCACATTATATTTGTCTTCCCTTCCCAATTCCATGATGCTCCTTTAAGGACTTTATCTCTAAAAACTTCTACTTTATCTCCCTTCAAGTTCTACTACCTAATTCTTGGATTCCTAGCTAGGCTGTTAAAATCGGTTTTTTGAACTAATCGGTCTAGGAGCGATTAGTGATTAATCGGTTAATCGGAAAATAATCGGGAATTAAATCGGAATAACAGTTATATATATATATATATATAATTTAGGGTTGCTACATAATGATAATATATAAATTAAAAAAAGATATATTATCATTATGTAGCCACCCTAAATTCTAATATAAAATAGTTATGAGATTATCAAATAGGAACATATAGTAATAGAAAAACAGAATATAGTACTTGGTTAGAGCTGAGTTTGGATTCGAGATGTGGGTCAGGTCGGGTTTGCTGGTTGGTTCCATCAAACAAAAACAATCGGAGAAGAGGAGCAACGTGAGCAGGAAGAGGAGGTGCAGCAGATGCGGGCTGGGTTAAGTATGTGACGATGCAAGGAAAGTGACGACGGGTCGGGTTTGAGTCTGCCCGAGGAAGAGAACGAGAATCGGTTTGGATTTGGGTTTGGGTTTGGATTTGAAGAGAATCAATTTGGTTTGGGATTGCACGAGGAAGAAGAAGAGAGCGGCAACATGTCGGGTTTGAGTTTGCAGGAGGACTAGAAGAGGTTTGGATTTTGGATTTTGATTTGAGTTTAGGCCGGATTGAGCCCAAATAATGCAAACGAGAATAAAAATTAGAGAAGATTTAATCGGTTAATCGGCCACTTAAAATTGGTCGATTAACCACTAATTGGCCGATTATACCCGATTAAATCGCTAACTATTGAAATATTATAAATCGCTAAAAAAGGAATTACTTAGCCTTCGATTAGCGATTAATCGGGAATTAATCGAACGTGATCGGGGATTTTAACTGCTTAGATTCCTAGTCTCCTTCCTTGCACATGTGTTTCCCAATCTTAACATCCAATACGATTAATCTATGTTGTGAGGTTAAACACTCTCCCGGTATAACATTACAATCTTTACATGTCAAGCGATCTAGTTGGGAAAAAAGGCTTTGTTGTTGTTGTTGTTGTGTGTGTGTATATATATATATATATATAGGGATTCCTCGAGGTCCTACTTCACCCCTTTTTTGGGCCTCTATGTAATACCATTGATATGAACCCCACATGTAAAATCTGAACTATTCACCTTGTTGTACATGCCTTATATAGAGTAAGGGTGTAAAATCAAGTTATTTGAAGTTCATTTGTTATGTTTTACAGTGACAAAATTGTACGGTAAATTTTTTTTTTCCTAAAAAAATAATGGATGGGGAAATGAAGGTCAAATAACTTGATTTTATACCCTTGGGCTATCTTAGACACGCAGAACAAGATGAGTACAAATTTTCCATATAGGGTTCCATATCAACATTTTGAAACTCGGGATCGGGAGCAAGATTTGTTTTCTTCAAATATTTGGATCGGGATCGATACCAGCCGAATCGGTAGTATCAGATTGGAGTATCGAGTTTTCCGGATTGGGCATTCTTTATTTCTTTAAAAAATATCTAATATATTTGTAAAATTAAATTATTATAAAAAAATAATCGTTAATTTTAAATAAATGAATTGATAAATAATACTTTTAATAAATTTAATATTTTCAATTACAAACTTAACCATTTTAAATAGTTTTAGAGTCAGAGAATTATTAATGTGGAATAAACTAGATCAGAAATGGGTACACCAGATAATACAAATTTTATTTACATACAGAAAAAATATATATATAAGCTAGGCACGAAATGATATTCATTACATAATTACATATTCATTGCTCGGATAAAAGGATCCACATGAATAGAAAATTTTAATATTGTAATTTTTTAATCATAGGATCGGTAGCTTCGGTTTGGATAGAGCCAATCCATCCGATCCAATTGCTAACTCGGCCGATCCCCGAGTTATCTCGCCAATCCCGAGATTTAAGGGTTATATTGGAGCGGACCGTTTAAAAACGATATGGATTGGCCAGGAATGGATCAACAGATCTTTAAAACCATGGTTCATATTATGGAGAGCCTCAAAATAATATGTGAGGTAGGCAAGGTTTTAAAACTCAGGATCGGGAGCAGGATCAGGTTTTTCCAAATATTTGGAATTGGATCGATATCCACCAGATCAATAGTATTGTATCGGTGTAGAGGATTTTTTAGATCGGCATTTTTTAATATAAATTTTATATATGTAATATGTTTAAATAATCAAAATTATTTAAAAAATAATAATTACTTAAAAATGAATTTATGAATTTACATAATTCTTTTAACAAATTTAATAATGTCAATTACAGACTTGAACATTTTAAATCATTTCAAAGAATAATTAATGCAGAATAAAACTAGAGCAATAGAAATATGTAATAACTAGACCAAATAATATAAATTTTACGAGGAAAAACAAAATATAAGCTAGATATAAAAAAAATGTTCATTAGACAATTACATCTTCACTGCTCGGATAAGAGGTTTCACATAAATAGGAAATATAAATATTGGAATTTTTTAACCAAAGGATCAGTCGTTTCGGGTTGAGATTAGGCCGATCATCCGATCCAATTGCTAACTTAGCCGCCCGAGTTATATCTTTGATCCCGAGATTTATGGATTGTATCAGAGCGGTCTCTTGAAAGACAATCCGGATCGGCTGGACTGGATTGGGAGGTAGGGCCTTGGGGATCACCTGATTCATCTCTTACCTCACACCTTATTTGAGGCCACTTGTGTGACTGCATAGATACGAACCCCTATGAAAAATCTGAAACGTTCATCTTGTTCTACATGCCTTAGATAACCTAAGAGTGTAAAATCAGGTTATTTTTTTAAATTTTTCTAACGATATGATGGATGATGGGCAAATGAATATAAAATAACTTGATTTTACACCCTTAGGCTATCTTAGGCATGTAGAATAAGATGTAAGGTTCAAATATTTCTAAGGGGGGTCATATCATGGAAGGCCTCAAAATAAGAGGTAAGGTCGGCCTTGGACAGTTTGTATATATATATATATATATATAGAAAGTATGCGCAAATGCATGTGAGTTATATTTTTAATCTTTAAGTTTTAAGTCGTTCTGATATAAAATGCGTGGTTGAAATATGATTTGCTGGTATAGATGGTTCATATAATTTAAACTTAAAAATGTGGTTGAGATTAATTTGAGTACATTTTCAATAAATTACACAACTCCAACTCTCTTGCTTTAATAGTAGAAATTTATGAATAAAGTAATAATTTGAATAAAAAAATAGTGCTTTAAATTTGGTGCAACACTCAATCAAGATGGCCTAGCCTAAGTTCTAATGATGCTCAACAATACTAACAACAAAAAAAAGAAGAGAGCAAGAGAGTTTAAAAAAAAATTACTTAGATTGATTGCAAACATTTATCTCATCTTTCTTTGAGTCGTCTAATTTATAAAGAAATGAATAAGCTCTTTATAATGCTCAACCATACTGACAACAACAAAAAAAGAAGAGAGCAAGAGGGTTTTTTAAAAAATTACTTAGATTGATTGCAAACATTTATCTCATCTTTCTTTGAGCTGTCTAATTTATAAAGAAATGAATAAGCTCTTTAAATTGCATAGATGGATTGTCTAATTCTACGTGTCACCATCAACCCCGACTACCCCTCATTCATCTAAACCCAACACTACACCCCTGAACCCCCCTCATCTCCAACCCGATGCCGACACCGCGCCGCTGTCGCTGGTGCCACCACAGGTCACCGGCGCACCCCCACTGCAAGCAGCAACCCGACATCAAACCCCTTCTCCTTCCTCCCGAGCGCAGAGCAACGACAGATCAGATCAGATCATATCCGACTTTTTTTCGATTGGAAAGCTTCTGGTGTTCGGTGTTTGAGGCAAGGGATCGGATCCTTGTGTGAGAGGCAGAACACGTGGTGACACTTTCCATTGAATCCCGATGATATCTTTCCATTCCTCCATTATTTGTGGTACTGTCTATCATCTATAGAATATTATCTGAATTAACTGCCATCCACAAAAATTAAGTGTGCTTCTACTTGCCAATTAGCATATGAATCATTATTGAATATTTTACTTGCTAAGAACGCTTAAGTATATTTGTTGATTGTTAGGCTTGAATCTTTAATTGAGACTGTTAAACTTGGTCAATTTCTTGAAAATTCATCATATCAATTACTAGTTTTATTTTCTAACTTAATCGGCACTACGTGTTAGTAAACTTAATCTTTTAATATTCTTAGAAAATTCTCTACCTAGGGTTAAGTTTACATCATAATGAGACCCACTTATTAAAAGGAGTAAAAGGAGTAGATAGGCACGTGCTGTACACATATGTGTCGCCACAAACAATATATATATATATATATATATATATATATATATATATATATATATATTGAGAAAGAGAAAGAGAGAGAGAGAGATGTTAATATGAGATGGTGAGCTAGATAGTTTTTTTGAGAGCTAAGCAGTTTGAACCATTTGTTTCATAATCTCACCGTTCATATTATTTTACGTGTCATGAAGCATGTGTACAAAATTTCAAGTTATTGGGAGACATCTAGCCTATACATCAAGCGGTTTAAAGAATGTCATGTTATTAGTGAAACATATATCAGTGAATATACTTGAACCTGCTTGATGAACATGCTAGAGGTCCCCAAACCACGTGAAATTTTGTACACACATGCTTCATGACACGTAGAATTAGATTGTTTAAATTGCATAGCTCTCAAAAAAATGTCTGTACACACATGCTTCATGACACGTAGAATTAGATTGTTTAAATTGCATAGCTCTCAAAAAAATGTCTAGATCACCATCTATTATTATTATTATTATTATTATTATTATTATATATACCTTATGTTGTGACCATTTTAGTGTGCACTCGCTCTTCTAGTCATCGCATAGATAATCCAAACCATTCATATTGATCTACACGTCTAAATTAGTCTAAATATGTAAAATCAAGTCATTTGAAATTCATTTGCTCATGCATTGAAGTGTTACAAAATTGTATGGCTGAATATCGTTTTTTTTAATGACATGATGGATGGACAAATGAATTTCAAATGATCTGATTTTACATATTTGGACTAATTTAGACGTGTAGATCAATGTAAATGTTTGGATCATCCATGCGATGGCCAGAAGGGCGAGTGCACACCCAAGTGGTGCACAACAGAAGGGGACTCTCTCTCTCTCTCTCTCTCTCTCTCTCTCTCTCTCTCTCTATATATATATATATATATATATATATACCATGCGATGGTCGGAAGGGCGAGTGCACACCCAAGTGGTGCACAACCGAAGGGGACTCTCTCTCTCTCTCTCTCTCTCTCTCTCTCTCTCTCTCTATATATATATATATATATGATCATGTGAAACCCGACCTCTCTCCTTATTTTGAGGCCTCATTTGTGAGCCTGTTCACACAAATCCCCACACAAAAATTGAACAATTCATGTTGTTTTACATGTCTAAGATAGCATAAAGGTGTAAAATCATGTTATTTGTAATTCATTTACACTACAACCTGAACCGCATATCGGCTGGATAAAACATTCAGTAGAGGACAAACATCTCTTTATGAATTATTAGCTTGGCACATCCCACCCTCCCTTCTTATACACAGTAGATCTCATGGTAACTCTAATTGGTAAAGGAGCTAATTAAGCAATGACTAGCTTCTTAATGTAATAAGGAACACAAAATGAAATAATTAATTAATAAACAACGAATCCTAAAAAACAATGTTTTAAAACTCGGGATCGGGAGGGGGATGGAGTATTTACAAATATTTGGATCAGAATCGCTATCGGCCAGATCGGTGGTATCGGACCGGTGTATCGAATTTTTGGATTGAGCATTTTTTTAAATTAAAAAGAATTATCTAATATGTTTCTCTAATTAAACTATATTTAAAAACTAGATTTGCCCATGGCCATATGCCTACGACACGTCTTCAGAACAATACAGCATATGAAAAGCCTTGTAAACAGTAAATCAACAATTATGTAGCTGAAGTTTGAATAGTATGACAATAATCAGTTTTAAATAAAAGTCCATGTTTCCATTAGTATATGGTGAAAAATAATTATAAATTGGGTATAAAAGTCCATGTTTCCATATATATATATATATATATATATATATATATATATATATATATATATATATAGAGAGAGAGAGAGAGAGAGAGAGAGAGAGAGATAATAAAATAAATAAATGAGTTGTTTTAGGGGGGGGGATTTGAATGAGTTTTGGGGAAAAACTTTTTGGGGGAAAAATGTGTTTTGTGAGGTTAGATCTGGGCCTTTGATTTTGGGGGGATTGAAGGAGAGCCACTTAATAGCTTTCTTTGTGTTTTATTATATAGATAATATTTAATTTTAAAAAACTGAATTGATGATTTGAATAATTCTTTGTACAATATTTTCAATTATAGACTTGAACACTTTAATTAGTTTCCAGACAATTATTGATGTAAAATAAAATTATAACAATAAAAATAGGTATACCAAATAATACGAATTTTAAAAAACATAGAAGGCAAAAATGAAATATAAACTAGTTCATGATGTTCATTACACAATTACATCTTCATTGCTCGGATAAGATGATCCATATGAATAAAGAATTCAAACATTGAAATTTTTTAATCATAGGATCGGTGGTTTCGGGTTGGGATCAGACCGATCCAACTAATCCAATTGCTAACTTGGCCGATTCTCAAGTTATCTCACTGATCCCGAGATTTAGGGGTTATATCGGATCGGCCCCTTGAAAAATGATCCAAATCGGATTAGGATCGACACTCTTAACAAAATTTGATAAGAAAACCACATGGAAATAGACTTGAATCATACTAAATATTTATGTCAAAAGACGGATGCCATTCTTGGTTCGCCATCATAGTCTCAAAGACAAATCTCACAGAACACCTTTCCCACAATCTACCCATCAAATTTGTAGGGTTTGCATTCACTTTATAGCACATAGGTTTGAAGTGAAAATGTGAGGTATTTGGGAGAAGCTCTAATGTGTTCCCCCCACGGTCCACTTTCAAAACCCACATGCCAACCATGGCCTTTGGGTAGCTAAATTATAAAGCTCTCTCTAGAACCCTCTAGATTAAACAACAAAATCTTAACCAACAATAAGAAGATTTTCCTTATAACCTTAGATCCCAATCATATTGACCACCAATACCAACTCTAATAGTCACCATTACAATAAGATCTCACACAACACTAACAAAAGCAATGCTTAAGTAAACTGAACACTAAAAGGAATAAGTAATTCTCAAGAATTTGAGTAGAAGACAAGCTATTACTCGAAATCGCTTCTTATTAACAATCCAATAATTATTATTCAATGGAAATTTGTTAAGAAAAGAACAATATCATTACCGTTTCCATTTTCTAATCTCATACCGTGCATATTGTGCCACCAAGTACACAACAGTTAACACTAACATTCAACAAAAAAATAAAAATAAAAACAAAATTAATAAAAAAAAGAATTAGAAAGATTTGAAGGGTTACAAAACCCGGGCTGGGTCATCCAACGAAATTTGAAGAGAAAACCATACAGACACAGACTTCAATCCTACTATGACAAAACCCAGGTGCCACTCTTGTTTCACCAACAGAGTCTCATTGATATGATTATGTATTGGAGATTGACAAAGTAGAAGAACTTAGAGGAATAAGAGGAAGAATTTGAGGAAGAATTGAGGTTGAGAACTAGAAGAAATTGGAGGTTCAAGATGAAGTAGAAGAAGAACATAGATAGTAGATTATGAGAAGAAATTATTGGATTTTCATTCATGATCCGATTACACCAATGATGCTCTTATATAGCTAGAGAGCATTTACATAACACGTACGTGTCCTACAAACTGACCAACTACCAATACTTTTCCTATTCCTAAATATGCACTTCACGTGCATCTAACATACTCATAAAATAGAGTAGACTAACAAAACCGACAGTTACCTAAATCTATTAATCTAATCATAAGGTATCCATTTCCTAAATATGTCGCTAAATTGTAAACTCTCTATAACCCTTTAGATTAAACACCAAAATTTCAATCAACAATAAGCTAAGAAGTTAAAATTGGTTTTCGGAACTAATTGGTTTGGATTCGATTACCGATTAATCAACGAGTTTTCTGATTAATCACTAATCAAACCTAGATCGATTACCGATTAGTCAGCGATTAATTCCTATTTTAACTGCTTACAAGGGGCAATGACCACAATTAAAACAACCGCAAGACAGAATAGTAAATTTTCTATTACAGTAGGTTTACACCAAGGTTCGGCTTTAATCTCCTACCTCTTTGCTTTGGTTATGGATGAATTGACACGAGGAATACAAGATGAGGTGCCTTGGTGTATACTTTTTACCAAAGATGTCGTCTTAGTGAACGAGACTAGCGCATGAATCAACGCTAAATTAGAATTGTGGAGACAAACTTTAGAAGCTAAAGGTTTTGAAATAAGCAGAACTAAAACATAGTATATGGAGTGTAATTTTAGTGATGTTCGGAACACAAATGAGAAAGTAGTGAAGCTTGATGGTCAAAAGATACCTAAGAGAGACCACTGACCATTTTCAATATTTAAGCTCAATTATACAAACATGTGGGAAGATTTGTGAAGATATTATACATAGGATCCAAACGGGGTGGCTTAAGTAGATAAGCGCTAGTGGTATTTGTGTGACAAACATATATATTTGAAGTTGAAGAAAAATTTTAGAGGATGGTTATTAGACCAGAAATGATGTATGGAGCAGAGTGTTGGGCAACAAAGAAACAACAGGTCAAAAAAAATAAGTGTAGCAAAGATGAGGATGTTAAGATGAATGTATGGTACAACTATGAAGGACAGAATTAAAAAAGAGCATACACGAGACATGATAAAAGATAGCTCTTATCCAAGATAAATTAGGAGAGAGTACGTAGACCTAGTAGTTTCCCATTAGAAAGAGTGATATGATAACTACTGAGAGTAGAGTTAGGGGTATGGGAAGAACTAAACTTACTTGGGTGGAAACGATGAGAAAAGATATAATAGCTTGTAGCCTTACAGACGATATTACACTAAACCGAGCATAATGGAAAACCAAGATTCATGTAGCCAACCCCATTTAGTTGAAGAAAATAATTTGTTGTTTTAACTGCTTCGATCCCAAAAGACACCACGTAATCCATTCATATTGTTAGGGAGCTGAGTGGCTGAGCTGGCGTGTTACAGTGCTGAATAAAGATGAAGACAAGTTTGGGTTGCTACTTTGGAACTGATACATTCATGTATCGGTTCATTCTTTTATTTTCTGTTTTCTTTGTTAATAATTGTCTCTGTCCTTTTGTTTGTATACGGACCTAAGTGTGTACGGCCCATGTGGAAGTAGTCAAATTGTTAGAAGGTTGTTATAGGTTAGCACGTGTATATGAAGTATTCCTAAATCCTATAAAAGGAGGGAAAGAGCCACAGTATTGAGGAATCAAGAAATTAATCACGACTCTTAACAGAGCTTTCTCTTCCCTAATTCTAAATCTGAAACCTCATATTCCCATTCATGGTGTATTCCAACCAAACTCAAATTGTAGTCCCTAACAACTTAGTATTGGAGCGGGCTTTCACCGATGGCGACTCGCGAGATGTCGGAGGCACGTCGACGATGAAGGAGAGGATCCGATCGTTGAATTTACAGATGGAATCTACGGTGAAGAAGCTTGATTACATCAATGAAAGAAATGGAGAGCAATCTATCATGGATTCAACCATCAATTCCTCAACAATTTCGGTAATCAACTCCTCGTCGGAATCCATCAATTGAGGTATCAAACCCTAACTTCACTCCTTTCAATTCTAGAGGTGAGGGTGACATGGAAATTCAAAGAAATGAAAAGATGGAGAAAGTTCACAAACTTGATAATTTGGAAGAGGATGGTAGTGAGGGCAGTGATGGTGATAATGAGTACCACTGCAATCTTTGCTGGAGTTCTTGTTCTCTACAGTGTAGTCAAAGGCGTAAGGCGCAACGCAATTTCACTACCCATAAAAAGCCTGAGGCGCAAGGCGCAATTTGAGGCGTAAGCCTCAATTAACCGAGGCTCATTATTACTTTTGGGGGTTTTTTAAATTTACAAATAAGAATATATAAACAATATAACATCATAGCAACAAAATATATCATACAATGGCCAAGATGACTGTGTGAGTTATCATTTTTGTAAAACTACAATTGTTTCTCTGTAATGTATAACTACAATGTGTTTCTTGCCTCAAAGACAAAGTGATACAATGTGTCTCTCTGCAAAACTACAATAATATTATGTTAACCTTGAATTCATAGTTTCATATAGTAATTAGCATACAGTAGTATTACAGTATTACAATAATGAAGATACTTACCATACAACATACAATATTAGAGTATTACAGTAATGAGCATACAGTAAAATTACACTAGTATCAAATTAAATATTGTTGTAATGAGCATATAATATTACAGTATTACAGTCTTAGTAAATAGTAAGGTATTTTAAAATATTACAACAATAACATAAAGTTAGCCGACCATAAAATTTGGTCATGCTCTACAATGAAATATGATGCAACTTTTTGAATAAGGCATGATTTTATTATTATAGTAAATTATGGAATGAACTAGCTTCACAATTTTGTTTCGAAGTAACTTGCAAAAACATCATAAGCAAAGATAGACGAAACCTAAGAAAGAAATCATAAAAGTGTAAAATCAGAAAGGTAAGAAACCAGAATAGGACTGGAGAGTCTGGAGACTGAGTAAAAAGGTCGTCGGCGCAGTCGATCTACTTCCGTTGTAGCCGCTGATCTGCTGTATGTTGTCGTGTCGAGCTGCTTCGCTGTCGTCGCTGATGTTGTTGAGAGGGGGAGGAGATTGATGAGGATGAGTGCAGATTGAGGAGTTGGGGAGGTGGAGATTGGGGTTAGAGTTTGAAATTGGGGATGAAAGAGAATTGAGAAAGTTATGAGATATGAGAAGGGTTGAAAATGGGTCGGGTTGTGAAGACCGGGTCGGGTCGGGTATGTTATGTTAAGGCGCGTCTTTTGCTTGAGGCGCAAGCCTCGAGCCTTGGCTAAGGCGCGTCCAGGCGCAAGCCTGAGTGAAGCTTCGAACAAAGGGAAAGCCTTAACTGAGGCTTGAGGCTCAGACTGTTGTTAAGCCTGAGCCTTGAGCCTGAGGCTGAGCCTGATGCGAGTCTTCAACTACACTGGTTCTCTAAAAGATACCACTGCAATAAATTATTCGATTATGATTTGTGCCTCAACTGTTTTGCTAGAAAAAAAATTGAAGTGGGTTTGACTCCACTAGATTTCGTTTTTATTGAGGACATTTATAGCCAAAGTTGGAAAGATAAGGAACTGGAAGAAACAGAAGATGTTGTTGAAGTCAACGATGGAGAATTGGTGGAAATGAAGGGAATGGTAGAGGATGATTTCAATTGGAAATAACAAGAGATCAAACAATTGTTTCTATTGTATTTCGTCAAGACGGCATGGACTCAGGTTTTGAGTTGTGGTTATTCCCCATCACAGAGAGATGGATGGAGATACTGCATTCACTATAAGCTTCACAAATCCTACTATTTCTGATTTAAATGATGCAGTGTTCTCCATTAGTGATCTAAAGGACTCACCCGTCATCCATATGGATGTGGATCAGAGCTTCCAACCCATCCCTTAAGCTGTTAAAACTTCCATTTTCGAAAGACAAAATATGGTAGACTCTAAAATTGATGTTCGATTAGGACTCCAGCAACTGCTCAAGGGCGACTATGGTTTTTTGACTGATAGCTCATCAGAAATTATCTACGGAAACTCACCCCTCGCATTATTCAACAAGCTTATACTATGTTGCATTCAGAATAGTGGTACTTTACTTTTCCCTCTGGACACTAATGGAAATTATGTCTCTACTGCCAAGTTCATGAAAGCAAAATCGGTCATTTTCCCAACCCAACTGAAAATGGGATTTAAGATGGTACCTGGTACACTTGAGAGGCTGCTTGATACTATTAACAGGCCATGGTTGTATAAATTAGGTCCTACGAATAACCCTACCGGTTTACTATACAACAACGAAGAGATATATGAGATACTCGTTGTGTGCTCGGTTTGGAGTAAGGGTGATAATAGATACTTCTCTGATTTGGAGTTCAAGACAGAGGGTTGGGGTGGATGGGATTTAGAGTGTAGTTTTTCAAAGCTAAAGTCACAGAGTCCTCTTTCTGTGTGTCTTTGCTTGGAGGCTTGTCATTTAAGATGCTAACAGGAGGCCTAGAGTTTGGATTTTTGGTTCTAAATGAACCTCACTTGACTGATATGTTCTATGGTTTCTCGAGCTTGAGTAAGCCACACAACAGCACTTTTCTTGAAGTCGTTTGATAATGAAAAGGGTCAGTGGCTGCACATCGACAGAAACTCCCTACCCTTGAACTTGGGACAAGTTCAATTTGAGGGGAAAGGAATTGTTAGGGAGTTGAGTAGTTGAGCTGGCATGTTACAGTGCTGAATAGAGATGAAGACAAGTTTGGGTGCTACTTTGGAACTGATACATTCTTTTATTTTCTGTTTTCTTTGTTAATAATTGTCTTTGGCTTTTGTTTGAATACGGACCAAAGTGTGTCCGGCCCATGTGGAAGTAGTCAAGTCAGTTAGAAGGTTTGTTAGCAGGTGCATATGATGTGTTCCCAAATTCTATAAAAGGAGGGAAAGAGCCACTGTCTTGAGGAATCAAGAAATTAATCAAGACTCTTAACAGAACGTTCTTTTCCCCAATTCTCAATCCGAAACCTAGATTCCCATCCATGGTGTATTCCAACCAAGCTCAGCTGACATATCAACTACCTTTAACTACCAACTCTAGTCACCATTGCGATAAGAGCACTAAGCACTAACATAGGCAATGCTAGTAGTCCCTTACTATGAACAATCTTAAAAGTTGTACAATTCAATTGAAATATAGTTAACCACAAAAAAAAAAATTAGAATTACTTACAGCTTCCATTTTTCTAATATCATACCGAGCATATTGCGCTACCAAGTACACCGCTGTTAACAACGACATTCAACACACAAACATTAAAAAAAAAGAAAAAAGATTTAACACGGATGAAAATGAATAATGTACCTAAAGAAGGCAAGCAAGCAAAGAAGAACTGCACCAAATGGAAATCAAACCTACAAAAAAAAATACGACAAAATTATTACTGAACCCAAACCCTAATTCTACTATTCAAAAACCCTACTTTTTCATTTTTACCCAAATTTCTTCCTTTTTGGTGGAGTGGTGACGAGAATCTTGACGGCGGTCATGAAATCGAGGTCGTTGACTCGCCGATACGCCTCCTCCCTCGAAACCACGCCTCCGTCATCTTCCTCTCCTTCAGCCTTCGCCTCGCCGCCGCCGCCGCCGCCTTGCCGGAGTTGGTAGTGGTGGTGAGGGGGCGGAGTTGGGCGACGAGGTGGAGGCGGGACCGGAGATTCGAAAGGGGTAGTTTGGGAATCATCTGTTCATTTTTTTAGAAATGGAGACTGGAAGGGTATTTTGGGAATAATTTGTTAGTCTTTTTTTGGGATGGAGGAAGAAGAAGAGGAATTTTTTGCGGTAGGCTACTTTTTAAAACTATTTGCGATTTTAGGTCAGTTCTTAAACTATTAGCGTTCGTGGGCTAGCCACTGCCACGTGAGCAGCAGCCGCTATTGGGAATAGCGGCCTTTTCATAGCGACCAACATTGTACTCCCACACTTGGTAGATTATAGTGGGGGTATTGTACTGAGTTGGTGTAACTGCGGTTGCTAATGTCAGTAGCGGGCTTAGCTAACTGAGGTTGCTATTCTCAATCGCGGCCTCAGATGGACCCAATTGCTTTTAAGATACAGTCGACCCCCACTGTCTCTCCCTTTCTCTTTTCGTTTTCTTCTTCTACCCCTTCCCCAACAGCGGCCTCTCCACTTTCTCCCAAAAACCCAAAACCCTAATCCTTAATTTCTTCCCCAAAATTTCATTAATCCAAGTTTGCTTCTTCTCCACCCGATCTCTCTCCTCACACTTCATCTATACCCAATCACTCTCCTCACTACAGATTTTGGAAATCCCCAAGTCATATCCAATCTCTAAACCCTAAAGAGGTATGCCTAGTATTGTGATGGTTGATTGTTGGTGTTGGTTACAATTTTTTCACTTATTGTTAATAATGTAACCCAAATTGATTGTTTGTTTGTTGAGTAATTTTTTAGGAATTGGATACTTAGTGAGGAATACTTAGTGTTGGATACTATGTTAGGATATGTAGTCGTAAAAAGCTTTAAAAAGCTATGCTTAAGCACAAATAACATCTCTTCCATATGATCAGAAAGAGATGTTATTCTTTCTTTTCTTTAAGAACAAATAATTAGTAGGTAAAAAGTTGGAAGTCAATATTTCTAGTTATGTATTTACTTGCAATTCTTTCAGAGTAGTTTACAGTACATTAATATTAGTATATCTACTTAAACTTAAGTCACCATGCATATACATTTTACCTTTACTCATAAAAAAAAGACACTGGATTACTAGATATAGCGCACTAATGATCTATGCACTAATAATTACCTTAAAATCAACAACAGTCATAAACCACAAAGTGATGAGTTGACATCTGCATTTGAGAATTGAGATTGTCAACTTGTAAAAGTAACTAATATAGTATCAAAAAATAATATGAAATAATTCATACAACAAGCAGAGCCCACAATTTTCAGACAGGTATAGAGGTTATACCTCCACAAAGAGTGAAAATACTCATTAGTGGAACCTTTATGAATGGTTTCTGTTGCCGCTGAATCTGGTGTCGGGGGCAAACAGATAGTATTTGTGGGTTCTTGGGAAACTTTGAATAACAAACCTATTACCTGTTCTGTCGGAGTTTGACCGTTGCTCCTGCCGTTCACCTGCAAGAAGTGCGAGACACCGGGGTTGTTCCCGGCGACGCACCCTCCGACGCTCAAGTCAGTTATCAGAAGTGATTATGAATGAACGTAAAAATTGGCAAAAGATTGATTACCTCTTAATGGAGATGGATAGGGGGTATTTATAGGCGCCGCTGGGATCAGATTAGGAATGTAATCCCCCTGTGGTTAGATAAGGAATGTAATCCCTAATCCCCAGTGAAGGGATAGCTATAAATCAGGGCCGTTGATTAGGATTGAATCAGAAACCCTAATTCTATCCCTTCTGGACCGGGTTTGCTGCGGGTTGAAACTCGCACCCAGTTGAGGTGGATCCATTTGCGGGTAAGTGGGTCTTCGGGGAAGATAACCAGTACCCGCTTCAGACCCGTCGGTGGGTGAAATTACCGTTTTACCGCTGAGCTTCAAGATTCGTGCCCCATCTGGACGGTTCTGATTTAACCCCATTTTTAGCCATATCACGAGCCCCCACTCCTAAAGACTGAGTTTGATCAGCGTTTGAGGAGTACTTTTACTGTTTTAGTGGCTAGTGGAGTTGTATCGGAGTCCGAATGGAGGGTTTTGAATCTCGAAGGGGGTAGTGAGGTGATTTTTGAAGCTGTAAGCTGTTCTTAAGCTTTTCTGAATATCCAACGGTCTTTATCTATTTTTTCGGATTATTTATTTAATTTTGCAATGTGTTAACCAGTCGTTCGGGGGCCTTCACAATACATTCTAGGCAATAATTGTTCGTTCAGGGGTTCAAAAATATTCCCCCGAATTTACAATTATTTTCTAGAATTTCTAGTGAATTTTCTCGAACTTTTAGTAATTTCTTCGCAATTTTTAAATAAATAAAACGATTAAAATAAATAAAAACTGATTTTTAACACCTATTTATGGCGTGGCTTGATCTGGGCCCTTTATCTGTGTTGAGCGCGATTTTCTGGGCGATCGGACGGTCGTAGTCACTTGGCGGCTTTTTTCTCCGTTTTGGAGCTCGGATGGACACTTGCTCGGCAGCCGACCGAAGGTCTAGGGGCTCGGCAGTCCGAGCGACGTGGTGCGATCTGTGCCGTCGGATCCCGGCACGAATCTCGAGGAGGCGCGTTTCCCAAAAAAATGTTATCTTATCGTTTAGCACACGTGGCACGATCTGGACCGTCCATCACCAGAAGCGCGAATTTCTGGAAGATCCAACGGTTGTTGTCGCTCAGCGGCTTTTTTCTCCGTTTTGGAGCTCGGATGGGCACTTGCTCGGCAGCCGACCGGGGGTCTGAGGGTGCGGCTGTCCGAACGACGTGGCGCGATCTGAGCCGTTGGATAGTGGCACGAATCTCGAGACGAGCCCAGTTTCCAAGAAAACACTATCTTGTCGTTTAGCGACGCTGGCAAGATCTGGGCCGTCTGATCGAGATCTTACACGAATGTTGAGGGAAAAGTGATTTTTCTCCGTTTTGGGGCTCGAATGGGCACTTGCTCGGCAGCCGACCGGAGGTCTAGGGGCTCGGCAGTCCGAGCAACGTGGCGCGATCTGAGCCGTTGGATGGTGGCACGAATCTCGAGACGGGCTCAGTTCCCAAGAAAACACTATCTTGTCGTTTAGTGACGCTGGCAAGATCTGGGACGTCTGATCGAGATCTTACACGAATGTTGAGGGAAAAGTGATTTTTCTCCGTTTTGGGGCTCGGATGGGCACTTACTCGGCAGCTGACCGGAGGTCTAGGGGCTCGGCAGTCCGAGCAACGTGATGCGATCTGAGCCGTTGGATGGTGGCACGAATCTCGAGATGGGCTCAGTTCCCAAGAAAACACTATCTTGTCATTTAGTGATGCTGGCAAGATTTGGGCCGTCTGATCGAGATCTTACACGAATGTTGAAGGAAAAGTGATTTTTCTCCGTTTTGGGGCTCGGATGGGCACTTACTCGGCAGCCGACCGGAGGTCTAGGGGCTCGGCAGTCCGAGCAACGTGATGCGATCTGAGCCGTTGGATGGTGGCACGAATCTCGAGACGGGCTCAGTTCCCAAGAAAACACTATCTTGTCGTTTAGTGACGCTGGCAAGATCAGGGCCGTCTGATCGAGATCTTACACGAATGTTGAGGGAAAAGTGATTTTTCTCCGTTTTGGGGCTCGGATGGACACTTGCTCGGCAGCCGACCGGAGGTCTAGGGGCTCAGCAGTCCGAGCAACGTGGCGCGATCTGAGCCGTTGGATGGTGGCACGAATCTCGAGACGGGCTCAGTTCCCAAGAAAACACTATCTTCTCGCTTAGTGATGCTGGCAAGATCTGGGCCGTCTGATCGAGATCTTACACGAATGTTGAGGGAAAAGTGATTTTTCTCCGTTTTGGGGCTCGGATGGGCACTGGCTCGGCAGCCGACCGGAGGTCTAGGGGCTCGGCAGTCCGAGCAACGTGACACGATCTGAGCTGTTGGATGGTGGCACGAATCTCGAGACGGGCTCAGTTCCCAAGAAAACACTATCTTGTCGCTTAGTGACGTTGGCAAGATCTAGGCCGTCTGATCGAGATCTCACACGAGTGTTGAGGGAAAAGTGATTTTTCTCCGTTTTGGGGCTCGGATGGGCACTTGCTCGGCAGCCGAACCGGACTCCCTGATGTTGGGGTCGGATCGCACGTCGCTCGGATTTTGGTCCTGCGTGTGCCGAGCTATTCGACTTGTATCGAAACGTTTCGCCTTTTTCGCCAACCGTTGCTGCTCGGGTACAAAGTCGTTTGGGCTTTCGTAACGCTTCAAAAGCTGATCAAGAGTCGCACCCTTACGTTACAAAGTCCAAGAGATTTTTTCTTTTATTATAAGTCTTCACTCCCCCACCCCCAATCTCATTATTCACTTTTACTTTCTTACTCAAGTTTTTACTCTTCACCATCGAAGTTTTTAGCTCCCGGGTGGCGCTGCTAGCTGTCGCGGCAAGGCGTTTCTTTGCTCCGGCGAACTTTTCCAACCGTAACAGTCACTTCAAGGTCAGTCTCTTTCCTCTCTCTTTAGAAAAAATGGTTAAGATTACTTCTTCGGATGAGACCCCCGCCTCGGACCGAGTCGTTAGCCGAGCGGGTAAAGAGAAGGAGGTGGTAGAGCCGACCGAGCAAGAGTGGGGAGGTCGCCGAGCCACTCCAGGAGGTTTCACCGAGGTCCCGGAAGGGTAAGGGAGTGGTTATGGTCATAAAGCAGCCGAAGACGGCAGGGGAGTTCGGTCGGCAGCCGATCACTCTGTCGAGCATGGGGGGAGTACGGAGCTACTCCGAAGAAATGCTGGAGAAGGTGACCCAGGGCACCGCCAAGTCGGTAGAGGAGAATGAGCCGAGAGAGATGTCCGAGGTGGACCAAATCTCTTCGGTCCTTACCGAGGCTGATCTGCATCGGATCCGGACTGGATTCCAGATCCCTGCCAAGTACGGGCTACTTCTCCCCGGACCCGGTTTCCGAGCCTGCACGTCGTCTTCGGCCGACACGTGCATTTTTCCGGTCGACTCCTTGGCCGTCGGGCTTCGTTTGCCGTTGCACCCGTTCATTGTCGAGGTCCTCAATTGTTACGGCCTGAGTCCTGCCCAGCTGATGCCGAACACTTGGAGGCACGTCTTGGCGTTTGTTCTTCAGTGTCAAGAGATCGGCGCCAAGCCAAGTCTGTTCCTTCTTCGGTGCCTCTACCGTCCTTGCCAGCCGAACAGGAACGAGCAGAGGTTCTACCTTTCGCCGCGGACAGGCGTGAAGTTGATCGAGAACCCGGACTCGATCAAGCATTGGAAGGAGAAGTACTTTATTGTCCGAGCTCCCGAACCCTAGGCAATTCCGATAGCTTGGTCGAGGGATGGCCTGCCCAAGCGAGCGAAGAAAGAGCCAGTGCTTAGTGACGAGGAGGCCGAAGTCCTCAAGAAACTCCTCGGCCTGCCGACGCTTAGTTGGAAGGACATCACCGAGGAGGCCTTGTTCCAAGGGGGTCTCAGTCCGATCGATCCCAGTATGCCTCTGGTTTTTATAATTTTTCCTTGAAGTTCTTGAAAATTTTTCTAAGTTTTTTCATTCAGTTTGTGCAGAGTCTTCCGGCATGGACTATAAGGCGTTGATGGCGAAGGCCAAGGCGGCTAGGGAGCAGGAGGCGAAGAAGAAGAAAAGACCCTCGACAGGGCCTCAGGGCGGCCGAGCGCCGAAGATACCTTCGGTCTCAAAGACCGCCGACCTGCAAGTGGTCGTGCTCCCGGATGCCGATCTCGAGCAAGACCAGGTCGCGGCCTCTGATCTTCCTGTCTCGGATGTGCCGACTCCAACGGCGAAGACAGATGCTCCCGGCTCGTCGAGCGGTGCGTTCAATGTGAGCGCGGCGTTAGCCCTTCAAGTTCCGCCTCTCACTGCCGAAGCGGAGAAGATTCTGACCGAGGAGCATAAGCGGATCTTCGTCCCTGACTGGCAAGTAATGAAGGTCGATGGCTTCTTGGGGGACGACAACATTTGTATGCAGGCGGTGAAGCACCTGCCAACCCCGAAGGACCGAGCGGCGCTTAAGTCTAGGGAGGTCGGGGACGCTACAATGCAGATTGCTCGGAACACGATGTCGGTAAGTAGACCGAACACTTTCTTCTTGAAGCATTTTTTCAAAATTTTCTAAGTTTTTAGGTCCGGATTCTAACTATTTGTTCTCTTTTCAGACCCTCTGCCACTTCAACTTTTTGCTCGAAGAGTTCGCAAGCAAAGAACAGGAGCTGACGGCGCTGTGCGATCGGGAGAGGTCGGAGCGTGCGAAAGCTGTGAAGCTGTTCGAAGCCGAGCAACTCCTCTCGGCAAAGCGCGGTGCCGAAGTGGCGGGGTTGGAGGCGAAGCTGGCCGAAGCTATGCAGCGGTCGGCGGACGAGGCAGCCAAGCTCGAGGCCTCAGAGAAGGAGAATGCCGCGCTTAAGGAGGAGCTGGCCAAAGCACGGTCGGCGGCGGAGAAAGCTCGGAAGGAGACCGAAAGGGTCATGGCCAAGCACCAATCGAAGGTGGCAAGGGCGAAGAGGGCTGTCCAGAAAGAGGCCGAGGAGCACATGTTTAAGAACATGGAGGATGCGTACGGCCGAGCCCTACTTCATATCGCAGCTCGGAACCCGGGGTTCGACACCTCCTCCTACCACTTTTACGACCCTGTGGAGGGAGAGGAGGAGCTTCCTTCGGCAATGCTCGGCCCCGAGGGACAGGACGACGGTGTCGAAGGCATGGGCGAGACAGAGGCCGAAGGTGAGGAGGAGGACGGTTCCGAGGATGAGGACGAGGACGAGGACATAGGAATCGTCGAGGGGTCGGCAGACCCGAGCGACAAAAGGTCGACCCCTGACTTGGTTGCGTCTTTGGTCTTCTTTTTGCTTCTTTTCTCTTTTTTTTTTTTCATGTGTAAAGCCTAACTGCGGACTGTCCACCGCTCTCGTAAAAGCTTTTTGAGTTTTGAATGAAAACACTTTTTGCTTAGCTAAAAATTCTCCAAGTGTTAGACCTCGGATTTTGTGTTTGACTAGTCGCAAAATTTCTCCAAGTGTTGGGCATCGGATTTATCTTTGCTTTTCAGGTGAAGTTTGGTCCGATCATGGAGGTCTCGTATCTTCGTAAGGAGCTGAAAGAAACGAAGCGAGAGCTTTCTCATAGCCGAGAGAGGCGGTTTTATATGCTCCTGAAGCTGGAGGAGATAAAAGCAGCTGCGAGGGGGTATTGTCGTGAGTTGAAGCAACTACGGAAGCAACCCCAAGCTTCTCGTCTCGAAGGTGAGATAGAGCTGCTTCGTAGGGAGCTTTTCGTTGTCGAGCAAAAGAATAACGAGCTCTTGGCAGAGATCCGTCACTTGGAGGTAACGGAGAAAGAACATTCGGCGGAAGAAGAGAAGTTAGCTTCCGAGTTGGAGAAGTTGTCATCCGAGCGCCAAAAGTTGTTGGCCAAGGTCGACAAGCTTAGGATGATTACGATAGACAGGGGGATTGAGGTCACCCATTATCGACGTCTTGCGACCGATAGTGCCAATGTTGCGGGCTCGTCAAGACCTCCTCGTTTGAAGATGTCGACAAAGGATGATGTTCTGAGAGATAGGATTATCGAGCTGGAGGAAGATATCGCGTCGCTCAAGCCTATGCCTGAGAGGGCCAACATTCGTAGTACGTCGTGTACTCGCGAAGAGAGCGAGAGAGGGATTACTTTCTACGAACTTGCGACTCATTTGCCTGCGGTGAGGCAGAGTCTTGCTGACGCTCAGAGTAGTGTAGCTGTCTCGTCTAGCGGCGCCTCAGTTGGCGCCACAGTTAGAGTTAGCGGCGAAGGGAGATCTCGCTTCGCTGGTTTGGAATCGAGCTCGGAGGTTAGGCGTCGCCGCCCCCGCATTTCCTTGAACCGGAGTGTTCCCCTTCCGAAGAGGCACTAAACAAGTTGTATTATGTTCCTTTATGTTATTGTAAAACTCTGCTGTAGCGTCGGTCTAGTTGTATGTAGAGCTACTTTATTTGAATAAAAACCTTTGCTTTGCTTCTGATGCTGCGTTGGAGGTATTGGCTTCATGTGTAACTCCAATTTTTGACAACTTACTCAAAGTCTGAAAATTTGTTTGAAAATTCTCGAAGTGTTGGACTTCGGCGATGTTTGAAATTTTGTTGTTTGTCTCTTCTTCTTTTCAGCTCGTGGTGGTAGCTGAAGACGTCGAGCCCACTCGCTCGGATGACAACGCTCGAGCCGAGGCTGGCTCAGGGATGACGAGGCTGTGCTTGGCGAGGTGCCGAGAGCGGCTCTATAAAGTCGAGCTGGGATTGCGCCGAGCCGAAAGCGAGCGGAACCATCTTCAGCTCATCCTAGGTCGGCGAGACATCGAGATCCGGCGTCTGGAGAGCAGGATCGCCGAAATGACCCCCATAGGAGAGGACGAAGGTTCGTCGACCGCCTTTAGCAACGCCCTTTAGATCCAGTGCGTTCGGCACAATTTGTCAAAAATAACAGCGGAGATGGACGATCTGCTTTCTGAGATCCGTCACTTGCAGATTGTAGAGGCGGAGCTTCGGACAGAGGGAGAGGGACTGACGGCCGAGGTTGCCAAACTGACGACCGAACGGGACGAGCTGACGGCCGAGGTCGACGCACTGAAGAGTGCCACGGTAGACAAGAGCATCGAAGTCACTCATCTTCGGCGTCTCGTAGCCAGTCGCTCTGGCATGCCGGAATCCGCAATACCTCCTCGCTTCGAGGTCAATGTCAAAGATGACTCGTTACGAGACTGGATCTCAGAGCTAGAGGCGGAGGTGGCTCGTCTCAAACCGCGTTCGGGGCCGATCAATGTAAGGAGCACTTCGTGTACTCGCGCGGAGAGCGATCGGGGCATCACATTTTACGAGATGCGACCCGTCTGCCCCTCGGTCGTCCTAGCCCGAGGGATGCACAAAGCTCGGTGGCCATTTCGTCGAGTGGGGCATCCGTCGGTGCGGTTGCTAGGAGCAGTGCCGAGGACACATCCCAAATCGCCGGTTTGGGGTCGAGCTCCGGAGGCAAACGTCGCCGACCTCGAGTGTCCCTGAAGAGGAACATCCCGGCGCCACGAAGTCATTGATGATCGTTTTTAAAGCCAAGTGTAGTGGGTCGGCATTGTAATTTTTGTATTTTAAGGCCTTGTAACCTTGTTGTATGGAAGAGTCGCTTTGTACTGTATCCCAATTATTAATAACATTTCTTTCTCGAACTTGCATGTCCTTTGTAGCTCTGTGTAGTAATTTTGTTTGTGACTGTGTTCATCGCGCCGAGGTCCCTGAGCCGGCCTCTTGCTCGTTCGCGGTTCGGCGACATGAGCGTTCGGCCAATGGTGCCGAGCAACGCTTCGGTCTCCTAATCTTGCGAACTTGCGAGATGGGTCGAGCCTTACCTAATAGTGGGCTCGCTGACCATCGTAAGAGTAGTTCGACGGTTGTGGGAGTAACTCCGAATAGCGACCTACTCCTAGCCCGCTTAGAAGCGAGCTTGCGGAGTAGAATCAAGCCAAGTGTTGGACTCCGGAACCTTTGTTAGAGTTCAACGGTTGTGGGAGCAATTCCGAATGGCGACCCACTCCTAGCCCGCTTAGAAGCGAAGCTTGCGGAGTAGAATCGAGCCAAGTATTGGACTCCTGAACCATCGTTAAAGTTCAACGGTCGTGGGAGCAATTCCGAATGGCGATTACTCTTAGCCCGCTTAGAAGCGAGCTTGCGGAGTAGAATCGAGCCAAGTGTTGGACTCCGGAACCATCGTTAGAGTTCAGCGGTCGTGGGAGCAATTCCGAATGGCGACCCACTCCTAGCCCGCTTAGAAACGAGCTTGCGGAGTAGAATCGAGCCAAGTGTTGGACTCCGGAACCATCATTAGAGTTCAACGGTCGTGGGAGCAATTCCGAATGGCGACCCACTCCTAGCCCGCTTAGAAGCGAGCTTGCGGAGTAGAATCGAGCCAAGCGTTGGACTCCGGAACCATCATTAGAGTTCAACGGTCGTGGGAGCAATTCTGAATGGCGACCCACTCCTAGCCCGCTTAGAAGCGAGCTTGCGGAGTAGAATCGAGCCAAGTGTTGGACTCCGAAACTATCGTTAGAGTGAAGAGTGAAGGCAGAGGGATATGAACAATTTTTACAAGTAAAATATGAAAGAAGCTCTTTATTGATGACTAATGGTCGACTGCTTCTAAAGTTGCTAGCCGTTATTACAAGGAAAAAATAAAAGAAAATCATTACAAGTAATAGGAGAGGAACCGGTTCGACATCTCAAAGTGCTTAGAGAGGCGTTGGTGCCCTTTCTTGGTACTTTAAGAGATGGTCGGCATTCCATATCCTAGGGATCTCCCTGCCTTCGAGGTCTTCTAGTCTGTATGTGCCGGGCCGAACTTCTTTGACGATCTTGTAAGGTCCCTCCCAATTCGGGGCCAATTTTCTCTTCTGACCTGGGAATGAGATGGCCAACTTTCGGAGGACCAGGTCCCCTTCTTTGAGGTCCGTGGGGCGGACTTTCTTGTTGTATGTCAACTCGATCCTTCTTCGGTAGCTTTGCTGACGAATGGCAGCTCTTTCTCGGATCTCATCTATCAGGTCTAGACTTGCTCAGAGCTCTTTGGCATTTTTCTCTTCTTCATAAGCTATTAGGCGAGGATAGGGTATTCCGACTTCTAGGGGGATGATAGCCTCGAACCCATAGGTGAGATTGAATGAGCTCTCTCCTGTGGGGGTCCGTTTTGTGGTGCGGTAGTTCCACAGCACGTTGGGAAGCTGATCGACCCATAGGCCTTTGGAACATTTATCCAATCTCTTCTTAATGCCGGAGAGGATCTGTCGGTTAGCATTTTCGGCTTGGCCATTCGACTAGGGATGAGAGACGGAGAAGAACCTGTGTTGGATGGCAAGGTCTTCGCATAGAGCTCGGAAGGCAGCCCTGGTGAACTGGGTTCCGTTGTCTGTTATTAGGATCCGAGGGATGCCGAATCGGCAGATCACACTCTTCCAGAAGAACTGAACAACCTTGTTCTCGGTGATCGTGGCCAAGGGCTCAGCCTCTATCCATTTCGAGAAGTAGTCGATCGCCACGACTAAGAATTTGAACTGTCCGGGAGCTGGCGGGAATGTCCCTAGTAAATCCATCCTCCACATCGCAAAGGGGATCGAACTTGATAGGGAAGTGAGTGGAGCTTGTGGTAGGCGTCGGATGTCGGCGTACTTCTGACAGGAGCTGTATTGCCGAACGTGTCGTTCGGCGTCTCGTAAGAGAGTAGGCCAGAAATATCCGTAGTTCAATACTTTGCGGGCTAAGGATCTGGATCCTGAAT
The DNA here is from genome assembly GCA_017893485.1 of Hemerocallis citrina. Lineage (NCBI taxonomy): Eukaryota > Viridiplantae > Streptophyta > Magnoliopsida > Asparagales > Asphodelaceae > Hemerocallis > Hemerocallis citrina. Next base: position 22,187,214 of record CM030367.1, read on the forward strand.
GTGCCCCTGCCAATGCCCTCGTGAAGCTCTTGTAGGGCATAGTCTGCCTGTTCGGGGGAGAGGCATCTCAGGTAGGGCCGGCCGTCTACCTGTGTGAAGGAGCGTTTATATAAGATACCTCCGATCAGTGTGTAACGCTCGACTCGGGTTCTCACTCTTCGAGCTTCTTTGGGATCCTCGGGGAGGAGTCCGTCCCTTAAGAATTCGACGAGGGGTTTCATCCAATTGTCTTCGAGCAGGACAGGCAGCGACTCCATAGAGTCGGGAGTTTCGTCCTCTATACTTGGCTTCAGAAGGACTTCTATCAAGACGGTCTGCTCGAGACCTTGAACGGAGGAGGAGGCTAGTTTGGAGAGGGCGTCGGCCTGAGCATTTTCTTCTCGGGGGATCCTTTGGATGAGGGCTTCTTCAAATAGTGCCATGAGGCTCTTGACTTTGGCTAAGTATTTAACCATCCTGTCATCGCGTGCTTCATACTCGCCGAGGACCTGATTGACGACTAGATGAGAGTCGCTAAAGATCCGGAGGCATTGGGCCCCTGCATTTCGAGCCATTCCAAGGCCGGCTATGAGCGCCTCATATTCTGCCTCGTTTTCGAGGCCTTGAAGTTGATACGGAGGGAGCATTGGAGGATGAAGTCATCTGGGCCCGCCAGAATGACCCCTGCCCCGCTTCCCTTATTGCAGGAGGATCTGTCCACATAAACCGACCAGACGGGTGGTCCCTTCACTATTTGGCTAGACTCGGGGATGGTAGTCTCAACTATGAATTCTGCTAAGGCCCTGAGCCTTGATCGCGGTCCGAGGCTGATAAGTTATATCGTGCTGGCTCAGCTCGATAGACCACTTCATAAGGCGACCCGAGGTCTCTGGCTTGTGGAGGACCTGCTTCAGCGGCTGGTCGGTTAGAACGACCACCAAATGAGACTGAAAATACGGGTGAAGCTTTCTCGTGTCCATCACCAGGGCATAAGCCATCTTTTCTATCTTCGGGTATCGGAGCTCGGCGTCCCGAAGCACCTTGCTCACATAGTAGATGGGCTTCTGAGCCCGGTCTTCTTCCCTTACTAAAACGGCGCTGAGAGTCTGTTCGGAGGCTGCCAAGTAGAGGTAGAGGGGTTCTCCGGAAATTGGTTTGCTGAGGAGAGAGGGATTGACGAGGTAAGCCTTGAGCTGGTCGAAGGACTCCTGTTGCTGCTGCCCCCATTCGAAACCCTTAGCCCCCCTGAGGGCCTTGAAGAAGGGGAGGCATTTCTCCCCGGACTTCGAGAGAAAGCGCCCAATGGCGGCTAAGCGGCCTGTTAACCTCTGGACTTCCTTAACATTTTTGGGTGGGGCCATGTCTAATATGGCCTTGATTTTCTCAGGGTTTGCTTCAATTCCTCGTTGGCTAACCATGAAGCCGAGGAACTTCCCTGAAGAGACTCCGAACGCACACTTGTTCGGATTGAGTCTCATGCTGTGCTTTCTCAGAACGTCAAATGCTTCTTGGAGGTCGGTCACATGATCGGCACCTCGGATGCTTTTTACAAGCATGTCGTCAATATACACCTCCATGTTTCGGCCGATTTGAGCTTGGAAAACCTTGTTGACGAGGCGTTGGTATGTGGCTCCTACGTTCTTCAGACCAAAGGGCATGGCCCTGTAGCAATAGAGGCCCTGGTCGGTCACGAATGATGTCTTCGGGATATCCGGGGGGAACATCCGGATCTGGTTGTAGCCTGAGAAGGCATCCATGAAGCTGAGGAGTTCATGTCCCGAGGTGGCATCGATCAGAGTGTCAATACTCGGAAGAGGAAAGGGATCCTTGGGGCAGGCCTTGTTGAGATCAATAAAATCAATACAAATCCTCCAAGTCCCATTGGACTTCACCATTACTACATTTGACAACCACTCGGGATAGTTCACCTCTTGTATGAACCAGGCCTTCAAGAGCTTGTCCACCTCCTCTTTTATGGCTAGCCGGCGCTCGGGGGCGAACTTGCGCCTCTTCTGCTGAACCGGTTTGGACCCCGGAACAACGCTGAGGTGGTGGACTAAGAGCTCTTCAGAAATTCCGGGCATGTCTGTAGCTGACCAAGCGAAGAGGTCTTGGTTCCTTCGGATGCACTGTACAATGTCCGAGCATAGGGCGGACGGGAGGGTCTTGCTAACAAAGAACTTGCGAGTTGGATGCTGCTCAGAGAAGAGCACTTCCTCCAGCTCATCCACCGGCTCGGACGTCGGTCGGGCAGCATCTTGGGGGATTTCCAGAGTTTCTAAGGAGAGGACTGGTCCGAGGGTAGAGGTCATGTAGCACTTACAAGCCGTTTCCTGATTGCCCCTTACTTCCCCTATCCCGGCCCGGGTGGGGAATTTCATCTTAAGATGGTATGCTGAAGGAACGGCTTCTAGAGCTGCTAGACCGGGTCGGCCTAGGATGACATTATAAGCTGCAGGGACATCCACAACCATAAAATCTATCGCCTCCGTTCGGGTAGTAGGAGTTTTTCCAGCGATTACGTCGAGGGTGATTACCCCTTCAATAGTCACTGGCACTCCCGTGAACCCATGGAGCGTGTAGCCGGCGGGCTTGAGTCTGTCTTGGGAGAGCTTTAGGCCTTTGAAAGCAGCGAGGAAGAGGATGTTAACGGAGCTGCCGTTGTCTACTAGGATCCTCTCCACTTTGAAGTTCGTCATGTGGAGGCTGATGACGAGTGCGTCACAGTGAGGGGTGCAGACACCTTCAAGATCTTAGTCTGAGAATGTGACGGGCACTCCGAGGCCCTTAGGAGGAGGGTTGGCGCGAACCGAGTTGACTTCTCTTATGAATGCCTTTCGAGAGGAGTTTGAGGAACCCCCCATTGGGCCCCTATGAATGAGGTGCAGGACACGCTCCTCCTCGAAGTCGGGCATTTCATCGCGTTCCGGACGCTTATTAGCCCCCCGGGGCGGGGGAGGAAGTTCGGCTCGGTCCTTTCTTATGAACCTGGTCAGCTGCCCCCTCTGGATGAGGGCTTCTATCTCATTCTTCAAGGCCCGACAATCATTGGTGTCGTAGTCGTGGTCCCGATGATAACGGCACCACTTCTCTTTATCCCTTTTCTTGGCGGGGGTTTTCATCCTCGGAGCAGGAGGTATGATCCCTTCGTTCTCAACTTCCATCAGAATGGTAGAGACATTAGTGGTCAGGGGAGTAAACTTCTTGAATCTGGGGGGAGGTCGGCGTTGGCCGGCATTATCCTTCTGGAGCTTCTTGGCTCCTTCCTCTTCTGTTCCCTTTCTCTTAAACTCGGAGGAAGACCCCTCCAAGTTGGGGTGGTGCTCGGCTTCTTCGGCCCGAATATACTTTTCACTTCGAAGGAGGAGGTCAGAGAAGTTCTGTGGGGGTTTCTTGGCGAGGGAGGAGCGGAGGTTGGAATTGAGGACATTAGATTGAAATGCTGCTGCAGCGACCGACTGGTCGAGGGATGCTATGGACCGGGCTTCAGCTGTGAACCTCTTCACATAGTCTCTCAACTTCTCACCCTTCTTCTGGTGGAGGTACAATAGCGAGATGCTGGTCTTCTCAGTTCTACGGCTACTTACAAAATGGGTGATGAAGAGGGTCTCGAATTGCTCGAAGGAGAATATTGAGGATGGGGCAAGGCGAGAGTACCATTCTCGAGCTGGACCCTTGAGAGTTGCGGGGAAGGTTTTACAGAGTAGAGCATCGGAAGCTTGATGGATGAGCATTAGGGTCTTGAAGCTCTCGATGTGATCAACGGGGCCGGTCTCCCCAGAATAGGTCTCAAATTGAGGGGGTTTGAAGCCGATCGGAACAGGTGCATCCATTATGGTTCGGGAAAAAGGAGGTCTGCTAGGACGAAGGGTCCTTCCTCTAAGTTCTTCTTCCCGGTCTAACTGACCCAAGCGCCTCTCCATTTCATGAAGACGATGGTACACAGCGTCGTCCCTTCGACGGTAATCAGCCGAGCCTCTAGACTCGTCTTCGTACGAGGGAGAGTGGGGGCTACGACGACGGTAGCTCCTGGAGCGGCGAGGACTTTGCTCATGCCGGGAGTTGCTGGGAGCTGGAGGAGGAGATGGGGACCATCGGCGAGGACTTCGGACCGGAGGAGGAGAGGGGATCTTGGGTGCATTGGTGTTGGGACGGAGATTGAGAGCTTGTAGGACGGTCGCTTGAAACTGCTGGAACTCAGCACAGGTGATGGGTGCCTCATCATTACTAGGCTGTTGCCGACCTGCAAGGGAGTGTGGCCTTCTTCGGTAATGCTCGGGGGACTCTCTCCGCCCCCTTCGGATAGGGGACCTTCTGTATTCTCGGTGGCGAGGAGGCCGCTCATCCGGACGGTGTTGGCGGGAGGTTCCCTCTCGGGCCCGCTTTTCATCCAGATGGCGGCGAAGATCCTCATCCTTCTGCCGATTGAGGGCGGTGTTGTGGAGACCGGAAGCTCGGGGATGATGGGAGGCCATAGAGTCCGAAGAGGTGTTGTGGATGGAGACGTGGTCCTGGTGAAGAGGTTGTTTCTGAGGGTTAGGACCCTTAGGGGGTGGCTGATTCGGAGGAGGAGGAGTAAGGTCCTGTTGGAGCGGGTCTTCCGCTGGAGGAGGAAGTTGCCCCTGCGGTTGGGTAGGCTGGATGAGAATTTCTTGCTGCTGATCGGGGTTGGGTCCTCGGTTGGACCCTCTGGATCTGACTTTTCTAGGAGGCATGGCCGGAGCGGATCTGACCAACGGGAAGAGGGGAGGTTGCTATCGTTAGTTTCCTACAGACGGCGCCAATCTGCTGCTGCTGAATCTGGTGTGGGGCAAACAGATAGTATTTGTGGGTTCTTGGGAAACTTTGAATAACAAACCTATTACCAGTTCTGCCGGAGTTTGATCGTTGCTCCCGCCGTTCACCTGTAAGAAGTGCGAGACACCGGGGTTGTTCCCAGCAACGCACCCTCCGACGCTCAAGTTAGTAATCAGAAGTGATTATGAATGAACGTAAAAATTAGCAAAAGATTGATTACCTCTTAATGGAGATGGATGGGGGGTATTTATAGGCGCCGCTGGGATCAGATTAGGAATGTAATCCCCCTGTGGTTAGATAAGGAATGTAATCCCTAATCCCCAGTGAAGGGATAGCTATGAATCAGGGCCGTTGATTAGGATTGAATCAGAAACCCTAATTCTATCCCTTCTGGACCGGGTTTGCTGCGGGTTGAAACCCGCACCCAGTTGAGGTGGATCCATTTGCGGGTAAGTGGGTCTTCGAGGAAGATAACCAGTACCCGCTTCAGACCCGTCGGTGGGTGAAATTACCGTTTTATCCCTGAGCTTCAAGATTCGTGCCCCATCTGGACGGTTCCGATTTAACCCCATTTTTAGCCATATCAGTTTCATATATACTTTTAACTCTCTCTTTCACAATATTAGTTATCTTTCACACATATAATTATATAAAATATAAATATAAATGTCTCAAACTTTTCATCCTCTCATGAGTTCTAAGTATAAGTTCCAGTTTTCATTCTTTTAGGTGGGAATCACTAATTTCTTACTCATTATTGAGGCATTACAAGTGGTATGAGAATGGTATAAGTGATCAATAACGATATTGGCAAAGAAGAAAAATCATAATAATAGATAAGATACCAAACAAAACCAATTAGCAAAGCTCTAGTCTGACTGATATCGAATAAATTGAATAGGCAGTACGAGACTTTGTCATAAATGAATTGCTTAATTGGTTGCAATCCAATCATATATGTACACTGGTATGAAAAGGAGTTATTAAGATGTTTGAGAATGAGTGTTTACTTTCAAATGTGGTGACATTATTAACATCCATGGGCAATTTTTGAGTTATGTTTCATCTTAGAATAACATCCAAGATCATCCTTGTCTGAGTATCTTGTTTTTATTTATTTGTGTTGCTTGAATGAGTACTTCTTTGATGACATATGAACACTCTCAACAACGATCTTAACAGACTTCCTTGTTTGCTTATACTTTGATCGGTAATCTACGCAAATATGGTAAGAACGATGGGAGCGGGATCAAGGAGTGTTAGGCCCGGAGTAAGAACTATTTGTAATGTTTAAATAGTATATGTCATCCTATCGAGTATTCACTAAACATAGTATATTTTATCCGTAGGGTGGCCAAGGCGATGTCCCATCTACGTCTGCACCGTCTGGGCAAGCTAGTTCGTCTCATGCTGCACTTGGAGGACCAGGCCCTCATGACCTGACAGTATTGACGTTGCAGCGGACACATAGATCCCAACGGGTGTGGGACGATACATCTCGAGAATGTAGTTTCCGCACACATGAGACCTTGCCTATGCATCCACTGACACACCAACTCCTTGTTCAGGCTGGTTTCTATGGGCTAGGTATGATAGAAAAAATGAAGCTCGACAAACATCTACTAACAACCTTACTCGAGCGATGGAGGCCAGAAACACATATGTTTCATCTTAGCGTTGGAGAGATGGCCGTCACACTTCAGGATATCGCAGTTATCTAAGGACTACCAGTTGATGGATTCGCGGTCACGGGAACCATGGCCTTCAATAAGGAACAACTTGGGGCGGACTTTCTAGGTCAGATGCCGGATGATAGTACATTTGATGGAGTTTCAATTCGATTAAGTTGGTTGAAGAAAACATTTAAAAATTCCCTAAACAACGATTCCAACGAATATCAAATCGAATGCTACACTCGGGCTTATCTGATGACAGTCTTCGGAGGTGTTCTCTTCCCCAACTCCACTAGAGATGTTGTGCCTATAATGTATTTGCCACTTATTGGTGATTTGACAAGAGTTCGGCAATACAGTTAGGGGTAGTGCAGCGTTAGCCTCCTTATACAGGAGTCTTTGTAATGGAGCATAGATGGTGAAAGAGATGACTGGTCTGATGTTGATACTCCAGATTTGGTGTTGGGAACACTTGCACTTAGGAAGACCTCGCATCACCCGGCAATTAGAGGGGTGGATGAGGGACGCAGCAAATGCCTACATGCTGGCTCCCATCGTAGTTTATTGGTCTGGGGGATATATATGGAGAGATAACCCACGTGGGGTGGTAACCTACTACAGAGATGAGCTAGAAATGTTGCGAGAGGAGTTTGTTGTTTGGGAACCGTACACCAACAACAGATTGCAAAGGTTACCTCCCATCTGTACCGAACGTAGCCATCTTTGATTGACGATAGCACCACTTGTCAATTTCAGTATCGTCGAGATGTACTATCCCGACCGTGTGCTTCGTCAATTTGGACTTCAACAAGACATCCCTGCACCATGATCATATGACACTCTCCTGCACAAGGTGAAAGGAGTTGGTCGTGTCCCCGACCATGACTGGGCTTCCCATCATCAAGCTCATGTGAATGCTTGGAATGAGCGGAGGAATGATACCATTATAACAGGCATTCCTCCATATGACGGATCACTCCAAGCTGTATACCTGTCTTGGTATCAACGAATCACCCATCTGTATGTCACGCCTCGTACATCAGTACCTACTGGTGTCCTTCTTCCTATACCGAGTGCCGAGGTCGAACCCGCACCTGCCCATTCCTCTTTGCAAGCCATGTACCAACCTGAAAGCATCTTCAAGTCGAAAAATCATATGATAAATCGTTTGTCTCGTTCTTGATTGTCAAATTATTTTGTTATTAATTTTTGATATTTGTTTCTTGCGTAATTGATTAATCCATATTAGATTCTCATTCAATTTTGTATTTGTTTTGCAGATTGACCAAGTGTGGGTTGTAGCACAGAAATGCACAAGTGCTTGGCAGTAATGTCGCTCAAGCCGCAAAGGATCTTGCACGCGAGAATCTCGCCCCGTGTCGTTCGACTATCGAGGAGGTTGGTGAGGTGGCCCGATTTGACGCAATGCTGTCATCACCCATTCCCCAAACATCAACTCGTCAACAAAGGAAGAAGAAGTCAACACGAGCAAGCAAACGTGCCGAAGAACGTGTCGAAGAGCAAATGGATGAACCTCAACGAACGGTACAATAAGAGCAAGTTATTCATGAGCAATAAGCAGAACGTGTGCAAAAACCTATTGAACATGCACAACAATCACATGAAATTGAGGAAGAAATTCCAGACGATATGCTAATTTCCCAAATTACACAAGTGAGTTGTCCACGAAGGACCATGCGAAAAAGAAGGAAGCCCAATTTGTATACCCCGTCGTAGTTTTCAAGCCCTAATTGAGATTCCAATCTAATTTTAACGTATTTTGTTGTTTCAGTTATGAACCACATTTAGCTAACTTTGAGCCTTAATGTTGTTATCATCACTTGTTAAAGTGTTAATGTTTAAGTTGTGGACCACTTTTATGCTAATTTTGGTTGTTTGATTGTCTAAGCTAGATTTTTGGTTGTTTAATGTTGAAATTGTTTAAGTTCATATTTTTGTTGCATTTCGAAGTGGTTAGAAACCTAAAGTGGAATTTTATGTGGAGTTGAAGTGTATCAAAAATGTTTCAGTTGAAATGTACAATTGAAGGTTTGTGATTGTAATTTTCGGATACAAAAATTGTATAGAGGGAAGTAATTAATTTAAAATTTGTACTCCTGGGTGTTTAAACTAAGGCCGTGATTGCCAATCACGACCACAGTTATCATAGGTCGCGATTGGCATTAGCGATTCTGCTGATTGCGAAATCTGCTTCTCCTCTGTGAATCTTACTCAAAATGGGTTACAACTGTGGTCGCGATTGACATTAGCGGACACAGCTATAAGTCATTGAGTTAGATTCATAGAGAAGAAGTTTTTTTGGACTTCTCCTCTGTGAATCTTACTCAAAATGGGTTCCAACTGTGGTCGCGATTGGTATTAGTGGCCACAGCTGTAAGCCATTTTGAGTTAGATTCACAGAGAAGAAGTCTGTGAATTTTACTCAAAATTGATTACAACTGTGGTCGCGATTGGCATTAGCGGCCACAACTATAAGCCATTTTGAGTTAGATTCACAGAGAAGAAGTTTTTTTGGACTTCTCCTCTGTGAATCTTACTCAAAATAGGTTACAACTGTGGTCGCGATTGGCATTAGCGGCCATAGCTATAAGCCATTTTGAGTTAGATTCACAGAGAAGAAGTCTGTGAATCTTACTCAAAATGGATTACAACTATGGTCGCGATTGGCATTAGCGACCACAGCTATAAGCCATTTTGAGTTAGGTTCATAGAGAAGAAGTTTTTTTGGACTTCTCCTCTGTCAGTCTTACTCAAAATGGGTTACAACTGTGGTCGCGATTGGCATTAACGGCCACAGCTATAAGCCAATTTGAGTTAGATTCACATAGAAGAAGTCTGTGAATCTTACTCAAAATAGATTACAGCTGTGGTCGCGATTGGCATTAGCGGCCACAGCTATAAGTCATTTTGAGTTAGATTCACAGAGAAGAAGTTTTTTTGGACTTCTCCTCTGTCAATCTTACTCAAAATGGATTACAACTGTGGTCGCGATTGGCATTAGCGGTCACAGTTATAACCCATTTTGAGTTAGATTCACAGAGAAGAAGTTTTATTTGCTAATTCTCTTCTGTGAATCTTACTCAAAATGGCTTACAACTGAGGTCGCGATTGGCATTAGCGGCCACAGTTACAAGCCATTTTGAGTAGGAATCACAGAGATCAAGTTTTTTTTTCGACTATTGCTTTGTGAATCGTACTCAAAATGGCTTACAACTGAGGTCGTGATTGGAATTAGCGGCCACAGTTACAAGCCATTTTAAGTAGGATTCACAGAGAAGAAGCTTTTTTGGACTTCTCCTCTGTGAATCTTACTCAAAATGGGTTACAACTGAGGTCGCGATTGGCATTAGCGATTGTGCTGATTACGAAATCTGCTTCTCCTCTGTGAATCTTACTCAAAATGGGTTACAACTGTGGTCGCGATTGGCATTAGCGGCCACAGCTATTTGCCATTTTGCGTTAGATTCACAGAGAATAAGTTCAAAACAACTTCTTCTCTGTGAATGTAACTCAAAATGGCAAATAGCTGTGGCCGCTAATGTCAATCGCGGCCACAGTTGTAACCCGATTTTGGGTTAGATTCACAGAGGAGAAGTCCAAATTCCCTATCAGCATAATCGCTAATGCCAATCGCGACCTATGATAGCTGTGGTCGCGATTGGAATTAGCGGCCTCAGTATAAACACCTTGAGTAAAAAGTTAAAATTTATCGCTTCCCATTATACAATTTTTGTACACCAAAATTACATTCAAAGACCTTCAGTTGTACATTTCAGTTGAAACTTGCGATAACCTTCAACTCCACATATAATTCCACTTCGTCATTCTAGAAAGCCAAAAAAATATTAATACATATAACCACTTCGTAAGTGCAAGTGTTCCAATCCAAATCCGTACAAAAAAATTCTTCAAAATACGGATACACAAAAACCTTCAACTGAAACTTTCGATAACCTTCAACTCCACATAAAATTCTACTTCTTCATTCTAACAACATCGAAATACAACAAAATGAATTATTAGCGGCTTCATAAAATATTTCAACATTCTAACAACAAGTCTTCTGTGCAACACGATTCCCTTATAATTTATCTTTCAACCTATACATCAAAAACTACATCAAAATCTATATAATATTATGAAATCAAAATTCTACTACCAAATTATCCAGTACGAAGTCTTATACCCCATACTTCAAAAAATACATCCAAAATATTGTCTACATTTACGGTCATCAGTCGACGGACGACGTATCTGCAGTGCTCCTCGGAGTGTGTGCACCACGACCCCATGCAACCCTTTCTCTTCAACGTCTACTAGTCGCATTCAATCTCTCGTCCTGCATGTAACACGACTGATTCAATTAAATATACAATTAACTAACAATTCAAAACCATTGCATGATGTTTAATGTGAAAAAAGTAAGCTCAAATATTCGATACTACCTGCAACGTACTAGTGCTACCGATGGTTGCCTCTTCGGACATCGACGTTTATTATGTCCTATTTCACTGCATTCGGAATAAGTTATCCTTGTGGCTGCTCCGTCTCTCACATCCATGTCATTCCGAATCCGGGTAGATCTAGGTCTACCCTTCCGACATCTTCTAAGTGTGATCATCAGCTTTTAGCGTTGATCCCCATTGAGCAGGCCAGTATGCTTCATCTTGAATTGGATTGAAAGTTGGCAGCCATGTGCGTAATAAGCAATCCGTCGAATAGAAAGGGTCAACATAAGGACGGTAATCCAAAGCCCTGAATGAACAAGCTGCCAATGCATGAGAACATGGTAGATGGTAAAGCTAGAATTTCTGGCAGGTACAAGTACGGGCTCCTAAGACGACAGTATGCAGGTTCCCACCCTTTGCCGGTTTTTTTCAAACCTAATACCAGTTTTAACTTGAAATACACTGGGGCTATGGTGAAACATTATAGCCTCGTGCAAGTTAGCTCTCTCTCGTCGTTTATCGAGAAGAGCTTGAACACGTGGAGCTCATATGTTCCCATCATTTATCAATTTTTGTGCCGCTTGACGACGTTCGGTAAAGTAACTATTAAGACGGTAGAATATCATCTCTACAATAGCGGTTACGGGCAAGCTACGTACCCCATTCAACATAGAATTAAATACTTCACTACTATTCGTAGTCATGATGCCGTACCGAAGTTCTCCATCTGCAGCTAGTGCCCATTTCTCAATTGGTTTCTCCTTGAGCCAATTAGTCGACTCGACTTTGACTGACTCATTCTCTATCATTCCTTTTTTTAGCTTTTTTGGCTGATTTTGACATGACACTACCTTCATCTTGTTCCTCAACTCCTTGTTACCAAAATTTGAAAAAAAAAAACTGGTAGCAAAATGCCGCATACAATAACGGTGATAGGCATGTGGCTCATTCCAAGATCCATTTTTCAAATCCATGCAAGAGAGAATACCGGTGTGACGATCGAAGATTACGCATAGCCCTTGATGGTCCGTTACATAGTATCGAATACAACTCATGAACCAAGTCCAACTTTCTATTCTTTCTGCATCAACTATGGCAAAGGCAAATGGAAATAACCGATCACTAGTGTCGGGGGCAACCGCTATCAGTGAACATCCCTTATATTTACCATACAAATGTGTTCCATCAATACTTATTACCGGTCTGCAAGACTTAAATCCTTCGATCGAAGCTGCAAAACTCCAGAATACTCTCTTGAATGTCTCCTCACCTGGGCCGGCCGTAACTTTATCCCATTTAACATGTGTACCAGGATTTGAAGCTTGCAGTGCTGGTAAGAGATAAGGCAACTTCGTATATGCTTCCGCAAACCCACCATAGAGCCTCTCAATAGCTCTTTGTTTCCCTCGCCAAGCCTTATTGTAAGAAATCTTATAATTGACTTGTGACAACACTATCTCAATGATCGCCTTTGGCGTTATCCCTATTTGTGCCCTCACAACATTCAAAATTAATTTTGAAACTAATATAGAGTCAACTTTCCTGTGATCCTGTGTCAATGTTGGATTGATGCAGGTATGAGAACCTCCCAGTTTCATCACAACAAAGTGAGTCTGTCCAGTTGAAATTATTGCACGAAATCTCCATGTACAACCTGGCTCTACCACATCGGGATTTGCTAATTGTTCCGCTGTTGTTCTAAGCCTTGGTGCCATTTTACATTTAACGTCAAATATGGTTTTGTTTGACCTGACCATGACAAACTCTCGATGTTCCTTGATGGAGAAAATTTTCACGGCATGTATCACGACAGCTTTGCTTGTGAACTTCTGGCCAATGTACAAGTCATGTGGGTCAGATGATTTAGAAGACTCTTCACCAAAGTGGTATACTCTAGCAATGTTACCCAAGTCCACCGGTCCAATATCATGAACGGTTGATGAAACCAATTGGGTCACTGGGACGGCCCGTTCCACATTTTGTTGCAAATCATGAACGATGTTAGTGACATTAACATTAGCATTCACATCATTGACGTGCACATTTTCTTTATCTTCATCTTCACCGTCGACTACATCTTCCACCTCTTCTTCATGTTCTTCATCTTCTATTAAGTCATTGTTAACCAAAGCATGCTCGAAGGTTTCAATAATATTTTTATTTTCCACGAGATTGCGTATGAAAATGGAAGGATTTGAAATTTCATCTTCTGCAGGACTAATCGTACTTGGAGTTGTGAATATGTCACCATGTGGAGGAGACAAGATTACACTCAACTGTATCGGATCATTGGGAATCATCTGAGAGGTCTGTACTTCGGGTATTGGAGTTGACACACGACCAACTTATGGACTACGTATGTGAATCTTGGTTTGCTCTATATAGAATTCCATTGCAGATCAACTACTGTACGGATCAAGAGACCTTGCTATCATAGCAACAAGTGAGTCATTATCAACTATAGGTACTGACATGAAAAATGGGTCTCCTTTGCCTTTTCCAGCTGCATACCTAGCTTTAATTTGAACACTTCATTCACCTTTATCCCATTTAGTTATTTCGTATACCTTTTCTACCAATTCTTGCATTTTTATATTACGATTGGCCCAAACTATCTCCGATTGTACGCCTTTATAGAAAAATCCTACTTTTGGGTCTTGAACTATTTTCCCCCCGTAATACAACCAAATTGGAATTTTATAGTCTATACCTATACATTAGTACACAAATTTGCATTCAATATACAATCATGAACAAAAAAATTAAATAGATATTATCAAAGATTAACCATGAGATTCAACCATTTTATATAAACATATATGTGTGTGTGTGTGTGTGTGTGTGTGTGTGTGTGTGTGTGTGTGTGTGTGTTATATTCATAATAGCATAGTCGAAGTGAACAGTGAGCACACTTGTTATACTCATCACCTTTACATAGTCACATGCACAAGCTATCTTGATACTGAGAGACATAAAGAACCAAAGACGGTAATCTTGAGAGGAGAGAGATCTATATAAGTATGTGACTATGCACAAGATATCTCCTAACACTTCATCTCCTTACATAATTGTGAAGTGTCTTTCACAAAACTAGTAGAAGCCATCTCTAACCAATTCATCTTGATTTCAATTGTGCATGTTACTATATAAGAATCAAAATTCATCTTTATTTCAATCTGCACACAATTCATCTTTATTTCAATTGTGAAGTGTCACATCATAGATTGAGTCATAATTGTAACCAACACCAACAATCAACCATTCAACAATCAATTTGGGTCATATTTTTGGGTCTAGTTGTAACTCTAATTCATTCAACAATCAATAAACAAACAATCAATTTGGGTCACATTATTAACAATAAGTGAAAAAAATTATAACCAACACCAACAATCAACCATCACAATACTAGGCATACCTTTTTAGGGTTTAGAGATTGGATATGATTAGGGGATTTTCAAAATCTGTAGTGAGGAGAGTGATTGGGTATAGATGAAGTATGAGGAGAGAGGTTGGGTAGAGAAGAAGCAAACTTGGATTAATGGAATTTTGGGGGAGAAATTAGGGGTTAGGGTTTTGGGTTTTTTGGAGAAAGTGGAGAGGCCGCTGTTGGGGAAGGGGTAGAAGAAAACAAAAAGAGATAGAGAGAGACAGAGGGGGTCGACTGTATCTTAAAAGCAATTGGACCCATTTGAGGTCGCGATTGGGAATAACGACCTCAGTTAGCTAAGCCCGCTACTGACATTAGCGATCGCAGTTACACCAACTCAGTACAATACCCCCTCTATAATCTACCAAGTGTGGGAGTACAATGTTAGTCGCTATGAAGAGGCCGCTATTCCCAATGGCGATCGCTGCTGACGTGGCAGTGGCTAGCCCACGAATGCTAATAGTTTGGGAACTGGCCTAAAATCGCAAATAGTTTCAAAAATAGCCTAGTACGGCAAAAAATTCGAAGAAGATGAGGGGTTTAGGGTTTTGGGGCGGGCCTGGTTTGGGCTAATGGGCCGAGTACAGAGTTTTAATAGGCCTATAAAGATTGTAATTGATTTTGTTGGTTTTGTTAACCGTGTGAATCTTAAAAATGATAGCCCAGTTTGGATTTATGGGCCTAAGGAGACCCACTTGAAAGAATTTAAAATAAAAATTTTAAAAGGGCAAAAAAATGGAGGAAAAATGGGCATCAGAATATATTACGTCCTTTGGGTGACTGACAGTAGAGTATACCAGACACATCCAAGGCAACACGCATGCGCACAGGTTGGCTAATAGGGGTAGAGAGCGCTAGCAGGATTTTCTTACCATATGTGGCGTTGATATTGAGCTTAGTAGTTTAAACTGGATAGACCGCGAGGTATGCGAGGCATCTTAGGATCTCTGTTGTAATTTTCCCATTTGTCAGATTTTTTGCTTACCAAAAATGTTAGAAAATTCCTAAGGTTTATGATTTTACTCGTAATCAGAGTCACCCTCGAAAAATTGTTCAACTATTTAACACCCAAAACAACCTGCATTAATATCCGCCTGTCTCTTCTTCTTCCTCCTCTTTCTTACCTCGTTATCCCATTCTTTGAAATGTTCATTTTCGCACTTTTTCATTTTATCTTATCGAACAGAATGAGAGAAAATCTGAATTAAAAGTATATTTGATTAATAGAGAACCAAATCTTTTATTTGGAAAAGGTTCATAGTTTACAATGTTGAATAATTTTGACACCAGATGAACTTGACAAACTCAATTCTCATCCAGCTCATTACAGCCAACTAAACATAGCTAACATTTACTCTAAAATTTTTTTTTCATCACAAATCATCAAGCCCTCAGAACCATACGATCTACTTTAACTTCCATACCTGCCAATTCCTCCAATTACACTACTTCGGACATAGAACCTACAATTCTTCTTAACACCGAAAATCGTGGCAAACGATCACATTCCTACAGCCTTCGCAGATATTCCTCTTGGCCAAGGCCCTCGGCAGATATTCCTCTTGACACACGACCAACTTATGGACTACGTATGTGAATCTTGGTTTGCTCTATATATATTCCATTGCAGACCAACTACTGTACGGATCAAGAGACCTTGCTATCGTAGCAACAAGTGAGTTATCATCAACTATAGGTACTGACATAAAAAATGGGCCTCCTTTGCCTTTTCCAGCAGCATACCTAGCTTTAATTTGAACATTCCATTCACCTTTATCCCATTTAGTTACTTCGTATACCTTTTCTACCAATTCTTGCATTTAGTTACTTCGTATAGAGAGGGGGGTAGTTGGCACACTCCCTACGATTAAAAGGCACCCCAAAATGCAAAGGGCCTGGCTCATTTAGCGTAAAATGACAAGAAGGATGGGGAACCCAAAGGACACTTGACTGGTCAACGATCAACAACTCCACGTGTCGTCTTCTCGAAGTCTCCCCAGACCTCGGCAGCTATCTCCGAGCATTCTTATCACCGACATCGTAATTGGAGAATGGCGTTGACTGGTCAATGATCAACATCTCCACATGTCGTCTCCTCGAAGTCTCCCTAGACCTCGGTAGCTCATGCCGAGCGTTCTTGTCACCGACGCCGTAATTGGAGAAATAGCGTTGACTGGTCAACGGTCAACTATCAAAATCTCCACGTGTTGCCTTCTTGAAGCCTCTCTCGACTTCGACAAGTGGCGCTGAACGTTCTTGTCATCGACGTCGTAATTGGAGAAATAGCGTTGACTAGTCAACAGGTCAATGGACAACATCTCCACGTGTCGTCTCCTCGCAGTCTCTCTAGACCTCGGCAGCTCACGCCAAGTGTTCTTGACACCGACGTCGTAATTGGAGAAATGGAGTTGACTGCTCAACTATCAATGGTCAACATCTCCATGCGTCATCTCCTCAAAGTCTCCCTAGACCTCGGCAGCTCACACCGAGCTTTCTTGATACTGACGTCGTAACTGGAGAAATGGCGTTGACCGGTCAACGGTCAACAGTCAACATCTCCACCTGTCGTCTCCTCGAAGTCTCCTTAGACCTCGGCAGCTCACGCCGAGCGTTCTTATCACCGACATCGTAATTGGAGAAATGGCATTGACTGGTCAACGATCAACGGTCAAAATCTCCACGTGTCGCCTTCACGAAGCCTTTCTCGACTTCGGCATGTGGCGCTGAGCATTCTTGTCACCGATGTCGTAATTGGAGAAATGGCATTGAGTAGTCAACGGTCAATGGTGAAAATCTCCACGTGTCGCCTTCTCGAAGCCTCTCCTGACCTCTGTAGCTCTCGCCGAGCCTTCCTGATGCCAACGTCAATCCTGCCACTTGTCAGCACGCCGAGGTGTTTATGAGGTTCGGCAAGTAGCACCGAGCGTTCTTGACATCGACGTCCAACATGCAACGTGTCACCTGTCGAAGTGTCGCTGGGGTTCGGCGCTGGAGCCGAGCGCTTTTGCCACTGACCCCCGTTTGAGCGAAGGACCGCCGGCCAATCTATCATCCCCAACTGTCTGATCATTCAGAAAATCACATTGAACGTGATCAACGCTACAGATTACGCCACGTCAATAATCATTTGATTAGTTCTTTTATTTTAATTATTAAACCGAATTAATTATTTAAAAATAGCTAAAAATAATTAGAATTTCAAAAAATAATTAAAAATTCTAAAAAATAATTATAAATTCGGGAAAAATTATTTTCGAACTCCTGGAAAAATAATTATTAATTAGAATAATTGATTGATATTTTTTGAAAATTAATTGTCGCTTTGCAAGTTGAATAAATGATTTGAGAAATTGTTAAAAATTGGAAAAAATTATTGGAAAATCCAGAAAATTCTACAACCAAACCTGAGCCTTGTACAAGCTGAAATGAAACATCATTAAACCCAATGCAAGATTCTAACACACCCGAGAACTTCGATGCAATTCTGTACTCCATCAAAACACGAAAACTACTCTTCAAAGCCTTTTGAAGTTAGTCTTCAGGAGTAGGGGGCTCGTGATATGGCTAAAAATAGGATTAAATCGAGACTGTTCAAATCGGGCACGAATGTTAAAGCTCTCAAGGGTAAAATCGGAATTTCACATACAAACGAGTCTAAAAATGGGAACTGGGATTCTTTTAAACCCACTAACCCAAAAATGGATCTAATCTATTGGGTAAAAGTGATGACCCATTACAAACCAGCTCAGATATTTAAAGAGTAATTTAAATTCGTGATTATCTCTAAGAGGCGGTGAAAACTGCCTTTCTTATCAAGAAACGAGTTAAAACTCTATTTCTTATCCAAAAACACCGGTACATAAAGATAAATGATTATCTCTAAACTGTCTCTAAAGGCGACTATAAATACCCTTCTTCCCCCACCATAAGAGAGGTAATCAATATTTTTTTCACAAAGCACTCTTTCATAATCTTCCTGATTACTGACTTGAGCGTCGGAGGGTTCGTCGCCGGGATCCATCCTGGTATATTAAACTTTTTGCAGGTTAACGACAATGGCGAGAAACAGTCAAACGCCGGTCAGAAGTCAACAAGTTCGCTTTATCTGTTTCCAAAAGAATTCACAAATCATCTGTTTGCTCCCACACCAAAATCAGTAGCAACATCTTTCTAACCTTACTAAAAAATTGTTGCCTGAAGATGCCTACAGTGAACTAAACCCACCACCACTCCATGAACATCGGTAGAGGTACGAGATCTTGTCGTGCGTGGAAGGCTTGGAGCACTCATGAAGGCTGTGGAATGCACACCCACAATATTTGTGGAAGGGCTATTTCTTGAATTCGAAATCTAGTATACTTATGACTCCTGAAACGGCGCACCTGGAGCAGCCCCTCTGCTCCTATGGCCATATCATCTTTTTCCGTGAGTTCTAGCTAGTGTGACAGTCCTTCGCTCATTAGTCGTATTTATAACTCTTGTGAAATTGAACTAGATGGATTTTTATACTTCAAGGACAATTAAAATATGGTTCATTTCTTCCTAACAAACAAGGAAAAATTATGTTGGAAATCGATTCTATCATATTCTACTCATCAAGATGTATAAAATAATGTACTAACATGTCCAAAACGGATTTCAGATGAATGAAATATTCGCCTCCGAAGTTAGCTTGTTAAAATGAAGAATTGGACTTTTGCTTGATATGTGACATTGAAAGTTAGTCTAATATCGGAAAGAAGCAAAAAACAAATGAAGTTATAAGTTAAAAACTGAGCCAAAGTGGTGTGCCCTTAGGGGTACGAATATTTTCTCTGGAAGGAGAACACACTTAACTTGGGCGTTGGTGTGAAACACACATGCATGCCCGCCCGCCCGGGTTTAGGCTTGGGCTTGAAACAGTAAACTTATTTTTTTGCAAAAAACCAGTTCTGATTTGATACGGGCTGGATACGGGCAGTTGCACTGTCATGACAGTTTTTTCTGAACAGTTGCAAAAACTGCCAAGGGTTTAGGGCTATAAATAGGACTGGATTCTGATCAAATCCAGGCCAATTTATATCTTCCCTACAACCCTATATCAGAGCAGACATATCACAAAATGTTGTCATATTCATTCCCGCCTAAGTCTCCATTATTCTAGTGTAAGTTAATAGAGTTCTAACTATTGTATCTTGGGAGACGACTGCCGAATAACCTGTATACACCGTAGCAGTGGCAGAATAAACGTCTTAAGGACATTGTTTCAACAAGCCTCAGTCTGTCTATTTTTCTTCACCATATTCAAGGTCGGAATTGAAGATAACTTATCTTCTTTCTGTGCTTTGTGTACAGTGATATACGCTGTTTGCGAAACAGTTCCTTAATTTACAATTACCAAGGTTCGAATTGAAGATATATTATCTTCCTTTTGTTCTTTGGTGATAGTGAATTTTAATGTTGTTTTAATAGTATAATTGTTATTAAATTCGAGTAGGAATTTAATTAGTTTCTTTTATTAATTTTTCATTATAAAATTAATTTTGTCTACTTAAGGTATAACAACTTAAGATGTTTAGTTTTTGTTTTCCTTTTGTAGACAACAATATGACTACTAAAATAGAACTCCTGAAAATGGTCAATAGTATGCACAACAAGCCCAAGAAGTTCAAAGGGGCTGACTTCCAGACTTGGCAGAGCAAAATGCTCTTCTATCTCACAACCTTCGGGTTGGATAGGTTCCTCAAGGAGGAGGAACCTAAGCCTGCTGAGGGGCAGACTCCAAAAACTCACAAGGAGATGTTTGTAGCAATGGATGCGTGGAGGCATTCGGACTTTCTTTGCAGGAACTACGTCCTGAACTATTTGGATGAAGTTTTGTACAAGATATACAGTCCACTTACTACTGCAAAGACCGTTTGGACCGCTCTTACTAACAAATACAAGACTGAGAATGCCAGCTTGAAGAAATTTATCGTGGATAAATTTATGGAATACAAAATGGTGGACTCTAAGTCCGTCACGTCTAGATGCAGGAGCCTCATATCATTATTCATGAGATTGAAGCTGAAGGCCATAAGGTTGGCAAATCCTTTCTAGTGGAAGAAATCATTGGAAAGTTGCCACCATCTTGGAAAGACTTCAGGTACTACCTCAAGCACAAAAAGAAGGAAATTTCCTTGGAAGATCTTGTTGTTAGGTTGAAGATTGAAGCAGACAACCGAGGAACAATCAAGTTCAAAAGCAAGGAGGCTAAAGTTGTAACACCCCGTAATTTCTAAAGGCATATATATATAGTGGTATATATATATATATATATATATATATATGGTATGACAAAAAATGTAATTAAATTGAAAATAGTAGGGGGCCCACACATTGAAGCACAGCAAAGTGTGCTGTTAGTGTTTGGTGATGTCAGCGTGACATCACCTGGGGCCACTCGGGATTTATGAAAGAGCAAATGCTGTTATCTTTATCTGTCTGATGACGTGTATGCATTGGCCCACATGGGGTGCTTTGTGTGTACACGGAAAAAGAGAGAAATTTAGTGTGGGTTTAGTCCCATATAGGGAATGCAAATAAAATATATAATAATAAATAATATAGTCTATGATCAAGAGACCAATTCGGTTAACCACCTTTTGAGAGGCAGCTTGCGGTGGACAGTTGTACTATACTATAAATAATTTGTCTGATAAATTGTATAAATTGTCTGAGCTTGGTGCAGGGGCGTTACAAATGGTATCAGAGCCGACTTTCGACACCGAGTGTGGGGTATGTCTATATAGTCGGGCGGTGGATTCCGAGACTGTGGTGAGCCCTCAATTAAATCCGGGACTGTGATTGATTGGGCGGTGGATTTCGGGATCATGATTAGTCGGGCGGATAAGAGGGCAACTCAATTAAATCCGGGATTATGATTGATCGGGCGGTGAATTCCTGGATCATGATTAATCGGGCGGATAGAAGAGCAGATGCTCCACATCGGCTAGAAGTAGATCCTACACTAGATTGTGCATGCCCCGTGCTCAGCGAGGGCGCTGATTTCTGAAGGGGGAGGGGGGTGTATGTAACACCCGATAATTTCTAAAGGCATATATATATATATATATATATATATATATATATATATATATATATATATATATATATATATATATATATATACATACTAGATTTGCCTGTGGACACGTGCCTACGGCACGTCTTCAGAACGATACAAAACACGAAAAAAGTCTGTAAACAGTAAAACAACAATTATGCAGCTCAAGTTTGAATATTATGACAATAATTAGTTGTAAATAAAAGTCCATGTTTCCATTAGTATATGTTGAAAAATAATTATAAATGTGGGTATAAAATCTAACTTCTTAGAACTTTAAGTGTGGAGTTGAAGAGATATTTACTATTTTCAATATAACATGTGCAGAAAAAAAAACATTAAAATTATGAAAATCTAAATTTCTAAGTAAATATAGAAAGAATGAGAGAGAGAGAGATAGGGAAAGAGAGAAAGAGAGAAATATGAAAAAGTGAAGAGAGAAGAGAGAGATAGTAATAAAGTAATAAGTTTTTTAGTTTTGGGGAAAAAAAATTTGATTTTGGGGTTTGAAATTTTGGAGGGAAAATATGTTTTGTGAGGTTTGATCTAGGCCTTTGATTATAGGAGGGATTGATTGTGAGCCACTTGATAGCTTTCTTTGTAATTTATTATATAGATATATGGTATGACAAAAAATGTAATTAAATTGAAAATAGAAGGGGAGGGGGGGGGGCATGTTGAAGCACAGCAAAGTGAGCTTTTAGTGTTTGGTGATGTCAGCGTGACATCACCTGGGGCCACCCAGGATTTGTGAATGAGCAGATGTTGTTCTCTCTCTCTCTCTGATGACGTGTATGCATGGGCCCACATGAGGTGTTTTGTGTGTACACGGAAAAAGAGAGAAATTGAGTGTGGGATTAGTCCCATATCGGGAATGCAAATAAAATATATAATAATAAATAATATAGCCTATGATCAAGAGTCACCAGTTCGGTTAACCACCTTTTGAGAGGCAACATGTGGTGGGCAGTTATACTATACTATAAATAATTTGTCTAATAAATTGTATAAATTGTCTGAGCTTAAGGCAGGGGCATTACAAAAGTACACATCGTGGCAGGCTCCAACAATCGGAAGGGCAACTCCAACAACAATAAGAAGAATTCCAAGAAGAGGAAAGCTTCAGACCAAGGATCCAGAGACTAGAAGCCCAACAAGAAGTTCAATGGAAATTGTTGGATTTGTTGGAAGCCTGGTCACTCTGCCAGAGACTGCCGTTTCAAGAAAACTGGCGACACTTTAGAAACAAATGTCGCTGAGAACATCATTTCAAGCATCGATGACCTAAACTTGTCAGCTGTTGTTTCTGAATGTAACCTTGTCCAACATCCCGGACAATGGTGGGTAGACACAGGTGCTACTCGGCAATATGTTTCGATAAGTTATTGTTCTCGACTTATCAGAAATTGGATCACGAAGAAAAACTTTATATGGACAATTCTGCTGTGTCATTGGTCGAAGGCTGTGGACAAGTCATCATGAAGTTCACGTCTGGCAAGAACGTCATGTTGAACGATGTGCTTCACGTGCCAGACATTTGCAAGAACCTTATTTCTGAATTTGTGCTCTCCAAGAAAAGCTTTTGGATTGTGATTGAGTCAGACAAGTTGGTGCTGACCAAAGCTGGGGTTTATGTTGGGAGGGGATATCTTTGTGATGGATTATTCAAAGCCAGTGTAGCCGTAAGCGGCAAAAATCCAATGTACTCTGATTCTATGATTAATAAAAGTTCAATTTCTTATTTGCTTGAGTCTGAAATTCTTTTATGGCATGATAGATTATGGTACATAAATTTTCGAAAAATGAAAAAAACTTGCAAATTTAGGTTTTGATTCCAAAATTTAAATTTGATAAAAAACACAAGTGTGAGATTTGTGTAGAAGGAAAAATGGTCAAGAAACCATTCAACACGGTGGACAGGAGTACTAAGTCGTTATGCTTAATTCATATTAATTTATGTGATTTCAAATCCTTACCCACGAGAGGTGGGAAAAAGTATTTTACCACATTTATTAATGATAGCACTCGGTATTGCTACGTCTATTTACTAAATAGTAAAGACGAAGCAATTGCAGTATTCACAAAATACAAGGCTGAAATAGAAAATCAGCTTAACAAAAAGATCAAAGTATTGAGGTCTGATCGAGGTGGATAATATGAGTCTCCATTTGCACAATTGTGTGAAGAGTATGGAATTATCCACCAAACAACTGCCCCATACTCACCTCAACAAAATGGAACTGCAGATAGAAAGAACACAACGTGATAAGATATGATTAATGTCATACTTATAACTTCTGGTCTACCTACAAACTTGGGGGGGGGGGGGGGGGGGGAAGCCTTATATATGTTGAATCACATATTAAATAGAGTCCCACACAAGAAAACTGATTCCATTCCATATGAGCTATGGAAATGACATATGCCTAATCACAAATACCTGAAAGTGTGGGGGTGTTTGGTTAAGGTTTCGGTTTATCTTCCCAAGAGAACCAAACTTGGAAAAAAAAATTGTAGATTGCTATTTTCTAGGCCATGCTGAAAATAGTAGTATGTACAGATTCTTAGTCTTCAAGTCTGAAGTATGTGACATCAGTGTAAACACAATCATTGAGTCAAGAGATGTCATATTCTTTGAAGATGTGTTTTCACACAAAAGAAATAATGGAAACCTTGATTTCAAAAGAACAAGAGAAGTGTCAACTGAGAAACAGGATGAAATTCATCATGAAAATGGTGAATCCGAACTGAGAAGAAGTGTAAGAACTAAAACCTCTAAGTCTTTCGGTCCAGATTTTCTAATATACATATTAGTGGCTGAACCTCAGACTTACAAAGAAGCAGTCTCATCCTCAGAGTCTCCCTATTGGAAAGAAACTATCAATAGTGAGATTGAATCGATTCTAAGCAAGCACACCTGGAAATTGGTTGACCTTCGACCAGGCCATAAACTAATTGGATGTAAATGGATCTTCAAACGGGAGATGAAACCAGATGGTTCCATTGACAAATATTAAGCTAGATTAGCGGCTAAAGGGTATCGCTAGAATGAGGGCTTAGACTTCTTTGATACCTATTCACCGGTTATGCGAATAACCTCTATAAGAATTCTGATAGCAATAGAATCTATCTATAATCTTGAAATTCATCAAATGGATGTCATGACGATATTTTTAAATGGGGGTCTCGAAGAAGAGATCTACATGGAGCAACCGGAAGGGTTTGTTTCAAAGGGAGCTGAAAACAAAGTATGCAGACTTGTTAAATCCCTATATAGACTTAAACAGGCTCCGAAACAATGGCACGAAAAGTTCGAAAATATCATGATGAAAAATGGTTTCCGAATTAATGAATGTGATAAATGTGTTTATTACAAACAAATGAGACAGTCATACATGAATGTTTGCCTGTATGTGAATGATATGCTAATCTTTGATCATAACCTGGAAGTCATCAAGACTGTAAAGAAAATGCTAATCAACCACTTTGACATGAAAGACTTAGGTATGACAGATGTTATTTTGGGTATCAAATAATAAGAACACCTAATGGCATTGAATTATCTCAATCACATTATGTGAAAAAAGTTCTTGAAAAATTCAAGGAACATGGGATTAAAGGAGTATCAAACCCTTTTTCACCATCTCTAGTTTTGCACAAAAATACTGGTGAAAGTATAATGCAACTGGAGTATTCTCGTGTAATAGGAAGTTTAATGTACCTCATGAACTGTACGAGACCAGACATTGCTTTTGCAGTGAGCAAACTAAGCAGATACACAAGTAACCCAGAAAAATGTCACTGGGCATCACTGTTAAGAGTGCTTGGGTATTTAAAGAATATCACAAAATTTTCATTACATGATGGCAGATATCTTGCCATTCTTGAAGGATATAGTAATGCGAATTGGATATCGGATTCAGAGGAATCAAAATCCACAAGTGGTTATGTTTTTACCCTAGCAGGAGCTGGTGTGTCCTGGAAGTCTTCAAACAAACATGTATTGCTCGATCCACGATAGAATCTGAGTTTATTGCTTTAGACAAAGCAGGTGAAGAAGCAGAATGGCTTCGCCACTTTTTAGATGATATTCTATTTTGGCCTAAACCTTTGACGGCCATATGTATCCATTGTAATAATCAAGCTGCGCTGAGCAGAGCACACAAATCTGTATATAATGGCAAATCGAGACATATTCGTAGACGTCATAATATTGTAAAACAGTTACTCTCAAATGGAATTATTTCATTGACTTTGTAAGGTCACATGATAACTTAGCGGATCCATTTACTAAGGGATTATTCAGAGAGAAAATTAACCTGTGCATCGAGGGGAATGAGCTTAAAAGCCTAAAACAATATGAGTTATCATATACGGAAACCTAACCTGGCGACTAGAGATCCCACAGACTAGGTTCAATAGGATAACCAGTTATAAGTAACTCAATCAGTTATGCATTTGGACTCAGTCCCATCTCATTCCTATGGTGCAACAATAAATGCAAGCCTACATAAATATTAAAAGGTTAAGTTTTGCTTTTAATGACGTCCATATCTTGAAACTCACAAGTGGAGTATTGTAGGATACTCTTTATGGATGCGGTCACTTATGTAAGTGTGAGCTGGGTCAGCTCTATGAGAATTTTAAAAGGCTGAAGTTCTCTAAAACACTTGCAGAACTGAGATTTGTTCAGGGCCAAAATGAACACAACCGAGAGATTGGGTGTGAAGAACACAATGTTGTTTAGAGTTTATTGTTTAGGCATACACTAACGGCTGACGGTTCAAGATAAAATATTTCACCGATTAGCCAAGTATGTCCGATAAACTTTAACAAAGAAAAGGTTCAAAGTGAAATATCTACCTATCCACGATGCAACATTGTTTCAATTGCACTCTGTGATATGTACCTTTTATAAGGTGGGAGACGAAAATTATCATTCATATGAGGGATTGTTGGAAATCGGTTCCATCATATTCTAGTCATCAAGACATATAAAATGATGTACTTACATGTCCAAAACATATTTCAAATGAATGAAGTATTCGCCTCCGAAGTTAGCTTGTTAAAATGAAAAATTGGCCTTTTGTTTGATATGTGACATTGAAAGTTAGTCCCCAATCGGAAAGAAGCAAAAAGCAAATGAAGTTATAAGTTAAAAACTGAGCCAAAGGGGTGTGCCCAGGTACGAATATTTTCTCCAGAGGGAAAACACACCAAACTTGGGCGCCGGTGTGGGCTTGGGCTTAAAACAGTAAACTTATTTTTTCGCAAAAAACCAATTCTGATTTGATACGGGCAAGATACGGGCAGTTGCAACTGTCATGACAGTTCTCTGAACAGTTGCAAAAACCGCTAAGGACTTAGGGCTATAAATAGGATTAGATTCTGATCAAATCCGGGCTAATTTATATCTTCCCTACCACCATGTATCAAAGCAGACATCACAAAACGTTGTCATATTCATTCTCACATGAGTCTTCATTATTCTAGTGTAAGTTAGTGGAGTTCTGACTGTTGTATCTTGGGAGACGACTGCTGAATAACCTGTATACACCGTAGCAGTGGCAGAATAAACGTCTTAAGGACATTGTTTCAACAAGCCTCAGTCTGTCTATTTTTCTTCACCATATTCAAGGTCGGAATTGAAGATAACTTATCTTCTTTCTGTGCTTTGTGTACAGTGATATACGCTGTTTGCGAAACAGTTCCTTAATTTACAATTACCAAGGTTCGAATTGAAGATATATTATCTTCCTTTTGTTCTTTGGTGATAGTGAATTTTAATGTTGTTTTAATAGTATAATTGTTATTAAATTCGAGTAGGAATTTAATTAGTTTCTTTTATTAATTTTTCATTATAAAATTAATTTTGTCTACCTAAGGTATAACAAATTCATGGATAAGTTACATTATGGTGACGATCCAAAAGCATCTGTTACTAAAATCAAAAGACACTTGAAAGAATAATAAGACTGAAAGAAAAAAAGGAATTTTCATTTCTTCGAGATTTCAACTACATGTTATTTGCGAGGAACCAGTTGTTACATTATAGCAAACAATATAAAATAAGAATTTGGAATCTCAAAAGAATACAGACTAAAATAAAGTTAAGCTCATTGATTAATCTAAAAAACTTACAAACAGGACTCGAAACATATCCTCTCATCATCTTTAAATTAAAACTCTACCTCCGCCTCGTATATACATTTAGTGCTTAAATGCTAAACACTGCAAAGAGATCATTCATGACCATGATCATTTTGTCAGTCAAAATCATCTGACAGCGGTTCATTGAGATCGGGAAGGATAAAGTGTGTATCTGATTTTTGAGAGGCATTGCATTTGATAGCCTCGACCGAAGCTTCCTCTGGCTGCATATGTTTCTACAATGAACAATGAATACTTAATAAGCAGAGGGAGCAATATTGACAAGTTGCAATCTTTAGTTCGTAATATGATTCAACATGATAAGCAGATTATAAAGAAGATGAGGAAATTAACATTTTCAAATTTCAGAGAACTCGACTTGCGCAAGAATTAATCTTATATATTCCTTGTTTGACAGTCTGTGAGAGGGGACAAATTGTATGGTCGATTTTGTTGGACAATAACAAGTAAGGCAGGCGGAATAAATAACATCTAACAAGCAAAAAGCGATAACAGTAGATTCAACATCGTGACCTACATTTATGCGCAACGAGAACAATGCCAATCACTACTGCTATCTCCTTCACATTCTCTCTTCTTCGATTATCATTCACTATTTCGTGTTTTTCTTTTACATATACAAAAATAAATATTCTTTTACGTTATCAAAAAATAATAAACTCATCCAGAATGTGGAGTGAGCGTGCCTTCAATCTCCATAAGGTTCAGATTCAGAGGATTGATACTAGGTTCCACACACAAGAAGTTTAACCTCACAGGAATTCACGATCTTAAACACCATCAAGCCATCTATTTTCTCTTGGCAATCAGTCGTACAGATCATTAATCTTTACTTAAACAAGCCAAGAGCGAGATTGACAAAGAACTAATACATACTCTCGATGCAGAAATTATTATTGATTCTGAGGATTAGAGTTGTCAAAGATGATCTACATACTTCTTCTCCAGTCAATATTAGTATAGAAAAAAATGACTCCATATTCTTCTTGTTCTCAGCAAGTTTTATCTTCTTTCAAACAGGTTTGAATTGGCACACTTGCTTCCTCAAATACAAACATCTCCATGTTTTTAAATTTTTTTTTTAATTTTATTTGTATTTTTTTTGTTGAGAATAAACATCTCCATGTATTAAAGGAGTTTTTCCCTTAAAAAAAAAAGTATTAGAGAAGTTTGCCTCATGAACTGATGTAACTATCGTGTAAATAAGTATTTGAATTATTGCTAGGCAAAGCAAACTGATAAAAAACTACGAACCGCTCTCTTAAGTATTTGAATAGTTGTTAGGAAAAATGATATATTAAATTAAATGAGCCTGGTTTATCTGATTAAGTAGTGGAGGTTACAGAACAGAACAAACTAGAACCTCAACAATGTCCAAATAATGGGGTACGAGAAAAGCGATAAGACATGTCTAAATTTTAGATATAATTATCACCAAAACCAAATGCATATATAAACTGCAAACAACAAAGCCATGCTTCATGTTTTTCTGGATTAATTCTCAGAATTTAATAATAAGGACTTCTAACTATTATGGGGCATATGTACAATAGCCTGGGTACAACGTACAACAAATAACTACAAAATTTTCCAAACTATACGCTGACCACTACTATACATATGATACACTTGGCATGCGTACTAAAGAGCAATACAAAATGAGGAACATCTACAGCTCTTCTTTCTTTGATGGAGAGACATGTAGAGAAGAGCTAGAGCTACAACAATGAAACACAATAAAATGAAGGCAATAAAACAATGAATACATGGGGCCAAAGTATTTATTAGCCGAAGCTCAGAGTGATGATGAGGCCTACATAGTAATATATCTCTCCCTAATTGCTCTCCCTTTTCGCTAATTTTCTCTTTGGTTTGTCCTCAACCTATTTCACCTTTGAACTGAAGAAACTTATTTAACCCCATAAGGTTGGAAGATGTAAAAGGTACCGATACCTACAGATGGAGTAAAATCTATCTGTCTTCTCTATTCAGATTTGCTCAATTCCCTTAACTTTCTATCTACCTATTAGTTCTACTTTTCTCCCGAAATTTCTGTGATTTGTCTTATTCCTCAGCCTATCAAAGCTCAAAACAATTATAGATTAGATTCTAAGAATCATTCTATTCTTCTCGTATTCAAATTGTTAGGAGATATACAACAATAATCATGAAATATACGAGGGAGATATATTTTTAAATTTATAAAAAAAAGTATCTCAGGAAAAGTACATGTTAAGTGACAACCAACACCATGCTCTGTTCCACTCACAAAACATAAACACATACAACCCACAGATCCTATTCAAGAGGCCACCTACATCACCCATAATTACATTCCACACTGAAACCCAGTCGCCCATACCAAAACCATGCTCGAGGACGAGAGAATGAATAGTATTTAGGCGTGGAAATTACCATTTGCTGACACAGATATCCAAAGAATAACGAGGCCAAAAAAACATATGTTCATGATATGGGGAATGTTAGATATCCTTAACATCTCTGTCCCCTCGATCTCCCTAAATTTTGAGGAGAACATTGGGTGCACAAGATCCAATGTCTACTTGTCAGTGCATATGATATCATATACCCATGTGGGCAAATGATTATTATCCCAATTTGGCATTATTCAATAGTTCAAAAGCACTACCATTGATGTTGGAATAAAATGTTTACCTATACGAAGACAAAAACAAACCCCCCTTATATTTAGCCTCAATAAACTTGTGTTGTAAACTACTAAGAGCATCTCCAATGGGGCTTCATTTCTTCAAAATGAAGCCCCAACGGGACTCTATCTCTATCTTCAAAATGGAGATGGGTGAAAAACGTCTCCAAATTTGGAGACCTTTGAACTCATCTCCAAAACACTATTTATTTTTTTTATTTCCCATTTTACCCTTTTTGACCTTAATATCTTTTTAAAAATTCCTTCCATATCCTTTAATTAAAATGTGTATTGTATATTTCGTGAATGTATCTTATAAAATATTAAACAAAATTTTATTATTTTGGTACAGTTGGAAATGTCTTGACGATACCTTTAAAATGAGACCAATTTTGAATATTTTTTTATTGTTTGAAAAAAATAATTGATACAATATTTATAGATAAGATTATTTAGTTATTTTGTATTAGCTTAACATATTTTAAAAAGACTACCCACTCATACAATGTGATTATTAATTGGAAATAGATAAACGACAAATACATAGAATCATTAATTGTACTTTCATTTTTAATTATTATAATCCGAAATTTTCTATTTCTGTCAAAATTTAATATTAAAATATACTAAATTAGAAAATTTATTTGATTAATGTTATATATGATATTATTAAATTAATTCCAAAGTAATTTTACACTTGATTATTTTACATTGTTAATACAAGTAAAAAGTTCATAATTTAAAATTAGTTCCAAAAAGTACTAATATTAGGCTCGTTTTAAAGCTTTCGGCGAGATATTTCCAACAGCATAATTTTTATTTTCCCAAATAGATTATTAATATAAGCAATTTAATGTAAAATTATTTATAACAAAACTAATCAAAAATTCTTATAAATTATAGAGATGCATGGTTGGAGTGGGTCTCTATTTTCTCATCTCTATAATGGAATATTTCGAGGAATATTCCATTATAGAGATGAGATATAGAGACCCCCATTGGAGTTGCTCTAAGGCCACAGAAAGGAAAGAGGAAGACCTTGTAAGGAAACTGCAGATGACTGGATGAGTCACTCCCATATGACATCATGACTGATGCTAGGGCCCACATTATTTACTCAATTACACTTCAGCAATTATTCCAAAAACATAATGAAAAAGGGAAAAAAGAACCAACCTATTCACCCTTTTTGGGGATATATATCATGCTTTATTCCAAGTTATTTCTCACAGAAAGAAACAAATAAACTGTGCCAAAATCGATTCATGTAGACAAAACCTCATGATAGAACATGATAAAACTCATGAAGAAAAGAAGAAACTCAACAATAAAAGGAGAAGGGGTTGGTTGGTGTGGTCACCTGTTGATGCTTTAGCCTTTGGTTCTCCACCTTAAGTGCCCCGTATGCCTTTCTACCCATTTCCTTTTCCTGCCCATTTTCACATCAGTAAGTAATCAATACATCAATTACATTACCTGAGAAAAAAAAATGAATGCATAAGTTTAAAAAAGAACCCACCTTTTGTAGCATATTTTTCTCTTCCAGCAATAACTTCTCCTCCTCTTGGAGCTCACCTAATGTCTGCAACAAATCCAGCAACTCCGTTATTGAATGGTCACGTGGTATGCATGCATGCCCATCAATAGTTAACACCAGAAATATTCCTCGTTATACAACCATTCCATTCATCATTGATAATAATTATTCTTAATTAAAGAAATTTGGGCCTAATTTTGGGAGAGGAGAGGGACAAGATGCTAAAAACCAACAAAAAAAAGTCGAGACCTTTTTCTTTCCTGTCCGTTGGATGTCCTTCGCTGCTGAGATTCTAAAATCCGACGGCGGTGACCCGTTTCTGACCGCCTGTTTTTGTCAATAAATCCACGTGTCAGAAACCCATTTGCCCCATCCAAATTAATCATACATCCCATCACGCATCTAATCCTACACACCACGAACAAATCGTGGATCTAAAACTCTAAACACATCGGCGCTCTTTCTCCGCTATTTCCACCTCCCTAACTAAATTCCACGCTCTGTCTTTTACTTTTATTATTTTTACTCGTAGGCGTGAAATTCAAAGCGAGGGTGAGATTAAATAAATATATACAGATAACAAATTAAATTAAAATTTTAATTCGTTATTAATGGGCATTGAGTGGGCTCCATAGCTATCTGCATCCCATCACCACACGCGGAACGGCGCTATACGATAAAATAGAGAACCAAAATTGTAAGCTCAATTATTAAAATGAAAATTAATAAATAAAACTATATAATTTGCAATTTACTAAATCAAAATGATTGAGTTAAAAGGGCAATTTGGTAAATTGGGACGAGGTTGGACTTTGTTTGTTGGTTTGTGGGAAAACTCGTAGCTCCGGAAAGTGGAAGGAGTGGCAAAATTACTTAGATCCACAATTGCAAAGAAACTCCCTCACTTTTATTAATTAACAAAATGATGTCAGATTGGAGCTAAAAGGTAAAAAGCAAAAAAGATTTAAAAAAAATATTCTTTTCAGTAATAAAATAAGGAAAGAAAATGTGAAAGGAGTGCGGGGACGAGGAGTCACGTGACTCGAATGCCGGCTTATGCGTCAGCCTTTCGGATTCAAATGGATGAAGAAAATACGGAAAAGATTTTTTCTAATTCTTGCACTAAAATACCTTGTAAACTTATTTTTTGCAAAATTGAAAGAATAAAAATTAAAGTATTATAACGAAAGTTAACAGCGGTCAGTACGGTCGCAATAAATGAAAAAATCAACGAAAAACGATATTTCCCTCGAAAATTAATTTCCTAATTAATTAACGCAGATAACAAGAGCAAAACAAATCGAAAAAAAAAGAGAAGATAAGAAGAATATAAATTTTCCCAAAAATAAGGGGTATTTTGGTCAACATGAAAAGGAAACAAAAAGAAAGAAACTACTGACCTCTGTTTCACAACCACCGCTGACGTCACCGTCGCCTCTCCTCCGTCCCCTCTTCGCCGACGTCATCGCCGTCTCTGTCACCTCCTCGCCGCCGCTCGTTGACGCGCCCGACCCGAAACCGGATCCGAAATCGAGCGGCGTGGCGGGGCTACAGGCGTCGCGTTTCGGAGCGACTCCGCCACCGGTTCGGACCGTCGCCGGCCGGGAGCGCTTGCCACGTAGGCCCCAGCAGAAGGAGACGGCGAGGGATGGAGGCGGGGAGTCGTCGGGGATAAGATCATGCCACGTCGGATTCCAGCAGGGGTTTCGGAAGCGGGCGATCTGGTGTGCCGCCAGCTCGGCGTGGCGGTGAGCGGATCCGAGCCAGGTGTCGGAGTCGTCGGAGTAATCCAACATTTCGGCGGTCAGAATCTAGATAGGGAAGGAGAAAGAGAAAGGGAGAGAGCAAAAGGAGGATGAGAGAGAGAGAGAGAGAGACTGATGGGCGAATGGGAGGGTGGAGGGTATTTATGTGGATGGGATAGTAGTGTCGGGTTGTCAGGTGGGATTAGGGAGAGGATCCGACCCGGTTTGGAGGAGAGACTGATGGAGAATGGAGATTGGGCTGGGGGAGTTCTTTTAAGTGTGGACATTTTGGTTCACAAACTAAAACTTTGGCTTTCTTTCATGATGACGTGTTAGGATCGTCTGCGTCTATCAGTAACACGTGCATCCTATGTAACTTTTCTTTGAAAAAAATTAATGCTGAGCATATTTAGGGATGATAATGGGCTGGTAAAATAGGGACTTGGGGAAATTCCTGCTCCCGCCCTACTTTCTTAAGAGTCTTTATTTTTTTCCTGCGGCAGTCATGGGCTTCATTTACTCACCTCCAGCCCTACCCTATTACAACCCAGGACCTTCATCCGGCCCAAAAATTTATTTTAGTCGATGAAAATTATGAATTTTTTTTGTTCGTTATCTGACATAAATAATGCTTCAAACTTTTAATATTCTATAATATTATCAATTGAACGAATATAATATTTGTAGAATTAATTTTTTTTTATAAGACAATTTTCGAAAATATTTGCTGAAAGAGGACAGTTGCCCAAGTATTTGCACTCATGGACTCAACAACTTAACTTGCCGTTCCCAACGGCGAGTTTAGTTGTTAACTCGCCATTGCCAATGGCGAGTTTAGTTGTTGAGCCATCGTCATTGTGAAACAAGCTGTTTAGTGCTAAGTTTTAGTTCAAAATTTTCAAAGAAGACTTGCTATTCCCAACGACGAGGACATTAATACTAGACTCGCTGTTGGGAACATCGCGTTTGGTTCAAATTTTTCAAAGAAGACTCGTTGTTCTCAACGGCGAGGATATTTACACTAGACTCGCTGTTGGGAACGGCGAGGATTTAGAAAATTTTACAGTGAGTGAAACATTCTGTTGGACTTAGTGAATTTTCGAAAAAAAACTCCATTGAATTTTTTTGAACTAAACTCGCTATTCCCAACAGCAAGTCTAGTGTAAATGTCATCGCCGTTGGAAACAACAAGTCTTCTTTGAAAATTTTGAACTAAACTCGTTATTTCTAACAGCGAGTCTAGTATAAATGTCCTTGTCGTTAGGATAAGTGAGTCTTCTTTGAAAATTTTGAACTAAAATTAATACTAAACACGTTGTTTCTCAATGGCAAGTATGAAACAACTAAACTCGACGTTGGGAACGGCGAGTTTAGTTGTTGAGTCCATGAGCATATATACTTGGGCAATTGTTCTCTTTCTGCAAATATTTTTTAAAGTGTCTTATAAAAAAAATTCACACTTGTACAATGAGAATAATATGAAAAATTTTCTTTAAAAAGTCAGCTAAATGGTTTTTTTTACTCAAAGTTGATTAGTGACACCGTCATCAACCGGTGACTTTCATTACAGAGTTAGTTGTATAACATAGAACTCAAAGCTTACTACAAATTTACAATACCACTAACTCAATAAAACCTTGTGAAACTAAAAAATAACATAAAACAAAAATTATGTTTCTCATCTCATGTTATAAACTTATAATAATATAAATAAAAAGATCGACAACATAAGTTTCATCCTTAAATCTAATAGAATTTTGGTGTTTCTCAGTTTTATCTTTAGAGAGCGTATGGACTTGGTAAAATGGACCAAGAGTATGGCATTTTCTGAATAAGTAATATACAATATGTAAATTTGCTGTACTAAAATAGTAGGGCCTGACAAGGGCCTACTTAGAGACTTAAAATGGCTATGATGAGGGCCGGATCAAGGTAGGGCCTAGATTAATCCGCGATCCCAGCCATATCTTCAGAAGGGCCTAATTTTCAGGCCTTAACGCTACCCTTTTACAAGAGGGTCGGGGCCTAGATAAGGCTTTTTGAGGTTGGGGTCAGGGGACCCAAGGGCCGACGCCATCCCATTATCATCTTAGACTTATTTTGTTGGTGTATACCCTATAGGCCAGTTGCATAATGACATTACTAGTTTACATTGCATAATGATATTTATTTTCTATTGAGGTCTTTTATTTATTGTGAATTAAATGAACATAATAAATTTCTTAGAATAGTAAGTTCAATGCCATGTGATATCAAGTACATGACTTGATTATGAGATCCTATTGACTGAAATTAGAACACTATTCTTAAATGTTCCTCCTCAACTATTATTGTGAATGATGACAACGATAATACATAGAACTAGTGTGTGCGTAGACTGATGACCATTCTCACGGGTCATGGATATGAGATATCAAGTATTCACATGAGTACATATTAGCGTAACAATGTACTGGATTGACCCACTGTAACCCCCTGTTTTACATTTTATGTATTTTTGGATGTATTTTTCTATTTTTGTGTATTTCTCTCATTGTATCTTTTTTGGACCTGTTGCCACTGAAATCGGTGTGGGAACAAACAAATAGATTTTTGGATTCGAGGGAAGTTGAATAGTTAAACCTGAACACTTTCACTGGAGTTTGATCGAGATTCTCCCGCCGTTGACCTGCAAAAAGTGCGAAACACCGGGGTTGATTCCGGCGACGCACCCTCCGACGCTCTTGTCAGTAATACGAAAGATTATGAAAGAGCTTTGATTGGCGAAAGATTGATTACCTGGTAACAGTGGGGGATGGGGGGTATTTATAGCCGCCTTAGGAACCAGTTTCGGGATAAGATCAAATTCCTACTTCCTAGTGAATGGATAGAAGTAATCAGGACCGTTGATTAAGAACAATCATAAACCCTAATTCTCCTATCCAGCTGGACTGGGCTTCTTGCAAGTTGGAATTCGCACCCAGTAAGATAGACTTATTTATAGGTTATTGGGCCTTTAGAAAAAGGCTCAGTTCCCATTTAAGACCCGTTTGTAGGTGAAATTACCATTTTACCCCCGAGCTTTAAGATTCGTGCCCGATTTGGACGATTCCGATTTAATCCTATTTTTAGCCATATCACGAGCCCCCCACTCCTGAAGATTGAGTTTGATCAGCCTTTGAGGAGTAGTTTTACTGTTTTAATGCCTTGTGGAGTTGTATCGGAGTCTAAATGAGGGGTGTCGAATCTTCATATGAGGTATTATGGTGATTTTCGGAGTAGGTGGTGCCCTCAAGATCGTTCTTGAGCTCTTCTGGTCTTTTGAGGATTTTTCTCGATTTTTTAATTATTTTTTGGATTATTTATCCAATTTTGCAAAGCGGTGATTTATTTTTCGAGGGCATTAATTAATTATTCTAAGCAATAATTATCTACCCAGAGGCTCAAAAATATTTCTCCGAATTTATAATTATTTTTTAGAATTTTTAATTATTTTTTCTGAATTTTAAACCATTTTCTCGCAATTTTTAAATAAACAATTCGAATTAAATAAATAAAAAATAGATTTTTTAAATTCCATTTATGACGTGGCACGATCTGGGCTATCCATTGGCTTTAGGCACGACTTTTGAGGAGATCTAACATCTATGGTTGCTCAAAGGTGGATTTTCCCATTATTTGGGGTCGGTGGCAAGTTGCTTCGGCAATATTGTCGACCCTCGCCAATTACCTCGAGGATCTGGCATGTGTCGCCACGCCGAGGTATCTCTGTGCCTCGGTAAGGGACCCCGAACCTCCTAAAGTGGTTCGGCGAGGTCTGCCGAACT
Source organism: Hemerocallis citrina (assembly GCA_017893485.1). Lineage (NCBI taxonomy): Eukaryota > Viridiplantae > Streptophyta > Magnoliopsida > Asparagales > Asphodelaceae > Hemerocallis > Hemerocallis citrina. The sequence goes on from CM030367.1 coordinate 22,224,573, forward strand.
CCGAAGCAAGTTTTTTCCATGTTTGAGCATCGGTGCCAAGAACGCTCGGCAAGGCGTACCGAAGTCCTAAAGTGAGAGTTTTTTCTCATGTTTGAGCGTCGGTGCCAAGAACACTCGGCAAGGCATGCCGAAGTCCCAAAGTGAGAGCTTTTTCTTATGTTTGAGCGTCAGTGCCAAGAACGCTCAGCAAGGAGTGCCGAAGTCCCAAAGTGGGAGTTTTTTCTCACGTTTGAGCATCAGTGCCAAGAACACTCGGCAAGGCGTGCCGAAGTCCCAAAGTGAGAGTTTTTTCTCACGTTTGAGCGTCGGTGCCAAGAACGCTCGATAAGGCGTGCCGAAGTCCCAAAGTGAGAGCTTTTTCTCATGTTTGAGCATCGGTGCTAAGAACGCTCGGCAAGGCGTGCCAAAGTCCCAAAGTGAGTGTTTTTTCTCACATTTGAGCGTCGGTACCAAGAATACTCGGCAAGGCGTGCCGAAGTCAAAAGTGAGTTTTTTTTCTCATGTTTGAGCGTCGGTGCCAAGAACGCTCGGCAAGGGATGCCGAAATCCCAAAGTGAGTTTTTTCTCACATTTGAGCGTCGGTGTCAAGAATGCTCGGCAAGGCGTGCCGAAGTCCCAAAGTGAGCATTTTCTCACGTTTGAGCATCGGTGCCAAGAACGCTCAGCAAGGCATGCCGAAGTTCCAAAGTGAGTTTTTTCTCGCGTCACGTTTAAGTGTCGGTGCCAAGAACGCTCGGCAAGGCGTGCCGAAGTCCCAAAGAGAGTTTGACAGCTTGGAGACGGCAGCTGGCCTTTTGGCTATTGATCATCTGACGGTTTTGACCGTTAGTCATTAATGAGACGGTACGACTCTTTGTCGTTTTGTGTAAATGGGCCTGTCTGTTGGGCTTCTGAAGCCCAACATCCTTCGGTTTGTATGCCAACCCCTATAAGACTCCTCCCCCGCTCTCATTTTTTCACTTCTCCGAATTTTCCCTCAGGCGGTTATTTTCACTAGAGAGATTCCGGCGATCACCGGCAGTATTCCAGTGAACTTTTCCGACCGGGCGTGTCACTTCAAGGTAAATTAAACTTAGTTTATTTTAAGTCAAAAATGTCTCTTTCCCCTACTTCGGAGCCCTCCCCTTCTGCCGGCGAAGCGCCGTCTCCGAGTCAGAAGCCTCGCGTCGACAGGGGCAAGAGAGTTGATGGTCGAGATACCATAGTTGAAGATCCGAAGCGAATAGGGGAGTTCGACAGACTGCCAGGCATGTTGATGGGGCTCCATAGGGTTCGGGAGCTTCCGGAGGAGCACACCGAGCGCTCGTATATGGGAGGGGACGGAGCTTCGAGGAGAACGCAGCGAGAGAGACCTCGGAAGTGGACGACACCATCTCAATCCTTAACGAAGCAGACCTGGCGACGATCCGGGAGTGCTTTCATATCTCGGAGGAGTACGAGTTGATGCTACCGGGTCCCGAGGTGAGGGCCAACTCGCCGATGCCAGTAAACATATGTTTATGGCTGGTCGACGCCTTCATCGCCGGAGCGCGTCTGCCTCTCCACCCGTTCGCCGTTCAAGTGCTGAGGTGGTTTGGGGGTTAGCCCCATCCAACTAATACCGAATGTGTGGAGGGTCATCAACGGGTTCGCGCTCCACTGTCAGGCAGCTGAGATCGAGCCGAACTTGAGGGTGCTTCGGACACTTTATCGGCTTCATCAGCAGCACAAGTACGAATTCAGATACTACTTGGCTCCGAGGCATGGTGCTCAGCTCGTCAGCTGCCCCGACTCGATAAAGCACTGGCGAGACAAATACTTCATAGTTCGGAGCCGCGAACCGTGGTGTATACCCTCGGATTAGGTGGAGGAGGTGATGAAGAGGGTAAGGGAGGCACCGATGCTCTACCCCAATGAAGAAGAGATGGTTCAGATTCTCCTCGACCGGCCGAAGCTCGATTGGAAAGATCTGACGGAAGATGCGCTCTTTAAGGGAGGGCTCTGTCGCATAGATCCTAGTATGCGGCTTTATCCATTTGTTTTTTTCTTTTCTAATTCGATTATAAAACCAAACTTTTCTCTTGTTGCAGAGACCATGGATTACGATGCGATTCTGGCGCAGAGAGCGGCCCTCGGTAGCAAGGCACCTCGAAAGCACAAGAGGGTCGCCACAAAGATGACCGCGCCGAAGCCGAAGACCGTTGACGCCACCGTTCAGGAGGCGGAGGCTTCGGCAATGGTGACCCCGAGGAGGGCGCCAACAGCGACCTCGACATCGGTCGAGGTTGGCAAGTTCCCGATGGCCGCTGCCCTCGGGATGGAGACGACCCTGTTGACGGCGGAGGCCGAGGTGTTCCTGACCGAGGAGCACAAGAAGATTTTTATTTCGGTCTGGCAGGTTCGGAAACTTTACGGCTTCTTCGGCGACTCGACGTCGAGCATGCAAGCGGTGAAGCACTTGGCGATGCCGAAGGATCGAGTTGCCATGGACGCCGGCAGCGTGGGCGACAATGCCCTTGAGATCGCTCGCTTGGCGGTATCAGAGAGTATCAATTTTTTGCTTTTAAACAACTTGCATACTTATTTCTCTAACTTTTTTTTGACTCTGTGGTTCGGCTGCAGATAACCGTCCACTTTGGCCATTTTATGGAGAAGATGACGGAGCTCGAGAAGGACCTGAAGAAGGAGGTCGACCGTGCTCGAGCTGAAAAAGCTCGGATCGCCAATGAGCACGAGAAGTTAAAGATCGAGGCGGACGGGAAGGCGACGAGGCTGGAATACCTCGAAGACCTCGTCACGAAGCTCGAGGGCGATCTGTTTTGGTAGAGAAGGAGGTGGCGAAGCAGCAGGCCGAGGCTGTGGAAGCTGCTAAGGTTGCGGCGGCGAAGGAGGCCGAAGCTGCAACTATGGAGAAAGCGCAGGGCTTCCTTGCGACCAACATGGCCAAGGCATACACTCACGCCATCGAGCAAGTGTCGGAGCGGTTTCCCGAGGTTGACTACTCCGGATGGCGATTCTTCCCTGAACACGTTGACGGCTTCGACGACGAGTCCGAGGGGGAAGTAGGGGATGAAGAAGTAGACGCCGAGGTCGAGATCGTCGGCGAACACCAGGGGTCCGAGGTGACCTCGCTAGCGATGGTAACGCCTTCGGGGGAATCCGACCCCATCCCTTCTCGATGCCCTAGGAAAGAGGTCGCCCCCTGACTTCTGCTTCTTTTTTTTCTTCTTGCTTTTGTACTTTTTGATGTATTGCCTAATTGGGGACTGGCCACTGCACTTTTTGGAATGAATGAAATCCATCTTTTTGAGTTTGACTAGGTGTGTGAGTCTTTGGAAATGAGTTTACAAAAATTTTCTTGAAATTTGGCTAAGTTTTCACGTCGCCCTGCCTAAAGCTTCGGTTACGCGTTCACAATTTTTTTTTGAAATTTTGCTGCGTACACATTGCCTTGTTCAGGAGTTTTGGCTTTGTGTTTACCAAATTCACTAATTTTTGCTAAGTGTTTTTGTCGTTTGCCTTGGAATTTTCAGCTCGTTGAGGTGACACAGCTTGTCGAAGCACCTTATGCGGTGGAGGAGTTACGTTCCGAGGTTGGCCTAGGGGCAACGAAGTTATGCCTCGCTAGGTGCCGAGAGCGCCTTTACAAAGTTGAGTTGGGGCTACGCAGAGCTGAACGTGAACAAAATCATCTGCAACTAATTGTAGGCCGACGAGACATCGAGATTCGAAGACTAGAAGAGAGGCTTGGGGAGACGACCCCTGAAGGCGATGATGATGGTTCGTCAACACCCTTTAGTCTCGGTCTGAGGCTTAGGCATCTTCGCCACTCCTTGTCGAAGATGACAACAGAGAGAGATAAGCTACTAGCTGAGATTTACGACTTGATGATAGCAGAAGACGAGCTTTTGGCAGGGAGAGAAGCACTAACAGTAGTGATGGGCAAGTTGACGGTGGAGCGTAACGAGTTGTTAACAACAATGAGCAAGGTGACGGCGGAGGTCGACGAGCTGAAGAGGGTTACGGTCGACAAGAGCATCGAGGTTACTCATCTCCGTCGAATTGTTGTCGACAACTCTGGTGCTGCAGGCTCCGCTCGGCTTCGTCGCTTCAAGATAGCCGTGAAGGACGACTCTTTGAAGCAACGAATTGTCAAGCTAGAGGCGGAGGTCGCTCGCCTCAAGCCCCAACCTAGATGGATCAACGTCAGAAGCACCTCATGTATCCGTGAAGAGAGCGAGCGAGGGATTTCTTTTTACGAGCTTGCAACTCGCTCACCCATTGCTCGGCGAAGCTCAGGTGACGCACAAAGTGGGGTGGCTGTTTCGTCGAGCGGAGCGTCCGTTGGTGCGATCATCAGAAGCAGTGTAGAAGATGCGTCTCAGTTCACTGGTCTGGGGATGAGCACCGAGGTTAGACGGAGGCCTTACAGCATTCGCCGCCCCCGGGTGTCTTTAAACCGAAGCATCCCTGTGCCTAGGAGGCATTGAAGTGGTTTTTTATTTTCCAAGTTTTGCATCTTGTCTAAGTACGAGGAGTTGGTCCTGTAATTTTGGCTTTTTAAATCTTGTAACTTCGTTGTAGAGAAAAGTAGCTGGTATTGTAATCTGATTTGTTCCTCAAACTTTATAAAAACGAAGCTTGTTTCCTCTTTTGGACTTGTGTGTTTTGTTAATCATCTATGGTTGTAGGAGTACTTCTAAAGGGCGGACCACTTCTTACTCGCTTATGAGTGAGGAGTAGAGGCGGAGTCGAGCCAAGCTTTAAACTCCGAACTCTTTGTTTGAGTAAGTTTCAATGGTTGTAGGAGCAGTTTCGAATGGCAAACCACTTCTAACTTCGATCTCGTTGAAACATAATCAGGGTCTTAAACAGAGAGATAGGACGATCACAAAAGAATTGCTATGCAAAAGAAGTTCTTTATTAATAATTGCTAATCGGCCGATTCTAAGTTGCATGCCGTTATTACAATGGAAAAATAAAGAAGCAAGTACAAATAAAAAGAAGATAGGAATGGTTCGACATTTGATGGTACTTAGAGAGGCATTCAAACACCCTCTTGGTACTTCAGTAAATGGTCGGCGTTCCAGGTTCTTGGTATCTCTTTGCCTTTGAGGTCTTCAAGATGATATGCTCCTGGCCGGACTACTTTGGAGACCTTGTATGGTCCTTCCCAATTCGGGGCTACCTTGCTCTTTTGGCTGGGGAACGAGATGGCTAGCTTTCTGAGGACTAAGTCCCCCTCCTTAAGATTGTGGGACGGACCCTTTTGTTGTAGGCCTGCTCGATTCTTCTCTGATAATTTTGCTGGCGAATTGAAGCTCTTTCGCGGAGCTCATCGATGGGGTCCAAATTGGCTCGGAGCTCCTTGGCATTTTGCTCTTCATTATATGCGATTAGGTGAGGAGATTGCAAACCAACTTCTAGGAGAATTACGGCCTCAGAACCGTAGGTGAGATTGAAGGGTGACTCTCCTGTGGGGGTCCTTTTCGTAGTGCAGTAGTTCCATAATACGTTGGGAAGTTGTTCTGCCCATAAACCTTTGGCCGACTTGTCTAGTCTCTTCTTGATGCCGGAGAGGATCTGCCTGTTGGCATTCTCTACTTGACCATTGGATTGAGGATGAGAGACGGAGGAGAAGCATTGCTGAATGCCGAGGTCTTCACATAAAGAGCGGAATGCTGTCCCTATAAATTGTATTCCGTTATCTGTTACTAGGACTCGAGGTATGCCGAACCTATAGATCATATTTTTCCAGAAGAACTGCAGAACTTTGTTCTCAGTAATAGTTGCCAGTGGTTCGGCCTCGATCCATTTGGAGAAATAGTCGATTGCCACAACTAGGAACTTGAGCTGGCCTGGAGCTGGTGGGAACGGGCCTAGCAAGTCCATCTTCCACATTGCGAAGGGAATTGGACTCGAGAGAGATGTGAGTTGTGCTTGTGGTAGGCGGCGGATATTGGAGGATTGTTGACAGGGGCTGCATTGCCGGACATGTTGCTTGGCATCCTGAAGTAGGGTAGGCCAGAAGTACTCATAGTTCAGAACTTTTCTGGCGAGGGACCTCGATCCTGAATGTGCCCCGCTTATACCTTCGTGGAGTTCTTTCAAGGCATACAAGGCTTCTTCTGAAGAGAGACACCTCAAGTAGGGTCGACCATCTATTTGGTTATAGGAGCGTTTGTACAAGACTCCCTCAACGAGGGTGTTTCGCACTGCTCTCGTTCGGATTCGGCGAGCTTCTTTAGGATCTTGAGGGAGGCTCCCGTCTCTGAGGAACTCAATCAAAGGCTTCATCCAGTTATCCCTGAGTTGGAAAGGTAGCGACTCCATTGAGTCGGGGACTTCTTCTTCGATGCTGGGCCTTAGGAGAACTTCGATCAGGACGGTCTGCTCGAGACCTTGGAGGGAGGAAGATGCTAGTTTTGAGAGGGCATCTGCTTGGGCGTTCTCTTCTCTAGTGATCCGTTGGAGTTGTGCCTCTTCAAACGAAGCCATGAGACTTTGGACATTGGTTAGGTACTTGGCCATTCGGTCGTCTCGCATCTCGTATTCTCCTAAGACTTGATTTACCACAAGCTGCGAGTCACTGAATATTCGGACACGTTGCGCTCCTGCCTTGCGAGCCATGCCCAGGCCTGCTATTAGGGCTTCATACTCAGCTTCATTATTGGAAGCTTTGAAAGTGATGCGGAGGGAGTATTGGAGAACGAAATCATCTGGACCTGCCAGAATAAGTCCGACTCTGCTCCCTTCGGCGCAAGAAGATCCATCTACATATATTGTCCAAATGGGAGGCCCATCTGCTGCTTGACTAACTTCCGGGATTGTGCTTTCCACTATAAGCTCAGCTAGGGCTTGAGCTTTGATAGCAGTCTGGGGTTGATAAGATATGTCATGTTGACTCACCTTAGTTGACCACTTCATTAGACGTCCGGAGGTCTCGGGCTTATGTAGGACCTGTTTGAGCGGCTGGTCGGTAAGGATGACCACCGAATGGGATTGAAAATAGGGACGGAGCTTCCTGACTGCCATGACTAAGGCGTAGGCTATCTTTTCTAATCTCGGATAGCAGAGCTCGGCGTCTCTGAGGACATTACTCACATAATAGATAGGCTTCTGAGCCTTGTCTTCTTCCCGCACTAAGACAGCACTGAGGGTTTGCTCGGAGGCAGCGAGGTAGAGGTGGAGTGTTTCCCCGGGAGTAGGCTTGCTGAGGAGTGGGGGGTTGACCAGATAGGCTTTCAGTTGGTCGAAAGATTCTTGCTGCTGCTGGCCCCACTCAAAGCCCTTAGCCCCCCTGAGGGCTTTAAAGAAAGGGAGACACTTCTCCCCGGACTTGGAGAGGAAGCGCCCTATAGCCGTGAGGCATCCTGTAAGCTTTTGCACTTCTTTCACATTTGTAGGAGGAGTCATATTGAGGATGGCTTTTATCTTCTCGGGGTTGGCCTCAATCCCCCTCTGACTGACCATGAAGCCTAGGAATTTACTAGATGAGATCCCGAATGCACACTTGTTCGGGTTTAGTCTCATATTATGCTTCCTCAACACGTCGAAGGCTTCTTGGAGGTCGGCGACATGGTCGGACCCCTGGGTACTTTTTACTAGCATATCATCGACGTAAACCTCCATGTTCCGGCCGATCTGATTCTTGATGACCTTATTGACGAGGTGTTGGTAGGTGGCACCGGCATTCTTGAGTCCGAAGGGCATTACTCTATAGCAATAGAGACCTTGATCTGTGACGAAGGACGTCTTCGGAATATCTGGGGGGAACATTTTGATTTGGTTATATCCGGAGAATGCGTCCATGAAGCTCAGCAACTCATGGCCCGAAGTGGCGTCGATTAGGGTGTCGATGCTGAGGAGTGGGAAAGGATCCTTAGGGCATGCCTTGTTCAAATCTGTGAAGTCGATGCAAATCTTCCAACTTCCATTGGCCTTTTTGACCATTACGACATTGGAGAGCCACTCCGGATAGTTGACATCTTGTATGAACCGGGCTTTGAGGAGCTTCTCCACTTCTTCCTTTATAGCTTGCTGTCGCTCTGGGGTGAACTTTTGCCTCTTCTGCTGGACCGGCTTGGACCCCGGAGCGACGCTTAAGTGGTGGACAAGGAGTTCTTCGGAAATTCCCGGCATATCGACAGCTGACCATGCGAAGTGGTCCCGATTCTTCTTTATGCACCGGACTATATCGGAATAGAGGGCAGAGGAAAGGGTTTTGCTAATGAAGAATGTGCGGGTCGGATCTTGCTCCGAGAAGGGCACTTCCTCCAGCTCGTCTATCGATTTTGAAATAGGCTGGGTGTTCCCCTGGGGAATTTTGAGGGTCTCGAGGGAAAGGACGGGTCCTCCAATTGAGGTCATGTAGCATTTGCGAGCCATCTCCTGACTTCCCCTTACTTCCCCTACACCTACCTTGGTGGGGAACTTCATTTTCAGATGATAAGTTGACGGGACGGGTCGACCTAGGATCACATTGTAAGCGGTTGGAACGTCGACAACCATGAAGTCCATTGGCTCCGTTTGGGTAGTAGGAGTTTTGCCAGCGGTTACGTCGAGGGTTATAACCCTTTTGATCTTCACTGGCACTCTCGTGAACCCATGGAGAGTGTAGCCGGCTGGCTTTAGCCTGTCCGGTGATAATTTGAGTCCTCAGAAAGCCGCTAGGAAGAGATGTTGACAGAGCTGCCATTATCCACCAGAATCCTTTCTACTTTGAAGTTTGCCATGTGGAGGTTAATCATCGGTGCATCACAGTAGGGGGTTCGGACACCCTCTAGCTCTTCATCCAAGAAAATGACCGGGACTCCAAGACCTTTGGGAGGGGGTAGGCTATGTACCGAATTGACTTTCCTGATGAAAGCCTTTCGAGATGAATTAGCGGTTCCTCCCATTGGACCTCCGTGGATGAGATGCAAGATGCGCTCTTATTCAAATTCGGGAGTCTCGTCACGCCTCTCGGGCTGCTTGTTAGCCCTCCTGGGGGGTAGAGGAAGGTCAACCCGGTCATTTCTTACAAACTTGGAGAGCTGCCCTCTCTGAATAAGGACTTCAATTTCATTCTTCAAGGCCCGATAATCATTGGTGTCGTGGTCGTGGTCTCGATGGTAGCGGCACCACTTCTCCTTATCCCTCTTTTTCCCAGGGATATTCATCTTCGGGGCAGGAGGCAAGATCCCTTCTTTCTCCACTTCCAGCAGAATGGTTGAGACATTGGCATTGAGAGGGGTAAACTTTTCAAACCTGGGAGGTGGATGACGCTGACCCCCGTTGTCCTTCTGGAGCTTTTTAGCTCCCTCGTCTTCAGCGATCTTCCTCTTATTTCCAGAAGAGGATCCCTCGAATGTGGGGTGATGTTCAGCTTCCTCCGCCCGGATGTACTTCTCGCTTCTAAAAAGAAGGTCGGAGAAATCTCGCGGGGGCTTTTTGGCTAGGGAGGACCGGAGGTTCGAGTTGAGGACATTGGACTGGAAGGCGGGTGCAGCGACCGATTGGTTGAGGTAGGCGATGGACCTGGCTTCCGCGGTAAACCACTTGACATAATCTCTCAGTTTCTAGCCCTTCTTCTGATTGAGGAAGAGTAGTGAAATGCTCGTCTTTTCGGAGCGGCGGCTGCTCACGAAGTGGGTTATGAAGAGTGTCTCGAACTGTTCAAAAAAGAAGATGGAGGATGGAGCGAGGTGGGAGTACCATTCCCGAGCTGGGCCTTTGAGAATGGCTGGGAAAGTCTTGCATAGGAGACATCAGAAGCTTGGTGGATCATCATGAGAGTTTTGAAACTCTCGAACTGCAGGGGGCTTGAAATTTGCTAGAACGGGTACCTCCATGATGGTTCGAGAAAACGGAGGTCTGCTCGGCCACAGGGTCCTTCTTCTCAGTTTCTCGTCTTTATCGAGTTGACCGAGACACCTCTCCATCTCATGGAGACGGCGGTAGACAGCATCGTCCCTTCGACGGTGTCCTGGTGAGCCTCTGGACTCGTCTTTGTATGAAGGGGAGCGTGGGCTACGACATCGGTAGCTTGGAGACTGGTGAAGGCTAGGAATGTGATGGCGGTGGCTCGAAGCTTGAGGAGGACTGAGGGACCGATGGCGAGGGCTCCAAACCGGCGGAGGAGTGGGGACTCTCTGAACATTATTGTTGTTGTTTGGCTGGAGATTGAGGGCCTGCAAGATTGTTGCCTGGAACTCTTGGAATTCTGCTCGGGTGATTGGTCCATTCTGGTCCCTCTGGGGCTGTTGACCAGTGGGAGAGTGATGCCTTCTTCGACGGTACTCAGGGAACTCCCTCCGCCTCCTATGAAGAGGGGACCTCCTGTGGTCACGACGGCGAGGAGATCACGCATTTGGACGTTTTGAGTGGGAACTCCTTCACAGGCCCACCTTTCATCCAAACTGCGGCGAAGGTCCTCTTCTTTCTACCGGTTGATGATAACGTTGCGGAGGTCTTCTGAGGGCCAAGGGTTATGGGATGCCATGGAGTCGGTTGAAGGGTTATGTATGGAGATATGGTCGTGGTGAAGAGGTTGCTTCTGAGGATGAGGACGAGAGGTCCCAATACCGGCATTCTCGGGCCCGAGTGGAGCCTGCTGGTGTTGAAGATTTTGGAGAGGAGGCTGCCCCTACTGTAGCGGCGGATTGGGTTGAGGAGGGAGCTGCCCCTACGGCTGGATCGGTTGGAGGGGAGCCTCCGGTTGCGATTGAGGAGGAGTGGGTCCATGGTTGGACCCTCTAGATCTCAATTTCCTTGGTGGCATGGCTGGAGGCGGTATTGACCAGTGCAAGAGGTTGGACTGCTATTCGGGTTCCCACAGACGGTGCCAATCTGTTGCCGCTGAAATCGGTGTGGGGGCAAACAGATAGATTTGTGGATTCGAGGGAAGTTGAATAGTCAAACCTGAACACCTTCACCGGAGTTTGACTGAGATTCTCCTGCCGTTGACCTGCAAAAAGTGCGAAACACTGGGTTTGATTCCGGCGACGCACCCTCCGATGCTCTTGTCAGTAATCAGAAAGATTATGAATGAGCTTTGATTGGCAAAAGATTGATTACCTTGTAACAGTGGGAGATGAGAGGTATTTATAGCCACCTTAGGAACCAGTTTCGGGATAAGATCAAATCCCTACTTCCTAGTGAATGGATAGAAGTGATCAGGATCGTTGATTAAGAACAATCATAAACCCTAATTCTCCTATCCAGCTGGACTGGGCTTCTTACGGGTTGAAATCCGCACCCAGTAAGATGGACCCATTTATGGGTTATTGGGCCTTTCGAAAAAGGCCCAGTTCCCATTTCAGACCCGTTTGTAGGTGAAATTACCATTTTACCCACGAGCTTTAAGATTTGTGCCCGATTTGGATGGTTCCGATTTAACCCTATTTTTAGCCATATTTGGACCGTACATTGGATCTCCATTTTTTCAATATATTCATTTTATTGTTTTTATCGTCTTTTATTTCAGTTCTTGATTCCATGGTCTCTCTTTTTTTGTTCGTCCCTGTTGATCGAGATTTTATTTCGATCCTCATTGCTAAATTGTTCATATCCTATTTTATTATTTTTTTTATTTGCTCATTAGCACTCTTAAAATCCATTAGCACTCTTAAAATCCACTACCCCAAACCATACCCATTTATTAATTAAACCCATTAGCTAAAACTACCCAAACCCATGAATGCCCAAACACGTTTAAACCCCCCTCTACCGTCATTCACTTGATCCCCTAACCCTAAAAACTAATACCATATATATATAAAAACCCATACCTGTTCGTTCTCCATCTCCTACAACTGCCTCTCCCTACTCCCGTTTACCCTCTCCCCTGCATCCTCCTGTCGCTCTGCCCAGCCAGCAGCGATAGCATCTCCTAACCCTCTCCCCCGTCCTCTCGAGCTCTTAACAGCTTTCTGGCCAGTCTTAAAGCTGCACCGTTCGAGGTACTTTATGGGCGGAAGTGCAGATCACCAGTGTGCTGGGATGACATTGGTGAGAGGAAGTTGTTGGGTCCGGAATTGATCACCAGGACAGTTGATGCAGTGGTTCAGATTAGGAAGCGTTTGTAGGCAGCTCAGAATAGGCAGAGACGATGGGCCGATGTCCATCAAGAGGGCTTTGGAGTTTGAGGTTGGTGACCATGTTTTCCTAAAGGTATCGCCTTGGCGCGGTGTCATTCGGTTTGGTGGTGGAGGCAAGATTAGCCCTATGTTTATTGGACCGGTTGATATTGTGGAACAAGTAGGCAAGGTGGCCTATCATCTAGCATTGCGGCCAGCTTTATCAGGAGTGCACGATGTTTTCCATGTCTCACAACTCAAAAGATATATCCGAGATGAGAGCTACATAATCGACTATTCTGAGTGGACCGTTCGGCCGGATTTGACTTGTAAGATTCTGCCAGTTGCTATTTTGGATCGGCGGAAGAAAGTGCTTAAGAACAAGGTCATCAAGCGGGTTTGTGTTTCTTGGAATCCTCACTCGCCGGGTGACTCGACTTGGGAGCTGGAGAAGGAGATTCAGCAAACGTTTCCTCATCTGTTTGAGTAGTTTTTTGTTTTGTTCCTTCTTTTCTTTTCGGGATTACCCTATGTACCTCTTGTTTGAATTTTGAGGACGAAATTCTTCTTGTTAGGTGGGTAGGATTTGTAACCCCTGTTTTCCATTTTATGTATTTTTGGATGTATTTTTTTGTGTGTATTTCTTTCATTGTATCTCTTTTGGACCGTATATTGGATCTCCTTTTTTCAATATATTCATTTTATTGTTTTCATCTTCTTTTATTTGAGTTCTTGATTCCATAGGCTCTCTTTTTTTGTTCGTCCCTGTTGATCTAGATTTTTTTCGATCCTCATTGCTAAATTGTTCAAATCCTATTTTATTATTTTGTTCATTTGCTCTATCTTGATTTTTTTTGGATCTATTCTTACCCATTAGCACTCCTAAAATCCACTACCCCAAACCATACCCATTTATTAATTAAACCAATTAGCTAAAAGTACCCAAACCCATGAATGCCCAAACCCGTTTAAACGCCCCTCTGTCGTCATTCACCTGATCCACTAACCCTAAAAACTAATACCCTATATAAATAAAAACCCATGCCTGTTCATTCTCCATCCCCTATAGCCGCCTCTCCCTACTCCCGTTTACCCTTTCCCCTGCATCCTCCGGTCGCTCTGCCCAGCCAACAGCGACAACATCTCCTATCTCTCTCCCCCATCCTCCCGAGCTCTTGCACACCCCAGAACCCATCGTCCCTTCTCCTCTTGACGCAACGACAGCAAGCAGCGGTGTTGTGCCTCTTCTCCGGCAGCAGTCAGCCGCAGCGATTGCACTGCGACCCTGGGTTCCCCTGCCGACTTCGCAGTGCCAACCGCAGCATCCCGGTGCTCCTCTCGACTGCAATAGTGACAGCGAAGCCACTGCCATTGCCATCGTCTCTTCCTCTCTCTCTCTCTCGTTGTGGTGCGAGCATGAGAGTGCTCGTGTTGTGTGTTCGTGATTCTTCATCGTGCTCGTGGTTGTGTTTGTTGGGTTCGTTGTCATTCGTTGTGTTCGTGCCCCAGGAATCTGTTCCTGTTATTCTTACTTTTGCTTCGTTTCCGTCGTCTTTCTGCCAAGTAACTTGTATTCTTTTCTTTGTGTAATACAAGTACTAAATACCACATGTAGTATAGTTGGGTTCTAGAGACAATTCGTGTGTGAATCCTCTGTTATATATTGTCTCTATTGTGTTGATTCGACCGTAGTTGCATCATTACACACATGACATGTAACAATTAGGGATGACTACTTTTTGATGTATATATGCATGTTATTTGTGATATCGTGTGCTTGATGTGTTATTCGTGCTATAATTTGTCGTGGACTTGCAAAATACCCTATACCATGTGGTTTTCTGGGTTCAATTCAGTTTTGACTCGTGTTTTTGTGAAACACTATATGACTTATATATATTCGCTGAATTCGGTCGGAAGTATACTTTTCAGATTTTCTGACGGATTCAGATTTGTATGTTTGTAGCAACCGGAATCCCAGTTTTAGTGTAGTACTGTCTTGCTGTCCTGAACTAGAATTTTCGTTGTTCTGTTATTTTATGTGTTATCTTTAGTTTGTATATGTTCATCTGTCACCTTGAACTCGTTAATTGTTTATAACATGCTATTCTCACTCTGTTTTCTGCACATACATATCTGTCTGATAATAATAACAAAATAACCTGAGCCGAAGTTCGTGGGAAAGATCTAGTAGTGAAAAATATATAAATGTGTACTTGGAAGGGGGGCCGTGTTTCCCATCTGATTATCTGTTATGTGATACGATTCTGTTATCTGAACCCTGACTACATTACTTCTCTATTGGAAGGTGTACTCAGAAGAGAACCTTTAGGTTCTATCTATCTGTCTGGATTTGCATCTGATATCTGTCTGTCTGATACTTGAGTACACGGCCCTATATGATCCCTACGAAATCTTAACAAAATTTGTTTGAATGTAGCAACCATGTGGTAAATAGTTGAGACACATGAAGTGCTACCTAGATAGTAATAAACACAAGACTTATAAGAACATGATATCTTTATCTGTTTATCTATATATGTTATCTGCCATCTGTTATCTGATTATCTGTTATCTGTCTGACTATCATCTGTATATCTGTCTGCATACCACTTGACACTTGACACATGTTATCTGTATCTGTTAGTATACCATGCTATCTGATTTGTTTTCCTGATTCATGTTAGATATAATATTTCTGTTAATATGCCTATTCCATGCTATGTTTGTTTCTGCTGTATTTAGAATTATCATTTTTTCCATGTACTTGTTCCTGCACTAGAAGCGGCCCGTAACTTGCATTGACGGAAATCTTGTTTCTTTTCCTTTTCTTTGCAATTTATTAATTGCAGATCAGGATGAACAACTGCCAGATGGTGTTGGTGATATGAGATATTAGTGCTGGAGTTTTGCTATTATTATTATTTCTGTTGCTTATTTGGAATAATGTATCTGTTACTTAGATTTATTTTTTATTTGGGCATGTGACCCTGGATAATTAACTTGCTCAGATCTGATTTATTTGAGATTATTATATTTTGGTTTCAGGTAAATTTCTGTTGGTATATTTGATTCGATATGTGGTTGATTTCTCTTGCTTCCGACTCTGATTATTTCTGTGAGATGTTGTAAAGATTCCGAACAGCTTATGAATGATGAAAATTATTCGTTGGGCTTAGTCACGTATCTGTATTCCGTATTTTCTTTTTGGGAAGCGGGGCATAACACCCACCACGAGAATGTTGGAAGGATCATTACGTGAGTGTCATAGGTGGTTCTCACAGTGATTGTGGTGTACGTAGTCTTTTGACTTGAAGTCACTACGGTTCCCTGCATGAAAATTATGTTATAATGCCGTCAAACATTGCATTAATAAGAAGATTATAAAGTTGACTATTGGATATACTACAAATTATGCAGAGGGATGTGAGTTACTTAGATAGGATTTGTCTCTCCTACATAACAAGAGTGATATCTACGAGCCCCTTGATTGAGTAAGACTGCAAAATGTATGACCGTGCTCAAATGAATCAATATGAGATATTGAGCTCATTTGTTTTAGTAAGTCTACTCGGACATTAAGAAACCAAAGATTAAACTATACAAGGGTGACACGCCCAATGCCTTGTGGTCAATTAAGATATCTGGACAAAATGACTAGACTATATGGTAGCATTGGTCATGGATGGATTATGTGTAACACTCTGAATTCCAAATAAGACTCAATTCGAAGTTCCATAGGATCTTAACACTTCACTTCGTACAATTTTACAAGGAATTAAAAAATTTATTTACAACAATGATTACATTAGCGCAGCGGAATTATAAATTATAACATGGTACATGAATTAATCAACAACTTGCACATTTCTTTAAGCAGCATTCACTCTTTAGTCTTGTCGATCACTTTATCCTGCATAGAAACTGTGGTCATGTCAATTGCATACAACTGACGCTATAATATAATACATCAATTTCTCTTACTTAGAAAACACACATTTGGCACAAAACAAAGCTAAGGGACTATCCTATTGATGTCGTGTGTGAATGTGCACTTAGTCCTTAATGCAGTTATTTATATTAGATGACACTAATGCGTACTTGTTCGGATTCTATCCATCCCATACTACATAGGTCCGAGGGCAAGCCCTTATTCGTTCTTCATCTTGTAGGGTTGATTCCATCGCCATGATTTAAACTGCTACGGTAACCACAGTAAGTATCATAAATGTTCTATGAGTTACGAGCCCATGTCTAGACAGCCTGGAGGGGAATCCCACGTCGTGACATGACGCATCATGCAGAGCCTATGGACAATTCGCCTTCGTCATTGAACGGTGGCACTATGTAGTCACCAAACACCCCACAAGTGTTGCCACGGTCCCAATAATTTCAGAGATGTATCCACGCCATGACATGATGCATCAAGCAGGCAACTTATGAATACTCTCACACCGTAGATCCGAGGCCCTCATACTTGTGTTTTTCTCTTACTTTCTAATTCTTAGATAATAGAATCATGAATAAAAATTAATACTCTAGAATTAGCGTTACCTCTACATCGGTCTTAAGTATCAATCATTAACCATGACCCAATCCTGGTCTTTTATCATCACATTTCTCTTTCAAAAACTTCATGTATGCCGATGTAAGGACTTAGCTAAACTCTAGTGTCTAACTCGTTTCATGTTCATCAAAAAGAGAGTTTTCACATTCGTAAATTTCATATTACATCAATGATCTCTTGTATTTCATTTTCCATGCGCAATTTAAAACAAATCTCATATTTAATCTTACTCAATTTTTTTCCATATCAAGAATCTCATTTTAGATTCCTATATCAAAATTCTTTCAAGAGAAAATATTCGTTTTCTTTATTTAATCAAAATTATATTTTAAGAACTTATTTGATTTCTTCTTCTCAAAATTTGCTTCTAATCCCATTTTAATAAGTCAAAATATTGTAGAAATAATTTTCATGAAGTCTAGATATTTTTCTAAGATTTCTAATAATTTTTCTCAATTTTATATTCATCAAAAAACAAAAAAAAAATCAATCAAGAAAAAAAAAACCCACAATAAAAGCCAAAGGCCGGATTCGAACCAGTCAAACCGCCCCCCTGCCCAGTGAACAATAACTGCTCTAAACCGCACCCAAAGACCACAAGATCTTAAGTGACTAACCATCATATGGAGAACTTAATATATACTTAGGCTTGGCTTTCGGGTTTTGTGTATAAATCAGATTTAAAAAAAAAACAGAGTCTCTTGAGAGACTCGAACCCAAGACCAAAAGCTCCGCTGAGCTACAGTAACGCTCCCAAAATGCAGCCACTGACCAGTAGGTCTGAGTGACTAACTAGTATAGGAAATGATTAAAACGTTTTTGTATAAACTACCTGAAACTAGTCCTTCTTTAGCAAACTCGATTTTTCTCATTTTATTTGTACTCATAAAATCTAGATTTTTCCTGGTTTTTTTTTAATTTTATTATTATTATTATTATTATTATTATTATTATTTTTTAACAGTAACTTATAAT
This sequence comes from Hemerocallis citrina, assembly GCA_017893485.1. NCBI lineage: Eukaryota > Viridiplantae > Streptophyta > Magnoliopsida > Asparagales > Asphodelaceae > Hemerocallis > Hemerocallis citrina. The sequence goes on from CM030367.1 coordinate 22,242,153, forward strand.
TTCTTAGAATAAATAAAACTCATTTTTAAACATATAATAAACTATTTTTCTTTAGTTCATTGAAAAAAGTAGATCGTGAATGCATTTTCGACATAGACACATTTCTTTTTAGAATAATCTTTCATCAACAAATTTTCCTTTCGTTCATATACAATTTTTCGTTCTTTAAAAAAGATCAAGCTCTTTAAATTAGTCTTATTCTTACAAAACTAATTAATCTTTCTCGTATGTTTCAAGGAGCGACATGGATGATAATCTAGCGATTACAATATTACTCATAAATGGCAATTAAACACACTTTTTACAATAAATCAATCTATTTCATAATCCATGGTTTACTAGTTTGCATTCTATAAGATTATCCATAAGCACAATTTTTCACATGTTGCATTCTACAATTCATTCATAAGAAATTTTTTCATAAAATCATAATTCATCAATTCGATCTAGCATGCAAATATATTAACCAAGCATCATAACAAGTCTTAATTAACACATCTCATTTCATTTTTACTAATTTCATGTAGATAAGCTAGAGTTTCTTTTCCTACTAGTTTCTTCAAACAAGTACAAGCATATTTTTCCTATTGTTTCTAGCATATTCACAATTTAAAATCCTAGCATGGTATCTAAGTTAGAAGCTTGAGAAATTGTCCACCTTATTGAAGAAACAAATAGAAAACTCCTAGGAGGCTCCTTGAATGCACAACGGTTCCCTTCTCCTCCTAGTTTGTGCCACCAAAATGAGCCTTCTCCTCCTTACTAGATGAAACCCGAGCTCCTTCCTTCTACTCTTGATGTAGGCCGACCTCCACTAGTGCAAGAACACACCACACAATCTTTCAGTCTTTTTACTCACACTACTCTCAATCTTTTACTCACAATGTTTCTTTTCTTCTCTTTTCTCTTGTAAATTTTCTAGTGCAATTCATGAAGAAGATCAGGGGGTATATATACACTTTTCAAGCACAAATGGAGGGCTAAGAGTAGTTTAGATGAGCTTAGATGAGAGGCTAGGATGCATTAGGGAGTTAGACTAACTACCCATGACCACATAACTACTCACCACTCACCCTCCCTCTCTCCCACTCCATGAACAAGCCCGGTCTACCCCTTCTCTTGCACTCCACATGCTTGTGCAAAGTACGTGTCACACAATGCACACTACAAATTTGTTTGTACACTAAATTGTTAATTTAATTAGCTATTTGATCAAGTCTGCACTACAAGTTGTATTAATTCTTATTAAAAATAACTAATGGGCTATTTTGGTGTGCTAGAAAACCATGGGCTCTCTAATTAAATCAATTAATTAATTAAGTGGGCTAGATTTAGACTATTAGGCCTAAAGATTAAAATAGACTTTAATTAAAAAGAGAAGAAATTTTATTCATGATATAAGAAATATTTTTAAAACTAAAGTACACATATTAAATTTGTACGTGCAAAACACGTGGAAAATAAAAGAAAAACTTTACATTGATAAATTAAAAAATTCAGGATATTACATTATGTCAAATTACTCACATTCCCGTTACATAAGTAGCATGATGTATTACTAGATACCGCTCACTGTTTGTAACACTAGAATATAATTTTAGTATTACTGTCAACATAATGAGAACATATAGAGTCACACACTTAGAGTGGATCGAAATTGAGATTTAAATTCATGAGATGAATTTAATTGGGTATCCTAGTAAGACTTTGATTCCTGACACGGTTGAGTAATTAATTAGATTAAATGGATCAATTAAACTTAGAAGGGCCACACATGAATTTGACCCAGGTCAGATTGTGAGCCCAATCGCCTTACCGCTCTCTTAGGGCTGATTATCTGCACCTATATATACGATACATTTTTGTGGAAAGACACGGAAAACTCTAGCCGTCACAAAAAATGTGTGAGAGAGAGGGAGATCGTGAGGAACATCCCCTTCCCGCAGCTAGTACTAGCATGGTGGAGAGCTTGATCATTTGATTCGTTTGTATGAATACAGTAGATGCACCGCAACCTTTGTAGTGCTGTGATTGACATATTTTAGAGACAGCAGATCTATCTTTAGAGTATAACTCCTAAATACGATTTATGATTTTTGCATAAATCCATTAATAGAATTTGATATTTTTGTAATTTTTTTCTGCTGTGTAAGCTGTAATTATCATTGAAACCTAACTTATTTGTCGTCTAACTAAAAGATAATTTTAAATGATAAAAATGAGTACTGTGGATAAAAATGGAAAACGCTTGCAATATAGATATGAAGTTAAATGTGTCCGCGTCACATGTCAACTGCATGTTTTAGTAGTAAGATACCTAAAAAAATGTATCATTATGAGAGTAGTCTGATTTGAAGTCTTTATTCTAGACTGTATTGTAAAATTTAATTCATTTATAGTAAGTGCATATTTAAGGCTGATAGTTCGATAAACATTATTTAATGCTTTCACGTTTACTATATACTTTCCTATTATTCTGAAGAAGTAACAAAAGTAGTGAGGATTTCAATTGCAATAAAAAAAAAACACCGTAAATCTATGTAAAATGAGCATGACTACACACACATAAATTTTTACTTCAAATATACATTATAAATGCATTGGGTTTCACTTATCAAGTTTTCATTAAAAGACAAGGTTTTAACATTGTCTTTTAGTGAGAAGTGGACCCCAATACACAGGGTCGGCCCTGAGTTCTCGGGGGCCCTAGGCGAACTTCCGACATGGGAGCCCCTAATAATATATATATATATTTTTATGCACAAAATACGCACCTATATTTACAATGGAAGTTCAAATTTGGGGCCCCTAAAATCGCGAAATCTCCGGGGGCCTAAGGCGGCCGCCTTACCCCGCCTCTAGGGTAGGGCCGGCCCTGCCAATACAATTATAATGTATGTTTATGGTAAAAATCCATGTATGTCAAGCATTTTGCATGTAAAATACTAAAATGCAGTTGCATTGATTGTTCGTGGACATTACTAGTGAGAGAAATGATTGCTGACCCTCCAAATCTCTAATCTCTAATATCTAATATTATAATGGGAGAGGCCTTAGTGTCATTTGTAAATCTACCAATACGTACATTGCATGTGCATAACTAATATGAAGGAGGTTTCAGGTTCGAGTCCTCACTACGTCAGATTTTTTACTTTAAAATTTTTAAATATATTAAATGTGCATCACACGTGTAAATTACTATCTATCTATCTATCTATCTATCTATAATATAATATAATATAATATATAATAACTATTGTAATGGAAGAGTTGGACTTGTAAATCTACCTACTTACGTGCAACACACATGTGCAACTCCAACTCTCCCATTATAGTTCACAATTACTTTTTAAAATATATAATCATATTTATTAAGACATGAATTGCACGTGTAAATCAGAGTTCTTGCTTTATTTTTTAAAAAAATAATACGTGCATCGCACGTGTATATTACTAGTATAACTTTATTTGTAACTCGCTTATATGATTGATCCACATATAGTTTTAATCTCTAATATTATAATGGAAGAAGTCCTTAGTGTTATTTGTCAATCTTTCAACGCATGCAACACACATGCATAATTATTATAAAAGAGGTCAGGTTCAAATTCAGACTACTTCTGATTTTTTAATTTTAAGAAACTATATTTATTAAGACGTGCATCGCACGTGTAAATCTCTAATATTATAATGGAAGAATGCTTTAGTGTCATTTGTAAATCTCTTAACATGTGCAACGCACGTGCATCACTATTCTAAATGAGGTTTTAGGTTCAAACCAAGACTACAACTGAATTTTTAATTTTTAAAAAAATTTATTAGTACGTGTATCACACGTGTAAATTACTAGAAGAAAATAAAAGTGTAATTAACTAGGATCACTAACTTTTTATAAGTGGACCATTTACAAAGAACTCTAACTGAAAATCTCTAATATTATAATGGGAGAAGGCCTCAGAGTCATTTGTAAATTTGTAATTCTACTAACACGTATAACACATGTGCATAACTATTATAATAGAGATTTTAGATTCAAACTCACACTATATCGAAATTTGTACTTTAAAAATTTATATTTATTAAGACGTGTATTGAACGTGCATTGTGCATTGAACGTGAAAATTACTAGTTTATATTTAATTTGATATGCTATTATTTCTCATACTCTTTAAAGATTACCTTTATGTATTTCTAATATTTTATATTATTTTACCGATTTACATGTAAGACCAAAAAGTTGAACAAAATAATGGTGATTCTTTAAGTAACATGAATTGTGTGCGTCACTGCCGCATAGGGTTCAGAGAGAATTTTCACGAGTACTCCCAAAAATCTTCAACTATCTTCTTCTAAGAGCATCTGTAGTCGTTTGCCAAATATCAATAAAATGAATATTTGGCAAACGAACGTGCTGTATTCATTTGCCAAATATCCATTTTATCGATAAATCGCTACAGTCGATTGCTATAAATGAGAATCGATATAGCTTTTATCGATAAGTGAGGGACGACATTCGAATTGCCGTCCCACGAAAAAAAATAATTTTTTATTTCAAGTGCCGTCCGTTTGAAAAAATAATTAATTTTTCGCTTTATTTATCGCAAAAAAGAATTAAAAAAACCCAACTAAAATCACCTCGGACGGCACTTGATGTGCCGTCCCACCAATTCCCCCTTTCCCGGACGGCACTTCATGTTCCGTCCGTTGAGTTAAATTAAAAAATATATATATAATTCACTGTATATTTGACTTGGGGAAGAAGCTGAAGAAGCTGAATTAGTGCTTCACTGTATAAAAAAATATAATTCACTGTATATAAAAAAAAGATTGAATCAGGAATAAGAAGAAGCTGAATTTGACTTGGGGAGAGAACTTGAAGTGCATATGTCTGACGGCACTTCATGTGCCGTCCATGCTTCAAGTGCCGACTTTTTTTTTAATTTTTTTTCTGTTATCGGACGGCACTTCATGTGCCGTCTGACAAATATACTAGCAGTTTTCCCGCTCCAACAGCACTTCATGTGCCGTCGCTTAATATTTTATTATAGTTTGCTAAAAAATAGCTTTGCACGAGTGCAGCAAAATTGAAAATCTTATTTCTATTTATCCATATATGGATATTTTTACCGTAAACGACTACAGATGCTCTAAGAGCATCCCCACTCGTGTTTTTGTCAAATTCAACAATTTGACAAAATTTGATAATTTTTTTTGAAAAGAATTATAATTTTGAGTCTCTTGGACTTTGATGCAATTTTTTTAACTTGGAGAGACTTGAACTAGTACTTTTATGAAAAGAATGGAGGGATTTGAACTAGGATTTAATCCCCCCCCCCAAAAAAAAGAAATGGAGGGACGGAACAACCGTCCGGTATTTTTTTTGTTAAAAATTGAAAATATTATTGGACGAAACATCATGTTCAGAGATGTATCGTCCGATCCATTTAAAAAATGTAAAAATTGAAGGGGCAAAAATGTTTCATCCACTATATTTCGGCAATTGCAAAATCGTTTCTCAAATTTGAGAAGCGATTGTTCACAAATTCTCAAATTTGAGGAACGACTGATGCATGTTTTTTGCCAAAATATGAGAAAATTGGTAAAATAGGAAATGAGTGTGGATGCTCTAAGCGCATCTCCAATCGTTTTTGCTATTTTGCCAATTTGGCAAAATAGCAAATGACAAAAGAGTATTTTGCTCCAATCATCGTTTGCTATAATTTGACAAAAAAACAAATCGGACAGAACACATTGTTCCTTCCGATTTTTTTAATAATGTTTAAGATAATTTAATTATGGATTAAAAGGTAATTAGTTATCAAAAATATTAAATTAGTGATTATTCAATTCAGTTATTACTTAAACCATGGATTAACTAGATTAAGCTTGGTTTTAATGGGCTTTGGTGGGACAGGACATGTTCTCCCGTCCAAACAAAAAATACTTCGGACGGGACAACTTGTTGTGTCTAATGCTTGGTGTTTTCTTTTTCTTTTCTTTTTTTTTCTTTAGACGGTACATCGTGTACCGTCCGATCGATTTTTTAAAAAAAAGTTCCAAAAACCCCTCAGACGGAACAAAATGATGCGTCCAATCGATGAAAAAAATTATAAACAATTAAAATGAAACTTCTTGTTCCGCTGCTATATTTGACAATTGCCAAATTCGTTTATTAAATTTGGCAACGTACCGTTCCTCGTTTGTTAAAATTTGGCAAATTAGCAAACGATTGCAGCTTGTCATTTGCTATTTTGCCAAATTAGCAAAAGATTGGAGATGCTCTAAGAAACTAAAAAAAAGTCAATCAAGAATATCCAGTAATAGATACGTTCCTAGTTTGGACCTCACCCCAGGCTTGTTGCAGTGCCTTTTGCCTAGTGGAGATCTGAAGTGAGGGCTTCGTCTCTCGACTTTCCTTCCAGGAGGTTATTTTGAGGTCTGTTTGTTTGTTGCTGGGGGCTTAGTCCGCCATGCTGATGTTATGTTGCTGGGGGATTTGTCAGCCAGGTTGATGTTTTGATTCCTTTGAGCTATAGCCTAGACTATGTTCTTGGTTTCTATCTTTCCTTGTGCATACTCCTTTCTCTGTATAGCAGGCTTCTTTGTTTGGTGTATAATGATGTGGTGTTGCCTGGGGATTTTGCTGTTCGGTCCGCATCTGGGTTGCATCCTTATTTTTAAATTCCCGCATTTGGATGGCATCCATGTTTTTGTGTTTGGCTTAGCTTTTTGTTGCATGCGTTCGGCTCGATTTTGGAGCCTTCTGTTGGTTCACGAGGGGTTTTAGTCTGGTCGGTTTGGCCTATGGTGTTCTTCACTCTCTCTCTTCCTTTTCTTATGAGGTACTCACCATTGTCGAAGCCGAATTGCGTTACTCATTGGTAAATTCAGGCGCAGATCTTCGTATCTTTTTTGAGAGTTTCTCTCCTTCGGAGGATGTCGTGGTTTAGTGCCATCATCTTCAATTATTTTCTTGCCTGACACCTTTCACCCTATGATGCGGGATTGAGCTCTGCTCCTTTTAGCTCTTCTGTTTTCTTCGCCTTGACTGTTGTCTTCTTTGCTCTTGCTGTTAGCCTTTCGTGTTTGGCACAGGTTGGGCCCAGCGTTTTTAGTAGGGGGCCAGGATCTTGTTCCCTTGCCAGCCCCAGTGCTAGTTTGGCTTCAATTCTTTTTGTCTTTGTTCGGATTCTTGCGGCGTGGTGGCCTTAGGTCGCGGTCGAGTTCGTGGTGCAGTTTGCTGCGGGTTTTGGCCGGGCGAGTTGATTGCGGATGTCATGCTTCACGCCCTATTGGACACTTTAGCTGTTGATGTTTCTTTCCCCCGTTGACCTTGGAGTAGTAATCCGTCAGCCTTACTGTATTTTGCTTTTTTGAGTGTTTCAGAGGTCCTCATTTCTCGGTGATCGACTACTGTATATAGCTCTCTTGTACATATTATTATCTGTAGATTGCGCAGTTTTACTCCCAGTAAAACCGCTCTTTGTTGTACTATTTTTTGTTAATATATATTTTCTGGGCTGGAGTTTAAGAACTCTATTCGCGTTATCAAAAAAAAAATGTAGATATATTTAGTAATTTCTTATGCTTAATTGGACTTCTTTGTTGACATACAATTAGGGCCGTAAATCGGACCGAACGGGACTGGACAACCATATGTTCAAGCTCAGACCGAAATTCTACTCGGACGGGCTTATGTCCGGCTCGGTCCAGGTCAGACAAAATTTTTATAGTCAAGACTCGGATCGGTAAAATATCGGACCGCAATAATACTCGGACGGATGAATGTTGGCTCTAGCTCGGTAAAGTATCGGATTTAATAATTTGTTCAAGTTCGGTTCGTATAACAGTTCGGACGGTCTACAGTCGGGTCATTTTTCGGGCCGGACTCGGACGGACGACAGACGGTCCTGTTCATTTTACATACAATCTACTCTTGCCATTTATCTTGACGTTCGTTGCGAATAACAATTACAATGCAATCATGTACACTCAAAAGTCTTCACTCTCGAAAAGCTAAAATAATGTTAGGAAAAGAGCATTCAATACCATATTCGTATCAGATAGTTACTCTGATACTGAAATAAATCCGAATTTGCAGGTATATAGACTGAGAAGAAGATAATTGGAGGGTGAGAGAGAGTAGGGAAGAACCGGGGAATAGAGAATAAGGAGGAAAATTATAATTCGTTGATTCTCATTATCATGATAGTAGGCTATTGTTTTTTTTTTCTTTTTCCCTAGTTGCCAGATAAAATATGTGAGGAAATTCCCAATTATTGATTCTCGAGGCTTTGATAGTGTACCCAATTCAATTTCCATCATAAACGGAATTGATTTTAGACATTTCTCACATATTTTATTTGAAATAGATTTCAGTTAAAATGTTAGTAAGATAAGTTTACAAAAAATTCCCACTTTTCACGGTAAGACCAAACCTAATAGACTTAGCCTCAAGAGTTTGTTGCCGTCCCTGGTAAGTGATACGGCTAAAAATAGAATTAAATCGGGACAGTTCAAATCGGGCACGAATCTCAAAGCTCGGTGATAAAATGGTAATTTTATCTACAAACGAGTCTGGAATGAAAACTGAGCATTTTCCTAAAACCCAGAAATCCATAAACGAATCCGTCTTACTAGGTATGGGTTCCAACCCGTAAGAAATCCGGTTTAGCTGGATAGAATTAGGATTTATGATTATCCTTAATCAACAGCCCTGATCACTTCTAACCATCCACTGGAAAGTAGGGATTTGATCTTATCCTGAAACTGGTTCCTAAGGCGGCTATAAATACCCCCTCCCCCCACTGTTATCACGTGATCAATCTCTTGGCAATCAAAGCTCTTTCATAATCTTTCTGATTACTAATAAGAGCGTCGGAGGGCGCGTCGCCGGAATCAACCCCGGTGTTTCGCACTTTTTGCAGGTCAACGGTGGGAGGTCACGGTCAAACTTCGGTGGAGGTGTTTCAGGTTTGACTATTCAACATCCCAAGAATCCACAAATCTATCTGTTTGCCCCCACACCAATTTCAGCAGCAACAGATTGGCGCCGTTTGTGGGAATCGACGAATAACAATCCACCCTATTCCATCGGTTAAGATCACCTCCAGCCATGCCTCCAAGGAAACTGAGATATAGAGGGTCCAACCGTGGACCCACTCCTCCTCAACTGCAACAGGAGGCTCCCCTCCAACCCATCTAACCTCAGGGATAGCTCCCTCATCAACCCGATCAGCCGCTGCAGCAGTCGCAGCCTCCTCTCCAAAATCTTCAACACCAGCAGGCTCCACTCGGGCCCTAGAACACCGGTATTGGGACCTCTCGTCCTCATCCTGAGAAGCAACCTCTTCACTGCGACCATATCTCCGTACATAACCCTTCAACCGACTCAATGGCATCCCATTACCCTCGACCTTCCAAAGACCTCCGCAACATCCTCATCAACCAGCAGAAAGAGGAGGACCTTCGCCACCGTTTGGATGAAAGACGGCCCTAGAGGGAGCCTCCCGCTCAGAACGTCCAAATGCGCGATCCCCTCGTCGCCGCGATCACAGGAGGTCCCCTCTTTGTAGGAGGCGGAGGGAGTCCCCTGAGTACCGTCGAAGAAGGCACCGTTCTCCCGCTGGTCGACAGTCCCAGAGGGAGCAGAACGGACCTATCACTCGAGCAGAATTCCAAGAGTTCCAGGCAACAATCTTGCGGGCCCTCAATATCGCCCCAAATAACGACTAGAGGCCACCTACCCATGAGCCAGCTAGGAGCCACCACCTTCACAATCCCTGTCCTCCTCCATCTCCAAGCTACCATCGCCGCAACCCCAGTCCACCCTCGTACGAAGATGAGTCTCGGGGCTCGGCAAGATATAATCAAAGAGAAGACTCAGTTTACCGCCGTCTCCACGAGATGGAGAGGCGCCTCGGCCTAATTGACAGGGAAGAAGAGCAACGGGCGATAAACCCCTGCTCGAGCAGACCTCCATTCTCCCGCATCATCATGGAGGCTCCCATCCGGGAAAACTTCAAGCCGCCTCACTTCGAGTCATACAACGGGGAGTCGGACCCTGCGGATCACATAGAGAGTTTCAAAACTCTCATGATGATCCACCATGCTTCAGACGTCCTCCTCTGCAAGATCTTCCCTGCCATGTTGAAGGGGCCTGCGAGAGAATGGTACTCTCGACTCGCCCCGGCCTCCATATTCTCATTCGATCAGTTCAAAGGGCTCTTTCTTACTCATTTCGTGAGTAGCCACCGGGCTGAGAAAACAAGTGTATCTCTGGTGACCCTCAACCAAGAAAAGGGTGAATGCCTAAGGGATTATGTTCGACGCTTCACCGCCGAAGCCCGGTCAATTCTCTCCCTCAACCAATCAGTAGCCTCTACCGCATTCGAGCGCAACGTCACTAACGCTCGCCTCAAGGCGTCCCTTGCCAAGAGGTCTCCTCGGGACTTCTCAGAACTCCTACTTAGGGTGGAAAAGTACATACGAGTAGAAGAGGCTCTCAACCCCTCTACTCTTGAGGAATCATCTTCCGAAAACAAACGGAAGAATACGAGCGAAGAGGGCTCCCAAAAATTCCAGAGGGACGGCAATGGCCAGCGCTGCCCGACTCCTCGTTTTGAGAAGTTCACCCCCCTCATTGCTAATATACCAGAAGTTCTTATAGAGGTGGACAAGGAAGGGCTACCCCGCGCCCACTTAGAATGAATACACCTGGCAAGAAGAGGAACAAGGATAAGTGGTGCCGCTTTGACAGGGACCACGGCCACGACACGGATGATTGTCGGGCTCTCAAGGAGGAGATCGAAGAACTCATACAGCGGGGATACCTGACCAAGTTTATCCAAAAAGATGGGGCTGAGCTTCCCCCCTGAGGAGCCTACGAACGAACAGAGAGGCCTACCAAGCTTCAAGACTCAGAATCTGGGGCCGTCTTCCACCTCATCCAAGGAGGTCCAATCGAGGGAGAACCCAGCTCCTCCCAAGAGGTCTTCACTTTATCGTAGAAGTAGGATCTTGATTTTCAATAATGCCGATGCTTGTAATCCGGCCAATAGCATGTAATAATGGCTCGCCCTATTGAAGGGATCACTTAGTTTATCTCAATAAAACTTTACATTTTTTTCATTGAAAATTATTGCTCTTGCTTCATCTCTATCTCTCTGAGTCACGACTCGCTAAATGGTGAGTTCAGAGTCCAGCTTCTCCTACATGGCTGCTCCCACAACTTACTAAGCTCAAAAAATGAGTTTGGAGTCCAACACTTGGTTCGACGTTGCTTTAGCCGCTTGCAAACAAGCAATGACGAGAAAGCTCACCATTCGGAATTGCTCCTACAACTCATTAACCCCCTCTAACAACGAGTTCGAAGTCCAACACGTAGCTCGACTCCGCTTCGACTACTTGCTCATAAGCGAGTAAGAAGTGGTTCGCCATTTGGAACTGCTCCCACAACCGTTGAATCTCTCTTAAACAACGAGTTCGGAGTCCAACATGTGGCTCGACTCCTCTTTGACTACTTGCTCATAAGCAAGTAAGAAGTGGTTCGCCATTCGGAATTACTCCCACAACCGTTGAATCTCTCTTAAACGACGAGTTCGGAGTCCAACACGTGGCTCGAATCCGCTTCGACTACTTGCTCATAAGCGAGTAAGAACTGGTTTGCCATTCAGAACTGCTCCCACAACCGTTGAATCTCTCTTTTAAATGACGAGTTCGGAGTCCAACACTTGGCTCGACTCCGCTTCGACAACTTGCTTATAAGCGAGTAAGAAGTGGTTAGCCATTCGGAACTGCTTCCACAACCATTGATTCTCTCTTTTAAACGACGAGTTCGGAGTCCAACACTTGGCTCGACTCCGCTTCGACTACTTGCTCATAAGAGAGTAAGAAGTGGTTAGCCATTCGGAACTGCTCCCGCAACTGTTGATTCTCTCTTTTAAACGATGAGTTCGGAGTCCAACACTTGGCTCGACTCCGCTTTGACTACTTGCTCATAAGCGAGTAAGAAGTGGTTCACCATTTGGAACTACTCCCACAACCGTTGATTCTCTCTTTTAAACGACGAGTTCGGAGTCCGACACCTGGCTCGATTCCGCTTCAAATTACTCGCTCATAAGCAGGTAAGAAGTGGTTCACCATTCGGAACTGCTCCTACAACCGTTGATTCTCTCACTTAAACAACAAGTTCGGAGCTCAACTCTTCCCTAAAGTTGCTCCTCAAACTTGTCTCCCAAATTGCTCTCTCCTAGAGCCAAGTCCTTCGCTCCGCTCGCCTCTAGAGCGGACCTCTTCTTAACGAGTTCGGAGCCAAAACTCTCCCATAGAGTTGCTCCTCAAACTTGTCTCCCAAATGACTCTCTCCTAGAGCCAAGCTCTTCGCTCCGCTCACTCCCAGAGCGAACCTCTTCTCAACGAGTTCAGAGCACGACTCTCCCTTAGAGTTGCTCCTCAAACTTGTCTCCCAAATGGCTCTCTCCTAGAGCCAAGCTCTTCGCTCCGCTTGCCTCCCAGAGCGTACCTCTTCTCAACGAGTTCGGAGCACGACTCTCCCCTAGAGTTGCTCCTAAAACTTGTCTCCCAAATGGCTCTCTCATAGAGCCAAGCTCTTCGCTCTGCTCACCTCCCAGAGCGGACCTCTTCACAACGATTTTGGAGTACGACTCTTCCCTAGAGTTGCTCTCAAGCTTGTCTCCCAAATGGCTCTCTTCTAGAGCTAAGCGCTTCTCTCTGCTCACTCCCAGAGCGGACCTCTTCTCGACAAGTTCGGAGCTCAAAACTCTCCCCTAGAGTTGCTCCTCAAACTTGTCTCCTAAATGGCTCTCTCCTAGAGTCAAGCTCTTCGCTCCGCTCGCCTCCAAAGCGGACCTCTTCTCAATGAGTTCGGAGCACAACTTGCTCCTAGAGTTGCTCCTCAAACTGGTCTCCCAAATGGCTCTCTCCTAGAGCCAAGCTCATTGCTTTGCTCACTCCCAGAGCGGACATCTTCTCAATGAGTTCGAAGATAAAACTCTCCCCGAGAGGTGCTCCTCAAACTTGTCCTCCAAGAACGGACTTCCCCTTGAGCCATGCAAAGCTCTTCTCAACTTCGTGAAGACGAAGATGTTGCGAGACTATCTTGACCTTGAGGAAGGAGGATTCTCCAACTCATCTCCGAAGAGAACTTGTTGATCTTCGAAATATCTTCGAAACAAGGGGTCATACGCCCCGATCCAACCTCCGTAGCAGTGGGAACATCAAGAAAAACTCTCCCTAGACTTCGGCACACTTCGCCGAGTGTTCTTGGCATCGACGCTCAAACGTGAGAAAAAACTCTCACTTGGACTTCGGCAAGCTTTGCCAAGCATTCTTGGCACCAACGCTCAAACGTGAGAAAAACATCTCACTTGGACTTCAGCACGCCTCGCCGAGCGTTCTTGCCACCGACGCTCAAACGTGAGAAAAATATCTCACTTGGACTTTGGCACGCCTCGCCGAGCGTTCTTGCCACCGAAGCGTAAATTAGAGAAAAATATGCCTCAAGAGCCACACTTAAATCAAGATCAACGGTGGTGATTAGAGCAAAAAAAGAAAGTCAACGGTCAACGTTGATCGAGTCAACGGTCAGCCGTTGATCGCCATGTGTCAAGTCACCGAAGCCCTCTCCTGGTTCAGAAATGCAATCCGAGCGTTCTTGCCACCGATCATGTAATAAGAGAAAAATTTATCTAAAAAGACAACAGTCAATGTTGACATAGTCAACGGTCAACTGTTGACTGCCACGTGTCAAGTTGCCGAAGCCCTCTCTTGGTTCGGAAATGCAATCCGAGCATTCTTGCCATCGGAGCTCAAATGAGAGAAATTTTTTACCTCAGAATTTGTGCTCAAATACAATCTGCGGCTCGGATTCAATCAAAAAAAATAAAATAAATAATAAATAAAAAATAAAAAATGAGGAAGCTACAGGATCGGGTCTGAACCCGATGGGGATCCAAATCCAAACCCTTCCTCTCTCTTCCCCTTCTTCAAAAAAGTTGGCGCCAAAACCAAAAAAAAAGGGGGACCCATCAATGCAGCGTCTTCTTCCCCGCGCTCTACTGTCGAGCCACCTCCATCGTCGAGCGCCGACCTCCTCACCTTGCTCTCCGAGCTCCACTCTCGTTCCTCCAACGTCGAGCTCCCCTCCTCCGTCGCCGACCTCGACTCGCCACACCCGAAGCTCCACGCCTCCGCTGCTGAGTTCCAGCTCCAGTGACGAGCTCCAATGTTTCCTCATCGAACTCCGCTATCGTCGAAGGCCTCATCAACCTCAGTCGTCGCCGAGCTCCCCATCGCGAGCTCCGAACCCATCGCCGCCATTAATGAGCTCCGAGCTCAACCTCGCGACCAAGCCACGCCACAATGTCGAGCTTACAAGCTTCAAGTTCCTCCCCACTACATTTGAGCCTCGCCGAACTCCCCATGCCGAGCTCGAACTCCATTAACTCCGAGCTTCCTTTCGTCAACGCCGACGTCGAAGCCCTCCACCTTCGCCGATGACGACAGGGCGTATGGGTCGGCAGAAATTGCCGAGCATTCGTGGCACCGGAGCTTAAATGAGAAAAAAGCTCCAACTTCAGTCTTCGCCGAGCTCCGATGAACTCCTCCCCTTGTCGACCTCCTTCGTCGAGTTCCCCCCGAGCTCCATGTCCGACGAACTCCGCCATGGTCTCGCCGAACCCAATCACCAAGCTCGAGCTTCACAAGCACCACCACCAAGCCGAACTCTCCCTCTCTGAGCTCCGCCACAGAGCTCCATACTCCCACCACTTCATCAACAAGCTCTCCTCCAAAGCTCCTCGCTCCTCTCGAGACTCTTTCCTCCACGTCGCGAGCACCTCGAGTTCTACTCCTCGTCGACCTCCGAAGACGAGCTCCCCCGTCGACCTCCACTTCGCGAGCCATTGGCACTTCGAGAACGGAGAAGACGAAGGAGAAGGAGAGCGGGAGAGAAAAAAGAAAGGAAGAAAAGAGCACAAGCAGAAAAGGAAAAAAAAGTCAACGACTCACCGTTGACTTTGCCGCGTGGCGCCGACATGGACTTCGGCAACTCTTGCCGAGAGTTCTTGGAACCGAAGCTCATATGGGAGAAAAAATGACCTCCTCCCGATGCGCGCTCGCTTGATCGTGATCAACGCACACGATCGTGCCATGTCACCAGGTATTTATTTATTTATTTATTTATTTAAATAATCAAATTAATTATTTAAATAATCCGAAAAAATATTTAAAAATCGGAAAAAATTAATTAAAAATTCTAAAAATAATTATTAATTCGTAAAATAAATTTTAAATTCTTAAAACAATAATTATTAAATTAGAATTATTAATTAAATTTTTTGATAATTAATTATTTAATTTGGAAATTAAATAAAAAATTCGAAAAAATTCAGAAAAATCTGGAAAAATAAAAAAAAATCCAGAAAAATATGAGAATAATTTTGGGTATTTTACAAGCTCAGACAATCACCATTACGCCCCGAGCTAGATCCAACTCTCCCGAGAACTACGATAAAATTTCGTAAGCCATTAAAACAGTAAAACTACTCCTCAAAGGCTGATCAAACTCATTCTTTGGGAGTGGGAGGCTCGTGATATGGCTAAAAATGGGATTAAATCGGGACCGTTTAAATCAGGCATGAATCTCAAAGCTTGGTGGTAAAATGGTAATTTCATCTACAAACGGGTCTGAAATGGGAACTGGGCCTTTTTCCAAAAACCCAAAAATCCATAAACGGATCCGTCTTACTGGGTACGGGTTCCAACCCGTAAGAAACCTAGTCCAGCTGAATAGAATTAGGGTTTATGATTGTCCTTAATCAACGGCCCTGATCACTTCTATCCATCCACTGGGAAGTAGGTATTTGATCTTATCCTGAAAATGGTTCCTAAGGCGGCTATAAATACCCCCCCCCCCCATTGTTATCAGGTGATCAATCTTTTGCCAATCAAAGCTCTTTCATAATCTTTCTGATTACTAACAAGAGTGTCGGAGGGTGCGTCGCCGGAATCAACCCTGGTGTTTCGCACTTTTTGCAGGTCAACGGCGAGAGATCACGGTCAAACTTCGGTGGAGGTGTTTCAGGTTTGATTATTCAACATTCCAAGAATCCACAAATTATCTGTTTGCTCCCACACCGATTTCAGTGGCAACAGTAAGCAAGCTACATGAAGCTATAGTCAGCTCCCTATAAATAAAGATAGCTCCTGAAAGGCTCAAAGGCAAACTGAGAATGAACCCAATAATAATTAAAAATTTTCCATGGAAAAATATATGCAAGATTATATATTTTATATAAATGAGAGTAAATCCTCCTCAACGTTGAACCCACCCAACCCCCCCCCCCCCCCCCCCCCCCCCCTAAATTGTTTATATACAGCTTTTGAGGATGAAGCTATCACCAAGGGTAAGGTTTTCAATAACTATAAATAATCATTAAGAATAATGATGAAATGTGTTGCCAAACAAAAGGAGAATCTATATATATATATATATATATATATATATATATATATAGTAATGCTCGGTTGAAACCGGGTTTGTTTTCAACCGAGTGTAAAAACATCGATCTGAGTCGTTGGGTCGCTGTTGATCGTGATCAATGACTTAGATCGATTCCGCTGTGATGGAGCGGAAGAGGCTAAATGGCAGAGGGGCAATATATATATATATATATATATATATATATATATATATATATATATATATATATATATATATATATATATAGTAATGCTCGGTTGAAAATGTTTTCAACCGAGTGTAAAAACAGCGATCTGAGTCATTGGGTCGCTGTTGATCGTGATCAATGACTCATCAATGACTCAGATCGCTTATATATATATATATATATATATATATATATATATATATATATATATATATATATATATATATATATATATGCTCGGTTGAAAACGGGTTGTTTTCATCTGAGTGTAAAAATAGCGATCTGAGTCGTTGGGTCGCTGTTGATCGTGATCAATGACTCAGATTGCTTCCGCTGTGATGGAGCGGAAAAGGCTAAGTGGCAGAGGGGCAATTTGGGATTTTCACGCTAAATAATGCTTCAGACTTAGCATTATTTGGTGTGAAGTATTTTTTTTGCGAAAAAATATACTTAGGCCGTTGTTGGGAACAACGGCCTAGGTATGTATAAGTGTTTTTCTAAACACTTGTACATACTCAGATCCTTCTCTCCCTCACTTTGCAGCCAACTCTCTCTCTCTCTCTAGAGCTTGCGAAACCCACTCCAAAACCCTAGTCCTCCTTGGATCCACGCCAGCCAACCTCCCCTTCTTGATCTCCCCATCTTCTCTAAACCTCTCTATCTCTCTCTCCCTCTCCCCTCTCCCAAATACCCCAAACCCTAACCCTACCCGAAATCCAAAATCACCCAAACCCTAGCCGAATTCTTCAAAACCCTAGAGTCTACAACTACTTCGTCTACAGTAGTGGCTCCTATCTGCCCCGGTCACTCTCCCGAATACCCACATTGTGAAATGTATTCACCTTTTCACAATTTAGTAGAATAAACTATGTTAATTTTTTTTTCTTTTCAATATTTGTGTCACGCCCCGCTTCCTAAAAGGAATACGGAATACGGTACGTGACTAAGCCCAGTGGATAGTTTTCAAAAGCTGTACGGATCTACTTGAGTCATCAAAACAATAAATATAGCAACATTCTCAACAAGGCATGCAAAAACAATTATAACTCAACGGCATTTATTGCAACAATAATAAATATCCCAACAAATACGAGATCCGAAAAAAACAATAATCCTGGGACTACAAGCCCAAATATAAGTCTCAATATAGTTCATGAATATAAAATAGTTTATCAAAACATTTAGCAAATTTTCCATTGCGCAGCTCAAAACTTTAGCTCACCAACTCTAGTAGGTAATTGATCAGCAAAACCTGCTCATATAGCAATTACAAGGAAAATAGGAAGACAAGAAAACATAACGCCCGTTAGATGCAAGTTCCGGGCCGCAAGCAGTACAAGTAGGAAAATGGAAAGGGAAAAACTAAACTAAACAGGAAATACTAACATGGAGAAGCAGCAAATATAACAGTCTAAAGATGGTAGTAAGCAGCGAAATAACAATAAGAGTATAATAGTAACAGTAAGTGGTCAACAGTAACAATAACAAAATGGATCAACAGTAAAAGTAACAGGATATGACAGTGAAAACAGTTATTCTTATGTCTAATGTTCATTACTATCCAGGTAGCACTTCATGCATCACAAAATTTATCACATGGTTGCTACATCAAACAGTTTTGTTTTAAGATTTCGTAGTGGAACTTCTATTGGGCAGTATATTCAGACAAACAGTAACTGTAACATCAACATCAAACAGTGTCATGGATCATGCCTTCATGCATCCAGAGATAAACAGTGGGGAAAACGAGTTCCTTTCTGAATACACATTTCTATATTGTCCACTACTCGAGCTTTCCCTTAAAAACCCCGGCTTGATTATTTTTCATTATTAATAAACAAGCGTGAACGAATACAAATAGGCCAAATACATGACAATAATAAAGGATAAGTCTAAGATGAATTATGAAACACAAACGACAACGAAAACAACTTATAACAGTCAAAACAACGAAACTTTCAGTTCTGGATAGCAAGACACTACCGTACCAAATCAGAGATTCTCGTTGCTAAAGAACTCTAAATCTAGATCCGTCAGAAAATCTGGAAACTAGACTCTCTGCCGATTTCAGCACATATATATAAGTCATACATCAGTAATAGAAACAGTGTTGAAAATAACGTTTGATACAGAAGTTATCTTCAGCCAGAAAATGCAAAATCTTGTTTATAAGCAAGAAAAAAGTTTAAAATTATCATAATTAAATTTGAGAAAAATCTGAAAGATTTCCTAACATATCTAGTTTCAAAGTATAAATTATCATGAAATTATATTACACATAGCATAGTCTACAAAATTGGAAAAACAGAGTAATACGACAAAATCTCAAGTCTGAAAGTTCAGACATAGTAATACCAAAACAAAGATAATTCATAAAATATAATTCGAAATCTAGATCTGTCAAAAGAATGATAAAGTAAACAAATCTTGATACAGTTCTTATTCACAAAGTTTTCATAAAAAACAAATTGAATTAGGTTGAAAACATAGTTCTTTACTGAACAACATGCAGTTTGGAAATATATCGAAGTGATTCACAAGTATGAAATGAGATTTAAAAATCATTAATTAATTCCAAAAGAATTAGGGATTGTTGTCACTCATGTCTAAACATACTCAGAAAAATATATGGTTCAAATTCTATTTTCAGTATCAGGTTTAAAATAATATTTCATACAGAATACATAGAGTTCAGAATCTGAAATATACGATATATCTGCAGTAAAATAGCAATAACTCATCCATCAAAACTCAGAATTGAAATCCGTTGAAAGTTCTCGAAACTAGAAAACAAAGTCTACAAATCTTGTTCACAAACTTATTTATTTTAATGATGTTAACAGGGTCAAAATATCTGTACAAGTATAGGGAAGCAGCAAACAAAAGTTCTTTTAGGCATTCTATCAAACAAGTTAACTACAAACGGTCCAATCTAAGATGTCATACAAAGCATTGTATACATAGGTTACTCAAATCAGCATGGCATGTGAAATAGTCTATAATGAGATAATACATCCAACAAACATTCATGTAACAGTCATCTACGACATACGGTGTGTCACAAACAACATACAATCAAGATGTCATCTAATCTAAATATTTTCTTGCAACGTGTGTCAACTATTGTAACTACTCATGATTAAGAGATGATGTCAACAATTAACTAACAACATAGGATTATTATGAGAGTACAAACATTTTTATACTATACTACTTATGGTATTTAACTTGTATGACAAAAAAAAAAACACATGCAAGCTGCTTGCATGTTATGAAGACGACGGAAACGAAGATGAAGATTAGAATAACGGGAACGAATCCTGAACAACCAACACAAAGAACAAAGAGACGAGAAATCACACAACCCGAAATAGTGCACAAGACACACGCGCACACACACACAAAGAGACAGCAGCAACCAAACAGCAAGAGCGGCGGTCAGCAACCACCAGGAAGTCGACAGCGGCTAGGGGCTGGGGTGTCACGGCTGCTCGAGGACAAGATGACGGCAGTGAAGATCGGAGCGACGCCTGGGGTGTCGCTGCATGACAGGGACGGTGAGGGCACACAGAAGAGAGGAAGAGGAGAGGGTGATCGGTGGTCGGGGGGTTGGGGTTTGCCGGCGTCGGAGGTCAGATACGACGACAACGAAGAGGTAGGGGAGGATCGGGGGTAGGTGGTGATGGCTGAGGTGAGGGAGAGAGAGAGAATATGATTAGGGTTTGGTAATTAGGGTTAGGGTACAATTAGGGTGATTTTATAGAGACAATATGGGTTTGGGTGAACTGGATAGTATCCAATAGGAAGAAAAGAATCCAATAAGAGACAAATAAGCCATAAAATGAGTTTAAACAATAGACGAGATTAAGAACAAATTGTAGGTCAAATAAATGAGGATTAAAAGCTGAATCAATACGAAATGAATCACAAGAGAGAGAAGAACAACACACGATACAAAAGAGACGAAAATCAATAAAATCAGCAACAAATAAAATAACCATGAATTTTGTTAAAAATAATTAAAAATACAAAAATGGGCAATAGGGGTTACAAATCCTACCCACCTAACAAGAAGAGTTTCGTCCTCGAAATTCAACCAGAAGTACATAAGGAAACCACAAAAGGAAAGAAAAATACAATAACAAAGCAAAAACAGCAAAACAAGAGCTACACAAACATATGAGAAAACCTCTGCTGGATATCCTCCTCCAGCTCCCAAGTCGACTCACCCGACGAATGAGGATTCCAAGAAACACGAACAAGCTTGATCAGCTTGTTCTTCAAAACCTTCTCCCGCCGGTCCACAATAGCAAATGACTGAATTTCACAAGACAAATCTGGCCTTACGGATAACTCCGAGTAGTCAATCATCACGGATATACTTCCTCAGTTGCGAGACATGGAAGACGTCGTGCACTCCAGATAAAGCCGGGGGCAATGCAAGACGATAGGCCACCTTGCCTACTCGTTCCACGATGTCAAACGATCCGTTGAACCTTGAGCTCAACTTGCCTTCGCCACCAAAACGAATAACACCTCGCCACAGCGATACCTTAAGGAAAACATGGTTTCCCACCTTAAACTCCAAGGCTCTATGATGAACATCGGCCTATTGCTTCTGTCTGTCTTACACAGCTTGAAGATGCTTCCAGATCTGACCATCGCATCCACCGTTCTGGTGATCAACTCCGGGCCCAACAATTTCCTCTTGCCAGTGTCATCACAGCACACTAGCGACCGACACTTACAATCATAGAGTGTCTCGAACGGAGCAGCCTTAAAACTGGCTGTTATTGTACGAGAACTCTAAAAGATGCAAGTGGTCCACCCAAGAACCTTCAAATTGCACCACACAGGACCTCAATATGTCCACTAGAGTCTGGATGGTCCTCTTTGACTGTCCATCTGTCTGAGGGTAAAAAGTTGTGCTGTACTTCAACTTACTCGCCAGACTCTGAAGACTCTCCCAAAACTGTGACTTGAACCTCGTATCCTTGTTGGATACAATACTGACTGGAACCCCATAAAGTCTAACAATCTCTTGCATGTACTTCTCAGCTAGGCTCTCAGTAGACTGTCCAACTCTGAAGGGAACGAAGTGAGCACTATTCGTCAATCTGTCCACGATCACCCAAATGACGTTGTGACCCTTAGGACTCCTTAGCAAAGCGGTCACAAAATCTATGGTGATATGCTCCCACTTTCACTCCGGAATGGGAAGAGGCTGAAGAAGTTCGGCAGTCCTCTGATGCTTTGCCTTTACCTGCTGGCAGATCAAGCACTGCAACACAAATCTCGCCACTGCCCTCTTCATACCATGCCACAAAAAATGAAGCTTCAAATCCCGGTACATCTTCGTACCACCAAGATGAATAGAGTATGATGATTGGTGGGCTTCCTCAAGTAACTTCTGACGAACCTCACCCTTCAGAACACATAACCTGGACCCAAAACGAAGCGATCCATCTATGTAGTGCCCCGAATTTCCAATATAATATCTTAGAAATACATGGCACATTTTCCAGCATCAACTTCAATTGCAATATTAAACACAGTCCCAAAAAAACACATATAATTTTTATATCAACTTTATTACAACAATTATTTACAAAACACAGCGGAATACAAAGCACCTTGAATTACAAACTTTTCTTTACAGCAATATCTTTTACAAAATTACACAAGCTTTATTATCTTTCTAGTACAAGCATCCAAATCCCAAGCTATAAGCATACCGGTAAAACATGAGGCTAGAGATAATCCTAATTCCCAAAACTATAGGGGTCAGCCATAACGGTGTGAGTGGCATAAAAACAAAGTAACATAAATAAAACATGAAACATGTAATCATAAACAACATGTAGTAAAGACGAGAGTAAATGAAATGAGAAAAACAATAAGTAAAACATAAAAACATCAAGAAATATAAGATAGTAAATAGTAATACACGAAAACATCAAGTAAATCTAGACTAAGTATCAAGTGTAGGAAAAAACAGGAAAACACAAGCAGAAAACCAAGTCAAGAAAACACATTCTCTATATGCTGACTCTCTAATGTATACTTGTCGGATTCTATGCATTCCATAGTACATAGGTCCGGTGCAAGCCCTTAACGATCTCTACTTTATAGGGTTAAACCCCTCGTTATGCAACTAATCCTACTACGGTGATGGAAAATAATATCCAGTATACTCTGCGAATAGGCACCAGAGCCCTCGACGCGCAAACATCATGTAAGATAGCTCAAAAACTGGAGAATCATCTCCCTGCCGTGTACCCCACGAATAGGCTTGCAAGTCCCTCGACATGCAGATATACCAGGTACATTCCATGAATAGGCTTGCCGGCCCTCGACACGCGAATGCACCCTGCATGCTCCGTGAATAGGCCTGCTGACCCTCGATACACGAACATACAAATGTCCTACGGTATTTATTGCAATAATAATAAATATCCCAATTAATACGAGATCCGAAATAAAACAATAATCCTGGGACTACAAGGCCAAATACAAGCCTCAATACATTTCATGAATATAAAATAGTTCATCAAAACATTTAGTAAATTTTTCAAAGCACAGCTCAAAACTTTGTCTCACCGACTCCAGTAGGCAATTGATCAGCAAAACTACTCATATAGCAATTACAAGGAAAATAGGAAGACAGGAAAACATAACGCCCATTAGATGCAAGTTTCGGGCCGCAAGCAGTACAAGTAGAAAAATGGAGAGGGAAAAACTAAACTAAATATGAAATACTAACACGGAGAAGAAGCAAATATAACAGTCTAAAGATGGCAGTAGGCAGCGGAATAACAGTAAGAGTATAACGGTAACAGTAAAAAAATGGATCAACAGTAACAGTAACAGAATGTGACAGTGAAAATAGTTATTCTTATGTCTAATATTCATTACTATCCAGGTAGCACTTCATGCATCCCAAATTTTACCACATGGTTGCTACATTAAACAGTTTTGTTTTAAGATTTTGTAGTGGAACTTCTATAGGGCAGTATATTCAGACAAATAGTAACAGTAACATCAGCATCAAACAGTGTCATGGATCATGCTCTCATGCATCCAGAGATAAACAGTAGGTACCACAGTAAACAGTGGGGAAAACGAGTTCCTTTCTGAATACACATTTCTATATTGTCCACTACTCAATCTTTTCCTTAAAAATTCCGGCTTGATTATTTTTCATTATTAATAAACAGGTGTGAACGAATACAAACATGCTAAATACATGACAATAATAAAGGATAAGTCTAAGATGAATTATGAAACACAAACGACAACGAAAACAACTTATAACAGTCAAAACAACAAAACTTCCAGTTCTGAATAGCAAGACACTACCGTACCAAATCTGAGATTCTCGTTGCTAAAGAACTCTAAATCTAGATCCATCAGAAAATCTGGAAACTAGAGTGATTATATAGAGACAATATGGGTTTGGTAATTAGGGTTGTGGTACAATTAGAGTGATTATATAGAGACAATATGGGTGAACTGGGTAGTATCCAATAGGAAGAAAAGAATCCAATAAGAGACAAATAGGTAATGAAATAGGTTTAAACAATAGACGCAATTAAGAACAAATTGTAGGTTAAATAAATGAGAATTAAAAGCTGAATTAATGCAAAATGAATCACAAGAGAGATAAAAACAACACACGATACAATAAAGACGAAAATCAATAAAATCAGCAATAAATAAAATAACCATGAATTTTATTTAAAATAATTGAAAATAAAAATATGAGCAATAAGGGTTACTATTTGAGTTTTCAATTTTTGTATTATGCGTTGTTAGTCTACAATTTAGAGAGTCTACAATTTTTGTATCATGTGTGTTGTATATATTTGTTGACATTTTTGTACATGTAGTATTAGTTGTAGTTGTAGAATATAGGAAAAGCAAACAAACGAGATTCAAAAATTTCAAAATTTTACGAGTAGGTTGGACTCACCGCGCATAAGGAAACACAACTTGTAGAGGCAATTTTCGACTCCCGGTTCGCAAGATACGTCCGTGTATCTCTTTTATTCAATAAAATCAAAATAAAGCGATACACAACTTGTAGAGGTGAGTATCTTGCAAAACGTGGGTCGGAACTCGCAACTACAACTTGCGTTGGCTTGTGTGCGGGGAGCCCGACCCATTCGCAAAGTTTCGTATTTTTTGGACTTCGTTTGTGCAGTTTTATTACGTATTTTGTTATGTTTTGAGCGTGTTTACAATAGAGAACCCACTCAAAAAATACGAAATTTTGCGAGTAGGTCGGTCTTGCCACTCACAAGCCAAAGCAACTTGTAGTTGCGAGTTCTCACCCATATGTGTCCGTGTATCGCATTCCGCTCTTTTTTCAAGTGTGAAAGCGATACACGGCCGTATATTGCAAACCGTGAGTTCAAACTCGCTTCGACAAATTGCATTGGCTTGAGTGCGGCAAGCCCGACCCAATCACAAAGTTTCATATTTTTTGAACATCATTTGTACGGTTTTCTCACGTATTTTGTTTCGTATCTATATATATGCCCATTTTTTGTTAACAAATTATTTTATATATGCGAATTTTCTTACAGAGAAATGGTTAGAAGGAGGAGAACTGGAAGGCGATATGGTAGTGGTCAGGGCGAACATTCCACAGAAGTAAGAGAACTATTAAATTTCATTGTGAATTTTGTACAAAGTAGTATTGTTACTACACTAATAATAATTTGTTGTGTTGGAATAGGTTGGTGGATCCTCTTCGGTAGAAAATCGAGGTCCAGGACCATTAAATCCAAATGTGCTCACTTTGCAAGACTGCCACAGAACTGAGGCAGTATGGGGTGGGATGATGCGGAGGTGTAATTTTTGCACTCACGAGACTTTGACGATGTACCCACATACCTTCGAGTACCTAGTCCAGGTTGGTTTCTACAGAATCAGTATGATGGGTTCGGTGAAACTCGACCGAGCACTTCTTGCATCCCTTGTCGAGCGATGGAGGCCAGAGACACATACATTCCATCTACCGATCGGAGAGATAACGGTGACGCTACAGGATATAGCGATGATCTCCGGTCTTCCAATAGATGGGATGGCCATGACGGGTCATATAAATTTTGATAAGAGAGAGCTGTGCAATGAACTCCTCTGTACAGAGATTGTTGACGAGGACGAGAACGATAAGGCTATTTTTGTTGGACAATCAATCTGACTCTCTTAGTTGAAATTTTTTTTTGAAGGGAGGTTGACTGATGAATCGACCGACCACTAAGTGCAGTGCTACACCAGAGCGTACATTATAACGGTGCTTGGAGGTGTTATCTTACCTAACTCATCCGGAGATACCATACCGCTTATGTATCTACGATTGCTCGCCGATCTAGGCGAAGCTGGCCGGCACAATTGGGGAAGCTGCACATTAGCAACGTTGTATAGGATGTTGTGTTCAGTAGCGCTAGATGGAACCGATATGACCGGTCCGATGGTCTTGTTACAGATTTGGTCATGGGAGCGTTTATACTTGGTTTGTCCCTGAATTATGAGACCGGCGGACGGTTGGATGGCCGATGCACCAAATGTGAATATGTTAGCACCTTTAGGGGTATATGGACAGGTAGATAGAGTAATAAAGACAACCCAAAAGGTGTACTAACTTACTATAGAGACGAGCTCGACCAACTACGAGAGAGTTCGTGATTTGGAAGTCGTATACACCCGAGTGGGTGGGAAGACTACCACCGGTGTGCATGACCGGATTGCAGTTGCGGTTAATGATGGCTCCACTCATCAACTTTGGTCCAGTGGAGCATCAGTGGCCGCATAGAGTCATACGGCAATTCGGTCTTCAACAAGATGTACCCAATAAAAACATCGGCCTATACAACTCTGAGTTACACACTGTTAGAGGTACCGATTGTATGCCTATCCATGATTGGGCAGATTTCCACTATGCTCATGTTGCAGATTGGAATGAGCAACGATTTGAACTTGTACTTGACCAAGTTCACCCGTATGATGGCACGAAACAAATTTTGTATATGGCTTGGTACAAGAAGATAACACGTTTGTACATCTCTCTAAAAACTCAACTACCAATTGAGGAGTGAGAGATAGAACCACCACCCGCGTATTCTAGTTCACAACCCATGTTCCAATCGAAGGCATCATCTGTATGTGTGTTGGTGATTAAACTTTGATTCACAATTTTTATTGAAATTTCATTATTTTTAAATTGATTAAATTTATTATAATCCGGTTTGTGTTTAATATACTTATTTTTGTGTTTTAGATCGATAATACATGAGACATGGCAAAAGAATGTGCGCGGGTAATTAAAAGTAACGCCGTCGAACCTATGAAGGCGTTCGTGCGGAAGATGCCCTCTTCATGGCGGGGCTCATTAGAAGGGATAGGAGAGGGCAAAGCCTTGAACCGTTATTTACCAACGACCGTATATTCACAGTGCCGTAAGAGCATGAGGGGTAGGCTATCTCACCCGGGGCAACATCGACAATATCATTCTCCATCTCCACCACAAGAAGAAGAGCAAGAAGAAGAGCATCAAGAAAATGTGGTTCCAGAAAGACAAGAATCGGGAGAAGAAGAAGATATTGTCGCGGAGTCACAAGTCCAGCGGTGACAACCTTACTTGTAGAGGCGACCACCACAAACTTACACGCCCGGTGGTTGAGGGTTTACCGATACAATTGTTGCTGGAACTTTATCTTTTTTGTTGTTGTTGATTGTAATTGAAAGAAAGTGTTGTGGTTTTTGTTGATATATGGTTAGTTTTGTTGTTGTTATTGATGTTGTTGTTGTTAGTTTTGTTGTTAATTATACATGTTGGGATTCAATTGTTGTTGTTTTGTTGTTGCTGATGGTATTGTGTATGTATATGTTGTTGGGATTGAAGTGTAGCAGCTATAGCTTCTGTTAAAACTTGTCATTAAATTTTTTTGCCTTCAAATGGTAATTTTTCTCAAACAACCTAGGTCGTTGTGTCCAACAACGGCCTACGTTCAATGAAAAAATTGAAGACATTAGCACTTGCTTTCTATCTTGGCCAAGCCATAAGAAGCATCAACATGTGAATTTTTTTTTTGATGATTATAACCTAGGTCTCCAACAACGGCCTAGGTTATATGAAAGAAACTGACGTTTTGAAGAGCCATTGTAGGGTCTATTTTAAAAATAACCTAGGCCGTTGTTGGAGGCAACGACTTAAGTTATATGAAAAAATTCACATGTATTTTTTATAAAAAAATTCAATAACTAAGGTCAACAATGGCCTAGGTTGTTATGAATTTTTTTGATTTCAGTTGGCTTTCTCTTTGACTTAAGAGCAGATTCACTTGTATTGTTTTTAAAAAAATTCTATAACTAAAGCCTGTTATGAATTTTTTTTGCCTTCTGTAGGCTTGCTCTCTGACTTGAGAGCAGATTCACATGTATTTTTTTTAAAAAAAATTCTATAACTAAGGCCGTTGTTTCCAACAACGACCTTGGTTGTTATGAATTTTTTTTGCTTTCTGCTGACTTGTTCTCTGACTTGAGAACAGATTCACATATATTTTTTATAAAAAAATTCTACAACTAACAACGACCTGGTTGTTATGAAATTTTTTACTTTATGACGGCCGTTGAGGTTTTTTTTATAAATTTTTTTTTTAATTTTTACATGTGTATTCGTTTTTGTGTTGTAAAGTCTGGTGGTAAAGTCAACCTAGTTATTTTTGCATTTATTTAAAAATCTAAATCTCGTGGCATCTTTGATTTCTGTGGTGAACACATCTATTGACATCATATGTAACATAAGAAACCATCTTTTTTTTTGGAACAATTTGAATTATTTTTCAATATGCTCTATTCTATTCCCAACCATTATCGTTCTCCACTGAAACAATCGATTCGAACAAGTTCCCATATATTATCTAATAGATACAATCGTTTGTACAGACGTTATCCCTAACCCTACCCTAACCCTACCATAACCCTCCTTTACTTAGGCCGTTGTTTCCAACAACGGCCTTGGCTTATATATATATATATATATCTATATAATAAAACACAAAGAAAGCTATCAAGTGGTTCTCCTTCAATCCCCTCAAAAATCAAAGGCCCAGATCTAACCTCACAAAATATATTTCCCCCCCCAAAGTTCCCTCCAAAACTCAAATTCAAATCTCCCACCCAAAACAACTCCTATATTTATTTAATTTTTTTTCTCTCTCTCCCTCCCTCTTCTATTCAAAAAATTAAGAACATAAATTTTTTTAAAAATTTTTTTAAAATAAAAAATTTAAAAACTAAAAAAATTAAAATTTAAAAGCTTTAAAAATAGTTCAAAAAGATTTAAAAAACCATATAATATGTTTTTTGCTGGACCCCAAAAGTTTCTCATATAATATGTTTGTTACTTCAATTAATTTGCTCGACCTCCGAAACTATTTTATATGATCAAATAAAGTGCACCGTTCCGAAGACGTGCCGTAGGCACGTGTCAATAGGCAAACCTAGTATATATATATATATATATATATATATATATATATATATATATATATATATAGTGGGGGGGGGGGGGGGCTTCAGTTGTGCACCCCTCTCGTGCGCACCCCACTGTAGTCGTCTGATCTTCATCATGATCACGATGAAAATCTAATGGCTCTCCTTCTCTCGCTCCCCCCTTAATGAAAACGGGGGTAAACCAGTCATTTCACCCCAATCTGACATACACGCTCTCATCTCCTTCTCTCCTTCATTTTCTCTTCCCCTAATCTCGCTCCAATCCCAAATCGAAAAAAGTGAAAAAAACCTAGCTCCTTCTCCGACGTGATCTTCCCCAAATCGAAACCCTAAAATTGGAGTACTGTCTCCCCCCACCCCCCCACCAACACACACACATACACACGCACACATGATCCTCCCTCTACATCCAGAGGATTGGAGAACTTCCGAGCTCGCTCGCTCATCTACGAATCGAAACCCTAGCTGCTTCATCTTCAAACTCCCGACGACCACAACCACCGATGTTCCTCTCTCACTTCGCGATGGTCCGAAACAAAAGCCCATCTCCACCTTCCCCCAAACCCCTCCTCGTCGGAATCCCTCCAACTTTCTCAAATCGTCTTCAAGCCACGGCGAAGCCCTAGCTCCGTCCGCCCCCTACTTTCTCCAACCCCTCCTCGTCGGAATCCCTCCAACTTTCTCAAATCGTCTTCAAGCCACGGCGAAGCCCTAGCTCCGTCCGCCCCCTACTTTCTCCAATCATCTTCGCCCATTCGAAACCATCAGGTATATATATATATATATATATATATATATATATATATATATATATATATATATATATATATATATATATATTTCTCCTTTTTTTGTTCAAATTTGTAAGAGTAAATTATTTTGTTAAAGTAGAACTTTTATTTTGTTTGAATTTGTAGGACATGCTTTTGAGCTTGACTGAGTCTATCTTTATTGTGTACCGTTTAGTGGATACAGTACACACGTAAATGATTCCGACTATGGAAACATTTCCGAAGTCACTGATGCTTGATATCAATTGAGGGAAGTGTTTGATTCTGACTATTCCTTTTAAAAATTTTAATTCCTTCCTCTATTGCATGTTGGTATAGGCAGTGATGACAATCTATAATTTACAAGCATTTGAATGAAATTTGCTGCTTCTTCTGTTTGTGTACTTCTGTTTGTATACGTCTCCATGTTTCCAGCATGTTTGTGTACACTACTATAGCATGAGTACAATCTCTGTTGGCATGGTTTTTTAATCACTGGAAAAATAGCGAATGACAAATAGAGTTGTCACGTCCCGCTTCCCAAAAGAGAATACAGAATACGGATACGTGATAAAAGCCCAGCGAATGATTTTCATCATCCATAAGCTGTTTAAGAATCTTTACAACATTTCATAAGAATAATCAGAGTCGGAAGCAAGAGAATCAACCAAGCATGCATATATGAATCAAAATACCAACAAGAATACTTGAAACCAAATATATATTAATCTCAAATAATCCAGATCTGAATAAGTCAAATATCCTAGGTCAAATTTCCCAAATACAAATAATCCAAGTACAAGATACATTATTCAAATAGCAACATAAAATAATAATAATAGTAGAAAAATCGTGATAGCAAAACTCCAGCATCTAGTATCTCATCTCACCAACTCCATCTGGCAGCTGATCTCCAAAATCTGCAATTTAACAAATTGCAGGAAGAGAAAAAGAAAACAAACTCCCGTCAATGCAAGTTATGGGCCGCTTGTAGTACAGGATACAAGTACATGGAAAAATAAATAAACAAATAACATGGAATAGGCATGGCAACAAAATAGAACAGCTAACATGAATTATAAACATAATCAAGTAATAACAGGTGTATATAACAGGTAACAGGTAACAAGTATCATGCAAGCAAGTAAACAAGTAAAAATGTAACAGGTAACAGGTATCATGCAAGCAGGTAAACATGTACACAGGTGTCAAGTAGCATGCACAGGAAATCAGATAATCAGGTGATCATGTATCAGGTGTCATGTTATGTCATGTCAAGTCTTGTATTATTTCTATCTAGGTAGCACTTCATGCACCCCAGCTTTTATCACATGGTTGCACATTCAAACAGTTTCGTTAAAATTTCGTAGGAGATTCTATAGGTCATGTACTCGGGTATCACAGAATCATAGAACTTGGTCGGTAAACTTGATCGGTAACAGAAATTAACTTGATCGGTAATAGAAATTAACTTGATAGGTAAGAGCATCCACAGTGGTTTTTTATAAATGCCAAATTGCCATTTTATAAAAAAAGGGATCGCTGCAATGGTTTTTCATTTTGCCAATTTTTAGCAAATACCCTAAACTTGTTTCTCAAATTTGAGAAACGAAATACCCATTCTCAAATTATAAAGGACGGGATATGATATACCGTCGCTCAGATTTTAAATTATTTTAATCGCGACAGATGGGGTATCTTATACCGTCTAATATATATATTTTTTTATTTAAAAAAAATGGGTCGGACGGAATATGATATACTGTCCTTCCCTATATTCTTTTTAAAACCTTTTTTTTATATAGTACACTCCTCAGACTGGATATTATTTGCCGTCTAAGTCAGATGGGAGAAGATATCTCGTCCATGGAGGGATTATTATTATTATTTTTTTTTTAAAAATTTTTTTGGGTTAATTTTTGGTTCCTAAATTGCCCTTCAATGTAGGGAATTTATAGTGTTCTTCTTATTCAAAGCAGGGGGGTATTTTGGTCTTTTGATACCAAAAGTAAGGAACAAAATCATTTAGTCTTTGCCAAACACACTACACGCCAACAAATAATTGGGTAACTTTAAATGAAGTAGGTCGGATTATATGGACGGGATAAGATATCCCGTCTGCCGATTTAAACTTTTTTTTTTATTTATATATTTTTTATTTTTAAGGGACGGGGAATGGTTTCCCGTCTCTCCCTTAATTAAAATTTTTTTATTAATAGACGGTATAACATATACCGTCCCTCGTCTTTTTTAAATAAAAAAGAGAGGGACGGGATATGATATCCCGTCTGTAACGTTTAATTTTTGGCACGTCTACAAATGAGAAAAATTTAGCAAACCACCACTGCACGATTGTCCCCCATATGCTATTACTGTAGATGCCATATTTGAGAATATGAGAAATACCACTGTGGATGCTCTAATAGAATTAACTTGATAGGTAACTTGATCGGTAAACTTGATCGTAAACTTGATCGGTAACTTGGTCAGTAAACATGTCACACGGGAAACACGAGTCTTCTTCCGAGTACAGGCTCCTATATTGTCCACTACTAGATCTTTCCTTTAACCCCAGCTTGGTTATTTCTTATTATTATCAAACAAGCATATACATGTCACAAAACAGGGCAAGAATAACATGGTATGAGCAAGTAATAGGTTCAGGATGAAGAATAAATATGTACAGGTGATAGACAGTTCATAAAGGGATAGAATATACAAATGCTAGTTCAGGACAGCAAGACAGTACTGTACTAAAATAGGGATTTCCATTGCTACAAAAATACAAATCTGGATCCGTCACAGAGTTTGGAAAATAGAATCCCTTCCAAATCCAGCAAATATATATAAGTCATATAGTATTTCACAAAATCATAACTCAAAACCGGTTTGAATCCAGAAAACATGTTCAGTCAGAAATCAGAAGATTTTATTCAAAGTCAGGAAAATAGCATGAAAACTCATTAATTAAATCCACGAAAAATCTGGAGTATTCCCCTATATGTTTAGAATCAAAATATAAAGTATCATAATTTTCCAATATAAATAGTTTAGTCAACAAAAATCAAGAAACATCAAGGTGTAGTAGTTTTGTAAATCTGGAATTGTAAACACTGCAGTACGAAAACAGCAATA
Organism: Hemerocallis citrina; assembly: GCA_017893485.1. Lineage (NCBI taxonomy): Eukaryota > Viridiplantae > Streptophyta > Magnoliopsida > Asparagales > Asphodelaceae > Hemerocallis > Hemerocallis citrina. The sequence continues at coordinate 22,275,271 of CM030367.1, forward strand.
ACTCACAAACCATAAATCGAAATCCAAATCTACCAAAAGGGTAATAAGATAGATACAGTAGGCTAACTTTCATGTTCAGAAATATTTTCCAAACAACAAGTAGAAATAGGTCGAAAATCTAGTTATTTACTGAACAACGAGAAAAATCTGCTAGTATAGTAGTTGTTTGAAAGCATAGAACGGTTTTTAAAACTCATCAAATAAATCCATAAAAATTCTGGGTTAACCCCAATTAGGTATAGAAGTACTGAGCAAAATTTTAGATCAAAATAATAGTTTTAACACTAAAATAAAAATAGATTACTCTTCAGAATTCATGGAAAACAAAACTTGGGAATCTTTCGACACCACTGTAGTAAAATTGACATAACTCGCAAGCCAAAAATCAAAATTGAGATTCGTCAAAAGGGATGGAAAACAGACAGAATCCTCCATAAATCTTGTTCATAAAATATTTTTAAATACTGACCTTAATAGGGTCTAAAGTACTGATCAAAACGAGAAAACCAGCAAAACTAAAAATATCATCCATGCACAAAATCCACTAGTTCATATAGAACTCATCCAAAACACGACTAAACACGAAATATGGTGTATAAGATGTCCAAGCAATATTATATAGGGTATTTCACGGTCCACAACAAGTCTACCACGAATAACACGAACAAGCACAAGATATCATATGAACAACACCCATATATACAATAAGAATTGGTCAACCCTAGTTTATTTCATGTCTTGTATGTCGTGAGGCAACTATGGTCAAATCATCACTATAGAGACAATATCAACAAAAAAATTCACACACAAATTGTCTCTAGAACCCAACCACACTACAGCCGGTATTTAGTACTTGTATTATACAAAGAAAAGAATACAAGTTACTTTCTTGAGAGACGACGACGGAGACGATGCAAAAGCAAGAATAACGGGAACGAATTCCCGGGGCACGAACACAATGAACGAACAGATACATGAACAACCGATCACGAACACGATCACGATCACGAACACAATCGGATGGCTGGGATCGAAGATCAAGATCAAGATCAACAAGATCGGACGGTCCAGATCAAATGATGAAGATGATGATGATGATGATGATCAAGCAGATCCAACAGTCGAGATCAAGGGATCAAGCAATCGAAGACCGAGATCAAGAGATCAAGAGATCAAGATCACGGGTGATCGACGGCCAGGAATCAATCAATCAAGATCAAGATCAAGAGATCATGATCACAATCAAATGGACGGCCCGCAACCAACATGATCAAAACCCAACAAACATCAACCACCAAGGGTTGCACTGGCTCCGATGATGGCCGGTGGCCAGGGGACACGGTGGCGGTGCACTGGCTGTGGTGGCAGGAGGCGGCACGGCTTGCTGGCGCACTGTGCAGATGGCAACGGAGGTGCTGTCGTGCTGCTGCGGCATCGGGAGAGAACGACACAAGGAAGGTTTTGGGGCTGGCACTGTTGACGAGGTTCGGTAGTCCAACTGGAGGGCGGTGCACTGGTTGCGCACAGGGGGAGCACCGGCGACTGCCTGCTACAGAGATAGTGCGACAGAGAAGAGCACATGGGTGGTTGCTGTGGTCGTCTGTGGAGGAAGCGCCGGGGTGCAGCCGCACGGGAGAAAGAATGGGAGAGGGGCACAGGAGGTTTCAGGTGCACAAGGTGGGAGAGAGAATATGACTGAGCTTCGCAGCGGCTGTTGCTGTCGGACTCGCGTCGCGATAGGGAAAGCGGAGGCAGGGAGAGGGATGAGGGCCTGCTGGGCGACGTGGGGATGAGGTGCGAGAGGAAGGAGATGAGGTTGAAGATGGGTGACAGCGGTAGGGTTTCGGAAGTGGAAGGGGTGGATATGAGAAGAGGCAGCTGTTGGGTTTAGGCGGCTATTGGGTTTAGGCGGCTGGATAGTAGGGAAGAAGATGAACATGGTAATTATATAGGGTGGTGGGTATTAATGGGTTATTTGGTTGGATATGGGTTGTGGATATTAAATAAGGTATTTGGGTTTTAAAAATAAATCCAATAAAATAAAAATGGGTCTTAGGTTTTTGGGTTAAAATAAAATAACCAAAAAAAATATACAATTAGGATTTTATAGAAATACTAATAATAATAATAATAAAAACAATAACAATAAAAATAATAGTAATAATAACAGTATTAAAAATAACAGTAATAATAATAATACTAAGAAAAATAATAAAAATAATAATAGAAATCAAAGTAATAATAACAATAATAAGATTTGTATTACAATATAAAAATCATATAAAATAGTGACAAATAAAAATTTTGATCGAAAACAAATTTTAATAGGATATCCAACAATATATTTTGACCAAAGAATTTGAAAGAGAAAAAAAATAATTTGCAAAAACTTTAAATACAGAAAATACACAAAAATACGTTTTTGGGAAAACATGGGTTACAAGAGTGTTTTGATAAATTGGCAAAATCGTTTGTGTCTCTTTGAATTTTGTGTGTGTAGGTGGTGATGACAATTCTAAATTGACAAGTATTTTTGTGTGTCACCCCCCACTTTCCAAGTCAAGTACTGTGTGCACTCTTCTTGTCCAAGTCAGAGGTCATTTTGTGATTATGATCATGTTATAGGCTTCATGTTTAGTTTCATGTTCAGTTATGCTTTAAGTTCAGTTTATGTTTTTGGAAATTTAATCCCTAGATTTTATACTTGGAAGAGGTGGGGGTGCTAAAGATTGGGTTCGAACTAGTAGGCATGGCATACTAATGCAGCCCTAGTGACAATCAATTTTGTGCATTTGATACACTTATGCTTGATTCGAAATTAAATTTATACAACACTTAACTTGACTTGTTGTTCTGAGCCTACAATGTTATGTAGCATTTGATTTGCTAGTTGTTTGAGTTTCTTTGTAACCATCTTTATAGCAAATCTTCAGTTGCTAGTTGTTTCAGTAACCATCTTTTGTTTGAGCCTTCACAAACCCTTTATTGAATTGTTGATATCATGCTTCATTGAAAGCTGACTAATTTTGAGAATGTTCTGAGCCTACAAGTTTATTTTGTGTGGTTAGTGGTTAGTGTTAAATTAATAGTTGTATTATCAAGAAGCAACATATACCCAAAATTGGCATAACAATGCACTTAAGTAGTTATGTTGTTTCAGAGCCTACTCTATTTTGAGTATTCTAGTTATTGTGAAATCATGCTCTCTTTTAGTATGGAAATCTGATGGCACCCCTTTCGTGCGCACCCCACCGTAGCCGTCTGATCTTCATCATGATCACGATGAAGATCTGATGGCTCTCCTTCTCCCGCTCTCTCCCTTAATGAAAACGGGGGTAAAATAGTGAATTTCACCCCCCATCTCTCCTTCTCTCCTTCCCTACCATCTCCTCATATCTCGCTATTAGGCATGGCATAATAATGCAGCCATAGTGCTTCTGAATTTGTATGCATTTGATACACTTATGCTTGATTCAAAATTAGCATAACAATTCACTTAGAAGAAGCTATGTTGTTTCCGAGCCTACTATATTTTGAGTATTCATCGAGTTGTGAAATCATGCTCTCTGTTTATGTTGTGAAATTATGCTCTAAAGTCATTTTGTTTTTTATAATGCAGAGGGGGAAGCCTTTCAAGCAGAAGCAGCTAGATTCAAGCAGCAGCAGCAGCAGCTAGATTCAAGCAGCAGCAGCAGCTAGATTCAAGCAGCAGCAGCAGCAGTTCCTGCAATAGTAGCAGTAGTTCAAGCTCTGTTTAATTGTATATGAGCATTTTTTTCTGTTTTAGGTCAAGTCCAGACTATGGAGCTCTGTTTTTGTTGTTTACTTGTATATTGAGCTCTGTTATGTAATATAAGCATTTTGTACATGTTGTTTATGAGCATTTTTAGCTCTTTATATGTTATTTCCAGGCAGATTGTACACTGTTCATGTTGTTTATTTGAGCAAATTAAACTATGTTTATGTTGTTTCCAGGTTGATTGATCTCTTTTTATGTTGTTTATGAGATGATTGAGAGTTGTTTATGTTGTTTCCAGGTTGATTGATCTCCTTTTATGTTGTTATGAGCTGATTGAGAGTCGTTTATGTTGTTTCTAGGCTGAATGTGCTTTATTTTTATTTTGTTTATGAGCTGATTGAGCTCTATTTATGTTTTTTCCAGGCTGATTGAGCTCTTTTTATGTTGTTTAGGAGTTGATTGTGCTCTGTTTGTGTCGTTTCTAGGCTGATTGAGCTCTATTTGTGTCATTTCCAGGCTTTGATGAATGGATGGTTATATGAAGGAGATCTATGTATATGGATGAATAAGAATGAAGGAGATCTATTTATCAGTTTGCATTGATATGTGAGTGGTTGAGGTGTGCATCTTGATATGCACTGATATAAGAAATTTCCAGTATCATACAACTGGCATAATTCCACCTGTATAAACAGATGAGGCTGAGGATTATAAAAAATGAAGTATTTTGTACAAAAAAATAAGGCAATGGAAATTATGACCTTTATTTATACTTTCAAATTCAACGTACACCCGAGTTAACAATATACACCCTCTAATTTTTACAATGTTATTGACACTATAACACCCTCATCTATACAACACTTTTGAGATATACAACACTCTTTTACTAATCTAAAAGTACAAGTCATCAAGCTCCTGCACACTATGTCTTCTCCATGTCTTCTCCAGCTCCATATGAGCTTCACCTTGCACAACAAAAAACAAATTAAAATGATATTGAGTTCACAAACATGTCCAAAAATAGAAAGCAATCAATGCTAACGCACAAGAACTTGGATGATTATTTTTATAGGCTCAGAACACATGTGAACATCATAAAACTCTAGTTTGCACATGTATGGAACTCATTAGAATCAAAGTACTGTTGGTTTTAGCACTTTGGCTCCATTTACATGCCATGCCAACTAGTACCAACTAATGTTTGAAAAATTCGTAGTCACCATGAATTCACATTCAACCACCCATAGACACAATTCAAAGCATACCATCAGTAATGAGAGCATATTGATTAAATAAGTCATTCCAAATATCAGATGAATTCTCATATCCCAGATCACTTAAATGTAAGCTGAACAAGACTAGGGTTACATTTTATATGCCTTCCAACTAGTCAAGCTTCATTTTATATGCCTGCCAACTAGTGTTGGGAACTCTCCTGTTGCGCACTCTTTAGTTGCGCACTCTCCAGTTTCACTCAACAACAACATACACCCTCTCCTTCTCTCCTTCTCTCCTTCGTTTCCCCTCTCATTTATCCCGCCCCAATCCTCTCCCCAAATCGAAAAAACCCTAGCTCCAAATCCGACGAGATTCTTCCCCAAATCAAAACCCTAAGTACTAAATGCATAAATTATAGCAGCAACAAACTCAAACCACAAGCAACAACAAATAGTATCATATCAAACTACAGCAGCAAATGGTAGTATCTTCTCAAAGTGCATAACTTAATAATAAAACCAAGTTATATCCAAGTGTGACTCATCATAGCCCACACACAACCAAAAGAAATATGAAAAGAATTGAACAAAAATTCATCATCAAAAGCATCTACTTCCCTCCAAACGATTGTGAAATGGTAGTAGAACTTTAGAAGAACCCAAATTCGAGCCTTAATAGAGGAGTGTTGAGGGTCAGGGGTGTTTCGAAGGTGGATCTTTGGGGCCCCACAGTGGAGAGTGGTGGTTAGAGAATGTGGGGCCCCACAGTAGAGAGGGTTTTATCGAATTTTGGGGTGGAGGAAGGTGGAGCTCGGGAGATTTCGATGAGAGAGAACTGAGCATTTTGGAGCTAGGATTTCAGGAAAGCTTGGGGGAAGAGATAGGATATCGGAAAAGAGTACTCCAATTTTAGGGTTTTGATTTGGGGAAGATCACGTTGGAGAAGGAGCTAGGATTTTTTTTTTCTCTCTCTTTTTCGATTTGGGGATTGGAGCGGGATTAGGGAAGAGAAAATGAAGGAGAGAAGGATATGAAAGGGTGTATGTCAGATGAAGGTGAAATGACTGGTTCACCCCCGTTTTCATTAAGGGAGAGAGTGGGAGAAGGAGAGCCATCAGATCTTCATTGTGATCATGATGAAGATCAGACGGCTACGGTGGGGTGCGCACGAGAGGGGTGCACAACTGAAGTCCCCCCCCCATATATATATATATATATATATATATATATATATATATATATATATATATATATATATATATATATATATATATATATATATATTTCGACATGGACAAAAAACAAAATAGTATTTTTCTATTTTTCTAATTTTGTTGTGATTGGTATGTGTAAGATGTTCTAAAAGTGTTCTAAAATATGAATAGTAGACTTACCACTAATCTTACCCTAACCCTACCCTAACGCTCGTAAACACTAACCTTACCCTAACCCTAACCCTACCCAAACCCCTGGTTAGAGGGGTATGAGTTAGGGAAGGGTGGGGGGGGGGTATGGTTAGGGGTTAGGGTAGGGTTAGGGGTATATTGGGTTAGGTTTGAGGTTCAGATAAGCTGAACATGGATGTACTCTCTTATATTCACAATCTCCCCAATTTTATATGTTCCAAAATATACTAAATTTATATATTATATATTGACTAGGTATGCCCGTGGGCACGTGCCTACGACACGTATTCGGAACTGCATATAAATTTATTTGGAGTTATTTAATTGTGTGAACTACATATAAATTTATCATTATACATGCTAAGATCTAAACTCATTCACCATACATCTTTAACAAATATTCGTTAAATTGTTTCAGTTTTTTAGTTATTTCATCTTTATTGCCCTTAAATTTTTCAATATTGACTTATCCAATTCTCCAAAACCTAGCTATTTTTCAAGAAATGTGAGCACATCCATTAAAATGGACCATGCTAGATTATTTTTTTTAGTATAAACAAATACAACTACCTTTCTAATACAATCATCTTCACTATATAGCCCTCCTTGGAAATTTTATTGTTTCATAATTGTTTTCTACTACAATCACCTTTAAATTGTTTCCTACAGCACGTTATCGCGTAGAATGATTAATTAATCAAATTGTTTAGTAAAAATATCTACAGTCTCCTCTAAAATTTAACAGGCAGTTAATATTAATCATCTCCTAAATTTTTCATATTAGCCAAGATACAAAATAAAAACCTAGATTTTGTTTGAAAACATAATAGATTTATAGGAATTGTAGTAAAAATTTTGACAGAATCTCCTCTTGAATATTAGCCCTTTTAGAGCAATTCCTTACGGAATTTTGCTCACAGTTAAAAAATTAACATCACATGCAGTCAATATGAATCCTCCCCAGGCCAATCCAAGCAATATCACACAGACATCATATATATAGGGCTCTGGGGGGAAACAAATTTCATATTACTAAAGATACAAAATAAAAACCAAGATATCGTTTGAAAACATAATAGATTTTAAGAAATTTAGTAAAAATTTCGACAGAGTCCCCCTTGAAATATTAGCTCTTTTACAGCAATTTCTTACAGAATTCTGCTAACAATTAAAAATATAACATCACAGGCAATAAATATCAATCCTCCCCAGGCCAAATCAAGCAACATCACACATGCATCATATATATAAGGCTCTGGGGGAAAAAATCATAATATAATGCAAGATACAAAATAAAAACTAAAATTTCGTTTGAAAACATAATGGTTTTTTAGAAAAAAAACTTTTGAAAAACCAAACACAGAACCCGATACTCCACAACTTTGCGGGTACAGGTATTAACATAACTATATTATATCATCATTATATACAGATACTTACATAATCTCACAAAATGCTAAATATTACAACTATTACATCCTTCCCCAAAATCTACACCAACGAACCGAATGACCAAAAAAAAAAATTTACAGTGTTGTAGAAAAACACAATACTTCAAGTCTTCAAAAATGGGACCAAACAGTGTACCTAAAAAAAATAAGAGTTTTGAAACAAATAGTAAGAGTTTACAATAATCAATCAAAACAATGAGAATTTTAAAATAAACTAACAACAAACAGCAAACAATAACTATTAACAAACAACAAACAAAACCTTTACATGAAATAATGCAAAATGAGTTAACTTTATGGAACCATCTTCGAAAAAAGGTAAAAAACACAATGCTTCAAGTCTTCACTTTTTTCTTTTTGTTCTCTTTCCCTTTTTTTCAATATTGAGAGGTAAGATATTTGAATTAAAGATACGGGTATCTTGTGAGTGGAAAGATCTGTGTTTGTCTTGAAGATGAAATAATTAACTTGTTGCTAGTTACTATCTTAAGTAAATGTTACGTACTTTTGATTGGTTTGATGTGGTTCGAATTTTATGTAAATGCAACAGAGATTTCTTATTTAAAACCTGCCACTTGTTGAACCATTACTTTACCTCAGTCTAACTTATATGTGTCTTATTCCTCTTCATGCAGCTCGTGATGCTCCTTTCATGTATAATGACATTTTTCTTAAACTACACCATATTTTTAAACACTACCCTCAAATCTGTGGAAATCTAAAGGTTTGTTTTTCTCATTAGCACCAGCCCATAATTACCTTCCTTCCTTTACGTATGCATTCTTTTCTCCCTTGAAAATGAGAACACTCCTTGCACTTTTGTTTGTTACAGGATTTTGTCACAGTAGGACTTAGGTTGGTTGTTGTTTCGAGGGCTTCCTTTCGATTTGGTTAGTCGAATCTTCTTATCATACCTACCAATTTATTTTCTCTCATTGATAATAATGTTTAATTTTTTTCTTCTTTTTCATTTTCAGCTAAATATTATAGGGCAGGGGGTTGGTTTTGTGGGGTCCTTTTTATATGCTTACTGTAAACTCAAAGATAAGTAGAAACTGATAAATGGAGAGAGGCCATTTAAGTGAGAGAATGAAGACGGAACCAAAGAAATGGGATATGGGCTCAATTTTGTGCATTTGTGGACCATTTTTGGGGTTCATTTTTGCATGCTATTCATGCTTGTAAATGCTAATATTATTATTTTTGGTTGAAAGTGGGTATTTATTGAGGATCATGAGATTCTTCTTCGACTGATGGTATTGTCTATATCGATTCCTCAACAAACTGGAACCGAGTTATGAAAGCAAACCAGCGGATGGGCTGCAATTTTATTGTGGCAGATTTGTGTGACAATTTTTAAAAATTTTTTCTTTCAATGCAGTAAATTATTTTTATGATGTTCCTAAACCCGTCCATGAATAGAACACTTCTGTGTGTATCCTTTATTGATCATCCAGCCATAGTTACTTTAATTGTTGATTTGGGTTCATTTATTTATTTGATGTGCTATGATGAATGTTATTTACTGTGATAAAATGAAGTTAAACAATGAATAAACATGTCCTTATTAAGTTCATATACATACTTCAGCATTTTGCATTTAGAAAAATGCATATTAGGGAAGCTCTCGGATAAGGATATATCCGATCCGTATCCGAATCCGAATTTTTTGTGAATACAGATATGAAAAATTCGTATCCAGGCAAATACGGATTCAGATATTCAAATCTAAAAAAATTAAAATGTGAATATGGATACGGATAGCACTTTGAAAAGCAGATTCAGATACGGATATCTCTAATCTCTAATATCTAATATTATAATGGGAGAATTGAGATTGTCATTTGTAGACATTCAACTATTTAATCTCAACCATTCCAAATAGATGAATCTCTTATCATGTAATGTTTTCATTTACAGGACCAACTGTGCATGTAGTAACTGCATTACAGAAAATATCCCAAGTACTCAATCACTGCAAACTGTTCTCAATAATAGAAAAGTTTTCAACCCTAAAACTGTCACAAAACTTGATTGTGGAAGACCTGTAGTAAACATACAGTAATGCCAATATTACTATCACATTTTGATCTGTTTTTAAAGTAATCCATGGCCCATTTCGCAACTGCTCTTCGCGATTTTCATCATTGCTTTCATGAAGATATTTATCATCTAACAACTCTTCGCAGCAGAGAGATGATTTAAAAAAGTACATCAATCAATTAAGGTTTAACTATGTCGTTCAATATCAATCATCTTCAGTCATCTTCAGTTGCCACACTGCCTATTCTGTTATTCACTTGCCTACGGGAATACTAATGCCAATGGCATATGTCGTTCAATGACCAATTTTGTGTAGGTTATATGATCAATTCTCCTTCTAAGGCACTGTAAGAAATTTTGTGCATGTTATATGATCAATTGAGGAATATACCATTCAAACAATTGATCACTATCATCATACAAATAGTTGCTATCAAAACTGAGAGAAAGCATCTAAACTTGCCTCTTCCAAGCTAGACTAAAGTGACCTTAATTAATGAGACAGTGAAGAGAAATTAAAGGTAAACCTGATCATTGCTACAGTCACTACAATCCATCACTTTTCCTTACCAATTCTCCTTTTATCCACAATTTGAATGATCAAGTCTTTTGCAACTAATCGCTACAATCCATGACTTTTCCACCTTATCCTCATCATCTCATCTAAAAAAATTCTAAAATCTGGTTTGATTACTAAAAATTCTATACCATTTCAAAAACTTTTCCACCTTTTCCTGCAGTAATATGAATTCTAAAATTGTTTTCTGTAGTAAAAGAGTGGATAGAACAATAATTTGGGAAATTAATATAATAGGAAGAGTCTGATCTAAAATTTTCAGTTACAAATAATAAAATTTTCTAAAACTCTATTTGAAAGCGAGAAAATGCATATTGATAAATTAACTCAAATTTGCAATTTTTCTCAGTATAATGGAAGTAGGCTATATAGATGTAATTTCAACTTCATTCATCTACATCCAAGAGCCTAATAGATTCTACAAACACAATACAACTTTTACCAACTTTTCTAATATATTTTTACCAGGTGATATGCAAACACATTCATAAAACATTTATGAAATTTTATCAACTTTCCTAATATATTTTTACCAGGTGATATGCAAACACATTCATAAAACATTTATGAGAGAAAGAGAAAGAGAGAGAGAGAGAGAGAGAGCTTTACTCTATGCGCTGAACTAAGGACACGTTTTGCTTCTTCACAACCACATCTACTTAGCACATAAAACATAAAATTAAGTGAATTTCTTAACTTCCAATTTTAAACAAAATCACAAACTATATTTATTTAGGGCCTTTACCTTTCAACTCTCACACCAATTGAGATAGTCAATGAACTTTGGAACCAACAATCCAATTGGACATCAGACCTATGACGTCCCGTATTTCCTTTTATCCTGCATACCTGAAATCAAAAGAAAACGCTTTAAAATCTGTGCAAAAGTCAAACTTCACTTCTAGCCAATATCTACACATACCCCTCGTTGCCAATCCAATTCCGCCTGAAACCTGTTCCATCAGCCCCTTCTTCTTTTATCTTCAGATCTGAAATCAAATCAAATCAAATCAAATAATTATGAAAAAGGCTTCAAAATCCGAGCTTAAAAATTTTATAAGAAAAATTAAATGTTGTGCAGGTTATATGATCAATTCTCCCTCTAAGGCACTCTAAGAAATTTTGTGCAGGTTATATGATCAATTGAGGAATATACCATTCAAACAATTGATCACTATCATCATACAAATGGTTGCTATCAAAGCTGAAAGAAAGCATCTAAACTTGCCTCTTCCAAGCTAGACTTTCTAAGCTAGACTAAAGTGACCTTAATTAATGAGAGTGAAGAGAAATTAGAGGTAAACCTGATCATTGATCATTGCTACAGTCACTACAATCCATCACTTTTCCTTACCAATTATCCTTTTATCCACAATTTGAATGATCAAGTCTTTTGCAACTGATTGCTACAATCCATGACTTTTCCACCTTATCCTCCTCATTTCATCTAAAAAATATCTAAAATCTGGTTTGATTACTAAAAATTCTATACCATTTCAGACACTTTTCCACCTTTTGCAAACCTTGTTTTTTTCCAGAATTTTTTTCTGCAGTAATATGAATTCTAAAATTGTTATCTGCAGTAAAAGAGTAGATAGAACAATAATTTGGGAAATTAATATGACAGGAAGAGGCTGATCTAAATTCTTCAGTTACAATAATAATAAAATTTTCTAAAATTCTATTTGAAAGCGAAAAAAATATATATTGATAAATTAACAACTCGAATTTGTAATTTCTCTCAGTATAATGGAAGTAGGTTATATAGATGTAATTTCAACTTCATTCAAAACACAATACAAATTTTATCAACTTTCACAATACAAATTCTACAGCCAAGAGCCTAATAGATTCTACAAACACAATACAAATTTTATCAACTTTCCTAATATATTTTTACCAGGTGATATGCAAACACATTCATAAAACATTTATGAGAGAGAGAGAGAGAGAGAGAGAGAGAGAGAGAGAGAGAGAGAGAGCTTTACCCTATGTGCCGAACCATGGATATGTTTTGCTTCTTCACAACCACATCTACTCAGCACATAAAATATCAAATTAGGTGAATTTCTTAACTTCCAATTTTGAACAAAATCACAAACTCTATTTATTTAGGGCCTTTACCTTGGAACTAACAATCCAATTGAGATAGTCAACGAACTTTGGAACCAACAATCCAATTGCACATCAGACCTATGACGTCCCGTATTTCCTTTTATCCTGCATACCTGGAAAAAAATGCTTTAAAATCTGTGCGAAAATCAAACTTCACTTCTAGCTAATATCCACACATACCTCTCGTTCCCAATCCAATTCCGCCTGAAACCTGTCCCATCAGCCTCTTATTTTTTATCTTCATACCTGAAATCAAATCAAATCAAATCAAATAATTTGGAAAAAGGCTTCAAAATCCAAGCTTAAAATTTTTTATAAGAAAAATGAAAGGAAAGAGAGGATCCTTTACCTCAAGAAATTCTCCGGCTTCAAGTCCCTATGCATCACTCCATGCATATGGCACATCTAAACATCAGACCACCATCAAAATAAAATCATAAGCTTATAATAAGATATCTAAACAACACAATTTCAAGCCACCACCAAAATCAATTTTTTAACACAAACCCACCATCAAAATCAAAATTTTAACCTAAACCCCAACTCAAGAACCCCAAAAGCCCCAACCTTCACTTCACAACTTCCCATCAAAATCAAATTTTTTGCCCCTCACTTGCACAACTTCGACGATCATCTTCGTCACCACGGCGGCCGCCCTCTCCATGTAATGCCGCTCTGCACAATCTGATCAAATAGCTCCCCGCTCTCACAGAGCTCCATCACCAAATGCACCGCCTCGTCATCCTCAAACGTATCCTTCAAAGTCACGATATTCGGATTCGGCGGCAGAGAGCGCATGATGTCGACTTCACATCTGACGTCATCGACGTCGATCGGGGTGTAACGCCCTGAATCCCAAATACACTGAATTCGAGATGTTCTACAGGATCTTTTCACTTTTTTTGGTACAATTTTACAAGGAAATTAACCTTTTCACTTTACATCAGAGTTTACATCAATATTACACTTTTCATTTGCACAGCGGAAGTAAAAATTTACAACATTTACGTAAATGTACAACAACATGGTAAAATCTTTATGCATCCATTCCAAGTAATTTAACCTGCATACAAAACTGTGGGTACGTCAGTTTATTCAACCGACGATAATTATATATGGCCATCCTCTCTATGCCAGAAACAGTATAACGATTCTCATTTCTTAACAGATCACAAACTTGTTCACAATAAAAATATAAATCAAAGGGAAAATCTTAATGATGTCGTGTCGTGATTGTGCACTTAATCCTTAATGCAATTATTTAATTTACATGACACTAATGCGCACTTGTTCGGATTCTATGCATCCCATACTACATAGGTCCGAGGGCAAGCCTCTTAATCGTTCTTCATTTTGGTAGGGTTCAATCCCTCGCCATGACTTAATCTACTACTGTAATTACGGTGAGTATCCTAGATGGTCTATGAGTACAAGCACGTGCACTGGACCCTGGAGGGAAATTCCACGCCATGTCTTGACTCATCAAGCATGCATTCTGTGGCAATTCAGCCTCCTCCCTGAACACGATCTTCTTGCAGTCACCAAACATCCCACAAGCGTGGCTAAAGTCCGATCATTACTGAGTTGTGCCCACACCATGTCTTGACTCATCAAGCATGCATTCTGTGGCTCACACACCAGCACCGTAAACTCTAGTTCTCATACTTATGTTTTCTCTCACTTTCATCACATCTCCACTATGTATTATTTATTAGAATCATGAATAAAAATCAAGGCTCTAGAGTTAGCCTCTCCACCACACCGGACTTATTATTTCATTTATACATGACCAACCTTGGTCTTCTTTTCAATTTCATTTCATTTCCACTACCGGGGGAGACTTAGCTACTCTTTCGTTCAATTTCCAATTCACAACTTCCAATTTGAGCGTTTCCAACTCATGAATTCATTTTTCATTGCCTCAGCATATCATGTTCTTAATTTTCATATTCGTGTAATTCTTCATTCAAAGCATGACTCATTTCATGTGAATTTCTCAATTCAAACTATGATTCATATAAATTCATACAGTAATAAAAAGAGTTCATCAATCATCAATCATAGAGTTCATAACTCTTAGCAGTAATCAAATGAAATCTCTGTTACACCAAAATCCACTCTGTACAGTCGACTTGGAAAAAGACCAGTCGACTTATACAGTCAATTCAAGTTCTTCATAAATACTCGGGAGAGTCGACTGCTGCACATGGCCAGTCGGCTGTCCCGCAACTTTTCATGTTCAAAATGTTATTCTCGTGACAGTCGACTGTCAACCAAATCAGTCGTCTGTCCTGGTCTTAACAGTACATTTTCATGTTCAGTTCAGTCGACTTGATACTCACATTAAGTCGACTGGACAGATTCATAATTCAAATTAAGGGATTATCCTCCCAACAGTTCTTATACGCACATACATCATGGTGTCAATTTACAATATACATATATTCTTGCTTCATAGACACGAAATTTCTTACTGTTCAGTAACAACACAATATGGAATTTCAAATAACTAATATTGTCCTTTCAAGGAAAACATGCATTTATACTTATTCATAACTTTCTTGCAGAGATTACATATTAATCTCAATCCGTTACACTAGAATAACGCAATGGAAAAAATACTTCATTTCATGAACTACTGGATTATTCATAGTTTAAACAAAGCATCGGTCGACTACTCTTATCATCAGTCGACTGCACTAATCAGTCTCAGTCTTATTAATCATTACTAGTTCTTTTCATCCGTTCACCTTTCCTCCATCATATGTAACATGGGGAAATATGAACTTAGCAATCGTACTATTACATCTGTTCTGCATACATGTTCATTATCACATCAGGAAGATATTCGTCTCACACCAGTCGACTTGTTCATGTGACAGTCGACTGTACCGACCCCTCTGTCCTTATTTACAGTGTCGTTATTACACTATTTGTCCTTCATGATTATCAACATACTCAGGCAATTTCTAATACGTTGAATTTACTTTTCATAAACATGGTAACAATTATCATAATCATGGTATAATTCCTACATTAGAAGTCCTGAGAAACACCCACCTTATTGATGAAATAATCAAATCCAGCAAAAAGCTCCTTACTGCAGTGGACGACTCCTTGCTCCTTGCTCCTTGTTCCGCACCGAAGCCTTCAGAAGATGATGCCCGGCCTCCACAGAAAGCACACACACAACTCTCTCACAAAAATATCTCTCTTACAATAGGATTTTAGTGTAAAAGAAATAATGAATGAGAGGGGTATTTATATACAAATTTGAGTAGATGGAGGGCTAGGATTTAGTAGATAGTTATAGGATCAAGGGCTAGGATGGACTAGGGAGTTGTGATAACCACCCACACTCCACATAACTACCCATGACTCATACCCACTTCTCCACTCAAATCCGGCCAAGAATAGTGCTCAATGCACGTGTATGTGAAATGCACGTGCATGCATAAATCACCCCTACAAGAACTTGTACATAAAATAATAAGTCTTTAAAAGAGTGCTACACATTACAAGTTGTAGAAAATAATAAAAGGGTTTAATTTCATGGGCTAAAATCAATTGGGCCAAAATAAATATTTTAAAAGAAAAAATAAGTAAATTAACATTTGGGCTTTAGGAAAATGCTTTATAGAAAATAATATTCTTATTCATCATGTTGAAAATAATAGTCAACATACTACACATGCACATCATATAAAAAAATAAATAATCTTTCATATATTTGAAAAATCAGGGTATACAGTGAGCTTTGATTTTTCAGCCACATGCCGCATCCTTCTCCAATTGCAGAGTGGATTTTGGTGTGACAGAGATTTCATTTGATTACTGCTAAGAGTTATGAACTCTATGATTGATGATTGATGAACTCTTTCTATTGCTGTATGAATTTATATGAATCATAGTTTGAATTGAGAAATTCACATGAAATGAGTCATGCTTTGAATGAAGAATTACACGAATATGAAAATTAAGAACATGATATGCTGAGGCAATGAAAAATGAATTCATGAGTTAGAAACGCTCAAATTAGAAGTTGTGAATTGGAAATTGAACGAAAGAGTAGCTGTTGCCGCTAAATTCGGTGTGGGGGCAAACAGACAGTATTTGTGAGTTTGTGAAAAACCTGAATAGCAAACCTAACCTGTTCCGCCGGAGCTTGACCGTTGACTCCCGCCGTTCACCTGCAAGGAAGTGCGAGGCACCGGGGTTGATCCCGGCGACGCACCCTCCGACGCTCAAGTCAGTAACCAGAAATGATTATGAAAGAGCGTTTAACTAGAAAAAGATTGATTACCTCTTAATGGAGATGGGTGAGGGGTATTTATAGGCGTCTTAGGGACTGGTTTTAGGAATGTAATCCCCGTGATTAGATAAGGAATATTCCTCGTAATCAGATAAGGCATGTAATCTGATAAGGTATATTCCCTATAATCAGTTAAGGAATTTAATCCCTAATCCCCAGTGAAAAGATAGATGTGAATCATGGCCGTTGATTTAGATCTAATCAGGGACCTTGATTGTATCTTGTCGGATCGGGTTGTTAGCGGGTTGAAACCCGTACCCAGCTGAGGTGGATCTGTTTGCGGGTTATTGGATCTGTGAGAAGGAGACCCAGTACCCGCTTCGGACCCATTTGCATGTGAAATTACCGTTTTACCCCTGAGCTTTAAGATTCGCGTCCGATGTGAACGGTCCCGATTTAATCCTATTTTTAGCCATATCACGAGCCCCCCACTCCCGAAGACTGAGTTTGATCAGCCTTTGAGGAGTAGTTTTACTGTTTCAATGGCGTACGGGATTTTATCGGTGTTCTCAAGGGAGTTTGGAATCTTGCTCGGGGTGTAACAGTGTTATTATGGGCTTGTAAAATGCCCAAAAATATTCTCAGAATTTTCTGGATTTTTGGTGATTTTTCCAGATTTTTCTGAATTTTTTCTCATTTTTTTGAATTTTTTATTCATTTTCCGAATTAAATAATTAATTATCTAAAATATTAATTAATTATTCTAATTTAATAATTATTTTTTCAGAATTTAAAAATAATTTTTTCTGAATTAATAATTATTTTTAGAATTTTTAATTAATTTTTTCGATTTTTAAATGTTTTTTTCGGATTTTTTAAATAATAAAAAAAAACAATTAAATAAATAAATAAATAATTTAAATATTACCTGGACACGTGGCCGATTTCTGGCCGTCCATCATGACCAGATGAGCACGCATCGTGAGGCAGATCGCGATCTTGACGCGTGGCACGTTTCTGGCCGTCCATCATGATCAGATCTGCGCGCATCGTGATGCAGATCACGATCGGAACACGTGGCGCGTTCCTGAGCGTCGATCGTGTCCCGACGCGAATTTTGAGACGATCGGACGGATCGTGTTGGTCGGTCACTTTTTTTCTCCAATTACGAGTTCGGCACTTCGGCACTTCGGATATGCACTTCGGCTCGGCTCGGCTAGATGGATCTGCCAAGGTTTGTAACGAAGCCACGTGGCAATGCCACGTGGCATTTTTTTTTTTTTTTTTTTTCTTTTCTTTTTTCCTTCTTTTTCTTTGCTGCTTCCGCTGCTTCTTCTTCGGCTCTTCACCGTCTCGTCTCGTCTCCCCCCTCGTCTCCTTCTTTCTTCTTCGACCATCACCTTGCCCCCTACCTCATCCCGTCGTGAAGCTCGACAAAAGAGCTCGGCGATGGAGTCGAGAGGAGGCGTCGAGCTCGGCAAGGAGGGGTTGGCGAGATGGTGAGGGGAGCTCGAGGCTTTGGCGAAGCTTCGTCGATGGTGTGAGCTTGGGAATGGGTTCGGAGCTCGCATTGTGGAAGGCAAGCTTGTTGACGAGGCTTCAACTGAAGTGTAGAGCTCGGAGGTGGAATGTTCGGAGCTCGCCATTGCCATGGTGATGGGTTCAAGCTCAGTACGGTGAGCTCGATGATGGCGAGGCTTGGGTTCTTCGTCGGAGCTCGACGCGGGGGTGCCTGAGACGGAGGAGCTTGTCGCTCGGAGATGGAGGAGCCTGGCGCCATTGGCGGAAGTGCGGAGATGAGCTCGGCAAGGGAGTGGCGGTTGACGGAGTTCGCCGGGGAAGGGCTCGACGAATCTTTGAGCCCCGATGATGAGCTTCGACTGCTCATGCGCGCTCGGAGGCAGTGGAGGTGAAGCTCGGTTGCGAAGGAGTTCGGAAGTGGTGAAGTTTGGCGGAGAACTTGAGCTTCGGCGGAGGGGAGTCCGAAGCTTGGTGTCGGTGATGAAGCTCGGCAGTGGGTTCGGCTCGTCATTTGTCTTGGAGCTCGGCCATGGAGGTGGTCGAAGCTTCGACGAAGGAGCTCGACGAGTGAAGGAGGGAGAGCTCAGCATAGTGGAGCTTCGACGTTGGCGTGGCTTGAGCTCGGCAGGCGGAGCTTCGGTGAGGAAGAGCTTGTCAGTGGAGGTGGCAAGGAATGGAGCTTAGAGGTGAGAGCTCGGAGCGGTGGAGGTGAACTGTGTGCTGTGTGGTGGCGAGCTCGGAGCTCGGAGTCGAGGTCGGGAGTTCGACGGCGAAGTGAGGGAGCTCGGCCGGTTGGAGCTCGACATTTGGAGCTCGGCGAAGGTGGGAGCGCTGACGTTAGAAGCTTTCGAAGGAGAGGACGGGTTTTTCTTTTGTGCTGTTTTGTTTTTGGAGAAGAGGATGACGTGGGGAGTGGGGAGTTCGGGTTTGGATCCTAACGGGTCCGAACCCATACCCTTTTTTTTCTTTCGCTGCTAGCTTCTTCCTTCTTGTTCTTCTCCGCTTCTTCTTCACTTCGTCTCGTCTGCTCTTGCTCTCTTGCTCTCTTTCTTTCGTGTCGACTCGAGCTAGAGGACAGAGGGGGAGCTTTGGTGCAGTGAAGGGGAGAAGAGGACCTCGACAGCTGAGCTTCGTGTGCTCGGCCTTCAACCTCGACAGCGGAGCTTTGGAGGCGACGGCGGTATTGGGGCTCGGCACGAATGAAGCTCGTGAAGGTGGTGCTTCGGAGCTTGTTCGTGGAGCTTGGAGGAGGCAGTCGGCGAGGTTGTCTGCGCTCGGTGATGGGTTCGAGTTCGGTTCAGCACCATTGGAGCTCGGAGGTGAGCTCGGCAGTGGGGTTCGGCGGTAATGGCGAGACAGTGGGATTCTCGACGAGGCGGCGAGTTCGGCCGCGAAGTGGAGGGAGAGCTCGGCGCTTCGAAGCTTCGACAGGTGGAGTGGGTTTCGAGCTTGGAGAAGGGGCTCGGCTATTGTGGGAGCTCGAAGGTGGTTGTCAAGTTAGGAGAGCCCGACTGCGGAGCTCGGCGTCGTGGTCGTTATTCGGAGCTCGACATTGGTGAAGTTGGCGATGGCGTTGGGTTCGGCCATGGCGGTTCTGAGCGACGAGGAGGACGCGGCGAAGAGTCGGAGCTTCGGACTAGGAGCTCGACAGTGGGTTCCTCGGCGTTGCTTGAGTTCGGCGATTGGGTTTGTTTTGCATGGGTGCTCAGTGAAGACGAAGCATTGAGCTGTTTTTTTTTTTGTTTTCGGCTGTGTCGTTTTGGCGGGAGAGTGGAAGAGAAGAAGGAGTGGAGTTCGGGTCGTGGGTTGATGGGTTCGGATCCCCTAACGGTTCGACCCCGGCCCACGTGCCTTTTTCTCTCTCTCTTTTTTTTTTTTTTTTTTTTGCTGCTCGGCCAATGAATCTGATTCGGCAGATCCGAGCACGGATTTTGAGGAGAATTTTTTCCCACTTAGCGGTTCGGTAGTTCGGTAGCTCGGATTTGAGATCCGAGCTACGTGGCTCAATCTGGACCGTTGATCACGATCGTGGCACGAATCAGGAGACAAGATGCACGAGTTTCGAGAAAACGTTATCTTGTTGTTTTGTGGTGACGTGGCGAGATCTGAGCCGTTCATCACGCTTGAGTGCGAATTTGGAGATGATCTAACGGTGAGATCGCCTCGGGACGATTTTTCTCCAAAAACGAGGGTCGGTACCCCGACACCTCGGATCGGCACCTCGGATCCTTTCTGGGAACATCTGGTTTGCTCTGCAAATGAATCTGGTTCGGCAGATCCGAGCACGGATTTTGAGGAGAATTTTTTCCCACTTTGCTTCTCGGTAGATGGGTAACTCAGCTCGGATGGTCGTGGGGGCAGTTCGGAATGGCTATCTTCCTCCGGCCCGTTTAAGGACGAGCCGGTGAAGTAAAGTCGAGCCATAAGACCCCGACCATCGTGAGGGTAGTTTGAGGGATGCAAGAGCAGTTTCGAATGGCGAGCTACTTCTAGTCCGCTTAGGAGCGAACTTGCGAAGTAGAATCGAGCCAAGTGTTAGACTCCGATCCATTCAACGGCTGCAGGAGCAATTTCGAACGGCGATCCACTCCTGGCTCGTCTGAGGACGAGCCGAGGAAGAAGAGTCGAGCCGAGTGCTGGACTCCGAACCATTGTGAGGTTATTCAACGGCTGTGGGAGCAATTTCGAATGGCGAACCACTTCTAACCCGCTTAAGAGCGAGTTATCCGAAGCAGAATCGAACCAAGTGTTGGACTCCGGAACCATCGTTTAAGTTGTTCAATGGCTGTGGGAGCAATTTCGAATGGCGAACCACTTCTAACCCGCTTAAGAGCGAGTTATTCGAAGCAGAATCGAACCAAGTGTTGGACTCCGGAACCATCGTTTAAGTTCAACGGCTGTGGGAGCAATTTCGAATGGCGAACCACTTCTAACCCGCTTAAGAGCGAGTTATTCGAAGCAGAATCGAACCAAGTGTTGGACTCCGGAGCCATCGTTAGAGTTTAGTGAGTTGCGGGAGGAGCCATGTAGAAGAAGCTGGACTCCGAACCCAGAGAGATAGAGGAGCAAGAGCAATAATTTTCAATGAAAAGATAAGTTTTATTGAAATAAACTAAGTGGCTGCTCCAATAGGGCGAGCCATTATTACATGCTGTTGGCCGAGTTACAAGCATCGGCCTTATTGAAAATCAAAATCCTACTTCTACAATAAGGTGAGGACCTCTTGGGAGGAGCTGAGTCTTGAAGCTCGGCGGGCCTTTCTGTTCGTTTGGAAGAGGTGGTGATCAGGTGAGGAGCTCGGCCCCCTCTTTTTGGACGAACTGGATCAGGTGCCCCCGCTGTATGAGTTCTTCGATCTCCTCCTTGAGAGCCCGACAATCATCCGTGTCGTGGCCGTGATCCCTGTGAAAGCGGCACCACTTATCCTTATTCCTCTTCTTGCCAGGTGTATTCATTCTCGGGGGAGCGCGGAGTAGCCCTTCGTTGTCCACCTCCATAAGGACTTCTGATATGTTGGCAATGAGGGGGGTGAACTTCTCAAACCGAGGAGTCGGGCGACGCTGTCCATTGCTGTCCTTCTGGGATTTTTGGGAGCCCTCATCTTCTTCGGTCAGCTTTCGTTTCGTCCCTGAGGCAGACCCTCCGAAGCTTGGAGTGTAGGCGGCCTCTTCGGCACGAATGTACTTGTCACACCTGAGAAGGAGGTCGGCAAAGTTCTGTGGAGGCTTCTTAGCAAGAGAGGAGCGGAGGCTGGAATTGAAGACGTTGGATTGGAAGGCGGCTGTTGCGACGGATTGGTCGAGGGAGGCTATAGTCCTGGCTTCAGCTGTGAACCTCTTCACATAGTCTCTTAACTTCTCACCTTTCTCTTGCCTAAGCTGGAGGAGTGAAATGCTGGTCTTCTCCGTGTGCCTGCTACTCACGAAGTGGGTGATGAAGAGTGTCTCGAACTGCTCGAAGGAGAATATGGAAGACGGTGCGAGGCGGGAGTACCACTCTCGAGCTGGGCCCTTCAGTGTCGCGGGGAAGGTTTTGCAGAGGAGGGCATCAGAGGCTTGATGGAGGAGCATCAAAGTCTTAAAGCTTTCGATGTGATCAACTGGATCGGTCTCCCCGGTGTAAGTCTCAAATTGGGGAGGTTTGAAGCCGAACGGGACAGGTGCATCCACTATGGTTCGGGAGAAAGGGGGTTGGCTAGGACGTAAGGTCCTCCCCCTAAGCTCCTCTTCTCGGTTTATCCGACCCAGGCGCCTTTCTACTTCATGAAGACGGCGGTACATGGCGTCATCCCTCTGACGGTGATCTGCCGAGCCTCGAGACTCATCTTCATACGAAGGAGAACGAGGGCTGCGGCGATGGTAGCTTCGGGAGCGACGAGGACTTGGGGTACGCCGGGAGTTAGTAGGAGCAGGACGAGGAGAGGGGAACCGTCGGCGAGGGCTTCGGACCGGGGGAGGGGATGGAGCCTTGGGTGCGTTGGTGAGAGCTTGTAGGATGGTCGCTTGGAACTGCTGGAACTCGGCATGGGTGATTGGTGCCTCCTCGTTCTTAGGCTGCTGCCGACCCACGGGGGAGCGTGGCCTTCTTCTGCGATGCTCGGGGGATTCCCTTCGCCCCCTACGGTTAGGAGACCTTCTGTAATCCCGGTGACGGGGAGATCGTTCACCCGGACGATAGTGGCGGGAGGTTCCCTCTCGGGCCCGTTTTTCGTCCAGACGGTGACGAAGATCCACATCCTTCTTCTGCCGACTCTGAGGATTGTGTGATGCCATGGAATCCGTAGAGGCATTGTGTATGGAGATGCGGTCTTGGTGGAGAGGTTGCTTTCCGCGGGAGCCCCCCGCACCAGCATTCTGAGGTCCGGTCGGACCCTTGGGGGGTTGCTGATTCTGAAGGGGCTGATCTTGCTGAAGGGGGTCTTTCGTCTGAAGCGGAGGTCGTTCCTGCTGCAGAACGGGTTGGTCAGGGACTGGCTCCTGCTGATCGGCGGGATTGGGCCCACGGTTGGACCCCCTAGATTTGGCTTTTCTCGGAGGCATGGCTGGAGAAGATCTAGTCGACGGAAAGAGGAGGGGCTGTTATTCGTATGATTCCCACAGACGGCGCCAATCTGTTGCCGCTAAATTCGGTGTGGGGGCAAACAGACAGTATTTGTGAGTTCGTGAAAAACCTGAATAGCAAACCTAACCTGTTCCGCCGGAGCTTGACCGTTGACTCCCGCCGTTCACCTGCAAGGAAGTGCGAGACACCGGGGTTGATCCCGGCGACGCACCCTCCGACGCTCAAGTCAGTAACCAGAAATGATTATGAAAGAGCGTTTAACTAGAAAAAGATTGATTACCTCTTAATGGAGATGGGTGAGGGGTATTTATAGGCGTCTTAGGGACTGGTTTTAGGAATGTAATCCCCGTGATTAGATAAGGAATATTCCTCGTAATCAGATAAGGCATGTAATCTGATAAGGTATATTCCCTATAATCAGTTAAGGAATTTAATCCCTAATCCCCAGTGAAAAGATAGATGTGAATCATGGCCGTTGATTTAGATCTAATCAGGGACCTTGATTGTATCTTGTCGGATCGGGTTGGTAGCGGGTTGAAACCCGTACCCAGCTGAGGTGGATCTGTTTGCGGGTTATTGGATCTGTGAGAAGGAGACCCAGTACCCGCTTCGGACCCATTTGCATGTGAAATTACCGTTTTACCCCTGAGCTTTAAGATTCGCGTCCGATGTGAACGGTCCCGATTTAATCCTATTTTTAGCCATATCAGTAGCCAAGTCTCCCCCGGTAGTGGAAATGAAATGAAATTGAAAAGAAGACCAAGGTTGGTCATGTATAAATAAAATAATAAGTCCGGTATGGTGGAGAGGCTAACTCTAGAGCTTTGATTTTTATTCATGATTCTAATAAATAATACATAGTGGAGATGTGATGAAAGTGAGAGAAAACATAAGTATGAGAACTAGAGTTTACGGTGCGGGTGTGTGAGCCACAGAATGCATGCTTGATGAGTCAAGACATGGCGTGGGCACAACTCAGTAATGATCGGACTTTAGCCATGCTTGTGGGATGTTTGGTGACTGCAAGAGGATCGTGTTCAGGGAGGAGGCTGAATTGTCACAGAATGCATGTTTGACGAGTCAAGACATGGCGTGGGATTCCCCTCCAGGGTCCAGTGCACGTGCTTGTACTCATAGACCATCTAGGAAACTCACCGTAATTACAGTAGTAGATTAAGTCATGGCGAGGGATTGAACCCTACCAAAATGAAGAACGATTAAGAGGCTTGCCCTCGGACATATGTAATATGGGATGCATAGAATCCGAACAAGTGCGCATTAGTGTCATGTAAATTAAATAATTGCATTAAGGATTAAGTGCACAATCACGACACGACATCATTAAGATTTTCTCTTTGATTTACATTTTTATTGTGAACAAGTTTGTGATCTGTTAAGAAATGAGAATCGTTATACTGTTTCTGGCATAGAGAGGATGACCATGTATAATTATCGTCGGTTGAATAAACTGACGTACCCACAGTTTTGTATGCAGGTTAAATTACTTGGAATGGATGCATAAAGATTTTACCATGTTGTTGTACATTTATGTAAATGTTGTAAATTTTTACTTCCGCTGTGCAAATGAAAAGTGTAATATTGATGTAAACTCTGATGTAAAGTGAAAAGTTTAATTTCCTTGTAAAATTGTACCAAAGAAAGTGAAAAGATCCTGTAGAACATCTCGAATTCAGTGTATTTGGGATTCGGAGCGTTACAGAGTGGTATCAGAGCCAGGTTTTCTACGCTTTTCACACTTGTACAAAATTATAAGGAACGACACCCTAGAAGTGGACAGTAGAGTGTGTGTTTGAGTTTAGAAATTTAAATGTAAGTGACTTACATTTGTGTTGCTCTATGACTTATGCTTCTTCCTCTCTATTCTAAGATGGCTGATCACTTCGACCCTGCTGGAGGCGATGACTGGCATATCATTGAGGAAGAGTACCATCCTGGACAGGCTGATTCTGAGGACGAGTATCACCCTGGGCAAGCAGATTCTGATGAGGAGGAGTGGCCTGAATCTCGAGAGATTACACCACCTCCAGACTCGTCTGACGATTCTTCTTCTGATGAAGAAGAGGGACCAGTTCTGAGTAGCACCGTGGCTTCTCTTCAGAGGCAAGTGAAAACCCTGAAAGAGAGAGTTGGAGTATTGGAGGCTCAGTTGGCAAAGCGAAAGGACGATTTCTCTGTTCTCAGTCACCGGGTATGGGAACTTGAGAAGAGAAAGAACCTGACAGATGTGCTGAAGGATGAAGTTGATGAACTACGGGGAGAACTTCGAGAAGCGAAGAGGAACCGTAGGAGTTAGATTGTTGTAGCTTCTATTTTCTTTCATTTCTGATGTCAAAAATGTTTTAATTCGAATGTATAAACTTTGGAATTCAATGAAATGCAAGTTGGTTTAAATTCTTGTTTTATACTTCGAATTTAATGGATCTTTTGCATCAGAACATGTCGAGAAGGGGAGCTAGGAATGGGGAAGGTTTGGATCTGTAGACCGAACTTGCGAGGGTCTACCAGACGCTGAATGCAGTGGCCATGAACCAAGGAAGGGGGCCGGTGAATCCAGTGCCCGAGGCGATTAAGCTGGTGGAATCGTTCAAGAGAATGAAACCACCTGTATTTGAGGGAAAGTCAGACCCAGATGCAGCTGACAACTGGATTCGGCAAGTGGAAACGATCTTTGAAGTGCTGGAGACCCCGGAAGGCAGCAAGGTCAAGTTGGTGACTTTGCAATTGGAGAAGGATGCGGCTGTTCGGAGCTTGGATTTTGAAATGGACTTGCAGGCGAAGATGAGGGAGGAGTCTTCGGCGTCGGTGGCAAGGTAGGTGATGCCGAACTCGCCGCGGCCGAGCTCGCGACCGAGGGAGTAGTGGTGGTGGAAGTGGCGGACGGTGAGGGCAGCAAGGACGGTGGGGTTGGGGTTTGGGTGATTGGAATTAGGGTTGTGGATTGAAAAGGGGTTTTCCTTGGTCATCTTTTTCTTCTTGGTTTTCTTGCTGGTGTTGGAAAAGTGAGAGAGAGCGGGAAGAGAGAGAGACAGAGATGGGGGGGGGTTGGTTTTGGGAAAGAGAGAGAGTGTGCGTGAGTAGGTTTGAATTTGTGGGGTTTGAAATTTTGGGCGGGAAAATATGTTTTGTGAGGTTAGATCTGGGCCATTGATTTTGGGGGAGATTGAATGTGAGCCACTTGATAGCTTTCTTTGTAATTTATTATATAGATATAGTGTATTTTACCGAAAAATAATTACCAATATAGATAAATAAAATTCTCCAAAAGAAATTTTCAATTAATTATAAAAATAAAAGAAAAGATTTAAAAGGTTTGCACATCACTTGCTCTTCCAACAACGGCCTAGGTTTTTATGATTATTTTTGGAAATTTTATTCCCTTGCTCTCTTGTTCGTTTTTAGGGCAAAAAAAGAGTATATTTTTGTTTTTACAAAAAAATTGTTTAAGTTATTTTCTATAAAATATTTAACCATTTAACCTAACGATTATTGTTACGCCCCGCTTCCCAAAAATACGAAGTACGAGCACGTGACGAAGCTTAGCGAATGATTTTTATCATTCATAAGCTGTAGGATCGACTCAGCATCATAACAAGAAATATAATAAGATATACACAACCACGCATGCATGAATAATTTATTAATCAGCAGAAACAATTGAAAGAAAATAATAATATCACAAATAGTTTTCAAATCTGGATCAAAAGATAAAAACTCGGGACTATAAGCCCGTTACAAGTTTCAAATAGCAACAAATATAAATAACTCAAATACAAAATAATTAAAGCAGCTTTTCCCAAGCGAAGCCTAGAACGTCTGCTCACCAATCCAGCAGGCAATTCGTCTCCAAAGTCTGTATATATAAATATAAAAAGGAAAAAATAGAGAAAACAAGACAAATGCCCTTAGTGCAAGTTAGGGCCACAAGTAGTACAAGCAAGGGTATGAAAACAAGTGCAAGAAATATGGAACAAGATTTGGAATCAAGAATGTATAACATAATATAATAGGAATGTAACAAGTAGGGGGATTCAAGAAACTAGTTAGCAAGAAAGACAACTCAAGTGACAAGAATGGGTAACAAGTACTAGTAGTAGAACAAGTGGCTAGTGAACATGTAATGGTATCAAGTATCAAGTAACAAGTATCATGTACAAGTGTCAAGTAACAATTCTCAAGTAATGAGCATCAAGTAGGGTATCAAGTGTGTACAAGCGACTAGTTAATTTTAAGTCTAATGTTTAATTCTATCTAGGTAGCACTTTATGCATCTATACTTTTACTACATGGTTGCTACATACAATCAGTTACGTTTAGGCCTAGTGGTGGAGTTTATAGGGCAGTGTACTCAGGTATCAAGTATCAAGCAAGCCATGTTCATGAATCGAGTAATCATATAACTAGTTCATGTGTCAAGTCATAACAGGACAGGTCATGAATCAAATATATACTAGTTCATAAATTGAGTAATTACAAGTCTATGAATCGAATAATAATATACTAGTTCATGAATCAAATAATATACTAGTTCATGAATCGGATAATAATATACTAGTTCATGAATCAAATAATATACTAGTTCATAAATCGAATAATAATATAACTAGTTCATAAAGCATGTATCAAGTGGAAAATACGGGCCCCCTTCCGAGTACACTTACCTATATTGTCCACTACTATGGTCTTTTCCTTAAACCCCGGCTTATTATTTATTATTATCATCAACAAGCATTAAAGTGTGTGAAACAGGTCAAGTAAACATGATCAAGAATATGGAACAAGTTTAAGATAATTATAAAGCATATTCGAGGGTCAGCACAAATTAAGATTATTAAGAACTACGAGAATTGCAATTCTGGACAGCATGATGTTGCTGCACCAAAACTGCGATTCCCGTGGCTATAAGATAGAAAATGTGGATCCTTCAGGAGGCCTAGAAACTAGACTCCTACCCGGTTCCAACGCATATAATTAAGACACATAAAAGTTGTAGCAATTGATGTCAAAATAGCAAGCTATACAACATTTGTGTTCAGCTAGAATTTGTAAAACTGAGTTTGTACATATGGAACAGGTTTGAAACTTCGTTAAGAAAATTAGGGAATGTTATCTAGGGTGTCCAGTATTAGCATGAAAAATTTCAAGTCATTTACTTATTAGTAGCATAGTTAAAATAATTGTAAACCAAAGTGGTGCAGCAGTTTTTATGAATCTGCGATTACAGACACAACAGCAGTAAAATTGCGATATCTCCTAAACCGTAACTCGGAATTCAATTCCATCAAAAGGGTGATAAACTATACTTCTAGGCCTAAGTTTCATATTCAGGACTCAAGTTCAGATTCTGATTTAATTGGGGTCGAAACAGCAAGCCAAGACAGGACAGAAACCGAATAAGACACTTTTTGCATGAAATGTATCATAATTAAACTAGTTGTGAACAAGTGTATCAACGAAGGGTTGTGACTCTTAGATTATGTAATATATAAGGCAAAACATGAGATCATCAACGATAAATAAAAGGAGTCACATTTACAATCTACTTGCAGTATTTTCAAGGAAAAGCTTGTACTAGAAAACAAAATATACAAGAAGATACTTGACTTGGGGTGTAGATGATGAATCCGATGGAGGAATAACGGGAACGGCTCTCAACACGGATCTTGATGACGATCAATATCGAAGAAGAATCGATGGTTGAGATCAAATCTGGCTGATGCTGATGGTGATGATCTGATCAGGTCAGGTCACGATCTTGATGAGATCGTGTGGCCCAGATTAAATCAATCAACTCCTTCTTCCCTCCTTCTTCACAGCGATAGAGAGAGGGTGAGTGACTCCGGCGGCTATGACGGTGGCTATGGCGGCGACAGGTAGTAGGTGACAACGTCGAGTGAAGCTCAACATAGGAAGACGGTGGCGGCATTCGAGCGAGGCAGCAACCGGTGGTGGCGGCGGAACGGTGCTCTGTTCTTGGTGGTAAAACAGGGGCATAGCAGTGGCGACGAGGACAAGTTGGTGCAGGTGATGGATTAACGGCGGTGGCGAAGGGAGGTAGACGGGATGAGGGGTGCGGTGATGGTAATATGGGAAGATGGGTTCTTCGGTGGTGGTTGGCGACAAAGGCAATGGGGCGACTGAGGATGAGAACGCGGTACTGTGGGAGATGGTGAGGCGAGGAGGGGAAGACGATGGGCAATGGCGATTGATGTGTCGGATTTATATACAAATATTTGTACTCATTTACCTATTAACATGGCTTGTTTTCGTTGATATTGTCTATAATTCATTATATTTCTATAAGATTTCATTTAATTAATTTATTTTTGAAGAAATAATATTTTTGAGGCAAAAAGTAAAGAATTGGTGAAAAAATCAACAAACAAAGTAAAATAATTCATTTATCGATTTTATTGTTTTGTTGAGTTAAAATTGCGACAAATAATTTGTAAAAGGATTTTTATACGCGAATTTGATTTATAGTTAGTTTAATTAAGTTTAAACTAATTAATTTTATTTTATTTAAAAATCCTAATTTTTGGTATTATTTTGTGTACGCAGAAGCACGTGGGTGGCAGAAAAGGAAGAAAAGAAAGAAAGAGGAAGTAAATAAAATTCTGGGTTATAAAAGGAATGAAATAAAGAAAGTGGGAGGACTATTCTGCAAAAAGTGCAAACCCTAACTCCTTCCCGTTCTCTATATATACAAAGCAAAGAAGAGAGAAGAGATTTAAGAGGTGACGGCTCATCATTATTCATAAAAAAAAAGAGAGAGATAGAACTATTGCACGGCATTCAAGGGGACAAGGAGAACTGTGCGGGCAGTAGTAATCCTCTTCACTTGGGGTTTTCGAAGTGCACCCGGCTGTCTCGACTTGGACCCTGTGCTGGCGCGGAAAACGACGACTTGACGACTCCTTCGATTCTTCTCCTTTTGCGTGCTGAAAAGAACAAACAAAGAGAGAGTGTATCACTCTCTCTGTCTTGCGCTCAGATCAACAAAGGGAGAGAAGACAGCTGCTGGCCGCTGGGTCCCACACGTGACACAGGGTCGGCTCAGAACAGAACGGACTCCTATGCATCGACAGCGACAGGCGACGTGACAGGCCGATCTGACGCGCCGCAGTGCTGACGTGGCACGCAGCACTGATTTCGACGCATTTTCAGAGCTTGCTGGGTTTGGTATTTGTGAGAGGGTGCATACATAATTTTTTTTATTATAATTTTTTTGTACTTCTTCTTGTTTAAATATTTTTTAGATGCAATCCAAACAATTCTATTAATTGCAAATTTGATATGAACTGAAGTTATTATTTCTAGAGGCTAAGGTGTAGCCAAGTTTTGAACACAAATTTTAATTCCTTCTTATTTCTCATTTTTTTCTGATTGTGTTTTAATTTTTATTATTTATGCGTACAACATGGTGGATAGACATTTGTCTGATTTTTTAAATCATAAAGAGACCGAATAGGTGATTTGTGATTAATAAAAATTAAGACTGTATATTGGAGGACGTGACCGTTAAGAAATTCAATTTCTTAATTTATAATTTGGTGGATAGACGAATGATTAATTGAGAATGACTTTTAGACTACGTTGATAGAGTGGTTAATATCTTTAGGATTTTGGTCGACAATTGGGAAAGATAATATTTTTATTTATAAGGAATTATAATTTGTGTGTGTGATAAACGAGGTGAACCAAAAGCCCTAGAACTATTTTTACCCTTAACAAATTACAAGAGCATTCACTGTTTCACAGCCCTCTCCCTTTTCACCAATTTAGTTAGATAATTAGATTAAGATAATTTAGTTGCTTTATTATTTATAAAATTTGACCTTCCAAATAGTGATTCATCTAGCGATATCGGTACTCAGTAAAATACCTAGTCCCTGTGGGTTCGACACTCTATTCACCTATCTATATTACTTGTGCGATTTTGTACACTTGCAAATATCAACACCAAGTTTTTGGCGCCGTTGCCGGGGACTAGTTATTCTTTTACTGATATTGAAAATTGCTAGATTATTGCTAATTTGGATTTTTTGTAATTATTTTTATCATTTTACATCTTTATTTCCTTTTGACTAACTTTAAATTTTTTTTATTTTTCTTATTTTAGTTTTTTTAGTTTTTCTATTTTTTTTCCTTTTCTTTTTCGATACTTACATTTCAGGACATACAGTGCATTATCATGGCGAACGATGAAAATAGGCCTTTGAGAGACTATACTATGCCCTCAATTTATGAGCCAAGCATAAAGAAGCCGGTTATTGAAGCTAACGATTTTGAAATTAAACCGGCGATGATTCTAATGATTCAACAGACTGTTCAATTTTGGGGACTACCACACGAGGATCCTTACGCTCACATTGCAGATTTTTTAGAAATTTGTGACACTTTCAAGCACAATGGAGTATCAGATGATGCAATTAGATTGAGACTATTTTCTTTTTCCCTACGAGATAAGGCGAAGGCTTGGCTACATTATCTACCACCATGTAGTATTACTACTTGGGAGGGACTTGCACAAAAGTTTCTAGCCAAGTATTTTCCACCAGCAAAGACCGCAAGGCTAAGAAAGGACATTTGCACATTTACTCAATTTGAGACCGAGTCTTTGTATGATGCATGGGAAAGGTTTAAAGAGTTATTGAGAAAGTGTCCTAATCATGAACTACCAAAATGGCTGCAAATGCAAACATTCTATAATGGTTTGGGAGTTATACATAGATCTATGGTTGACGCAGCAGCCGATGGTGCACTGATGAACAAAACTTACCAAGCAGCCTATGATCTTTTAGAGGAGATGACATCAAATCATTACCAGTGGTCTTCAGAGAGAACGATGCCAAGAAAAGTGGCTGGAGTTTTTGAACTTGATCCTTTTTCTACTTTAAATGCAGAAAATGATATTTTATATAAACAAGTAGAAAATAGGAATTTTAATGCTATTCAATCTAATATGATTTGTGATCTTTGTGCAGGAAATCATGCAAGTTCAGATTGTCAAGTGGGGAACCCTTTTGCTCCATCAAATGCCGTAAATGAAAATTTTGTGTCAAACCTTCAAATGCAAAACAATCATTATGCAAACACATACAATCAAGGATGGAGAAACACCCCAAATTATCCATGGGACAACAATCAAGGAGCAGTTATACAACCTCAACATTTTTCACAGCAAGAAAAGAAGCCGACACTTGAAGACATGTTTATGCACTACATGCAAAAGACAGATTTGGCTATCCAAAATGTTGCAAATTCAACTTCGGCTTCCATTCACAATCTTGAGGTACAAATTAGTCAATTCTTAAATATTTTAAATGAAAAAACTGCAGGATCATTACCAAGCAATACAGTTGTCCATCCCAAGGAGCATGTTGAGGCTATAACACTAGGAAGTGGGAGGACAATTGAGCAACCACAAGAAGAAAATGAAGAACATAATGTGGTTGAAAAGCAAAGTGAGATTGAAGAAATTGTGGAGGAACAAATTCAGCATGAGCAAGTAATGTATGACATTTTTAATTCCATAAAAATTCCTCCTGAAGAACAGTCATCTATTCAAGTAAGTGAAACTTGTTTAATTGTGGGCGAGGAACATAAGGCTAAATTTGAAAAATCACCTATAGAAGTATGTCCAACAAATTCAGCAATTTTTGAAACCGTTAAAGAAAATATTTTTGAAAATGTTATGTACTTGGATGCTGAACCTTCTATTTATTCATTTTTACAGCATAAATTCAAAGAGGTGGGGGAATCAAAGACATCATCATCTAAAAGGAAATGCCTCAAATTAGAGCTTGAACCTGATCCACATCAAAAGAGGAAAATTAGAAAGGATGTGTTAATGTTGTTGGATCTTGGCGTTACTTAACCATCTCACCCCCATGTCTGGCTGAAGACTTAAAACTTAGCGCTTCTTTGGAGGCAACCCATGTTTTCTTTTATTGCATTTAGTTTTGATTTACGTTTTATTTTATTTTATTTTAATTTTTGATTTTATTTTGTAGGATTGCATCAATTTTTGAAAGTCGCCAAACGGAGCTGTTTTGAACACCTGCATTGATGGCTGTTTTTGAGCAGCATGGAGTCAGAATCTGGAAAAGTGATTCAAAGAGAAGTTGTAGAAAATTGTCTTAGCTTTCCAGCAAAAAAAAATTCAGCCCATTTCGACATCTACAGCTCCAGATATCGTCAAAATACTGAACACTGCGCGTGCAGAAATTTAAAGACGAATCAGGGGAGATATTCTAAACTTTTTGCATTTTTTTTGTTTTTCTTCTTCTTTCCCATTGAGGACAATGTGAAATTTAAGTTTGGGGGGAAGGTTTACAAATTTATTTTTATTTTTATTATTTTAGAAAAGAAAAAACAAAACAAAAGGATTATAATTGGGCTCACCATTACACTTTTGAGTTCTTTATGGTGATAAGCATTGAAATTTTTTTTTTTGGTATAAACAATTTTTTTATAAAGCAATACCAAGCATACTTATTTACTTTAGGATTATTGAGTTTCAAAATTCTTTACAAAATTGTGTGGGTCATGCTATTATACATAAAAGACAAATGTGATGTTTTTTCTCGTGATTATTCCCTTTAATCTAGTCCTAAACAGGGTTTAAGTAAATAGAGTAATAATGAAACAAAAAAAAACAAAAAAAACAAAAAAAAATTGTTTAAGAATAAAGTCAATCTACTCCAATGTTTTGAGTTGCTTAGTAACTAGGGGTATTCATCACAAATGTCTACACTTACGTAGAACAGCAACTTGAAATATGAGTATGCAAAGCACTTTAAGTTTGTGACTTGTTGAGTAACCGGGTGAATTCATCACAAATGTTTTACATTCGCGTCAAAAGGCAAGTGACAACTTAAAGAAGAGACTAAAAAAAAAAAAAAAAAAAAAAAAAACTCTAGTTTGCTACTCGGTTTGTAGTAGAGAGAAGGGATAATCACAGATTGAGTTGTTGCATACTATAATTACATTAATTGCATGACAAATGCGATTTTTTTTGGGAATTATGAATAAATAATTGCACTGGAGAAAGTGGGTATGCTTAGTTTTACTTTATTTGCAATTGTTTATATTTTTAATTGTAATTTTGATGCTTGCATGATAAGAATTCTTGGTGTGAAGGGTTGAGCCTGCTATTATTATTCCCTTGTTCACGATTCTACTTTTTGCTCGAGGACAAGCAAAATCTTAAGTTTGGGGGTATTTGATGTGTCGGATTTATATACAAATATTTGTACTCATTTACCTATTAACATGGCTTGTTTTCATTGATATTGTCTATAATTCATTATATTTCTATAAGATTTCATTTAATTAATTTATTTTTGAAGAAATAATATTTTTGAGGCAAAAAGTAAAGAATTGGTGAAAAAATCAACAAACAAAGTAAAATAATTGATTTATCGATTTTATTGTTTTGTTGAGTTAAAATTGCGACAAATAATTTGTAAAAGGATTTTTATACGCGAATTTGATTTATAGTTAGTTTAATTAAGTTTAAACTAATTAATTTTATTTTATTTAAAAATCCTAATTTTTGGTATTATTTTGTGTACGCAGAAGCACGTGGGTGGCAGAAAAGGAAGAAAAGAAAGAAAGAGGAAGTAAATAAAATTCTGGGTTATAAAAGGAATGAAATAAAGAAAGTGGGAGGACTATTCTGCAAAAAGTGCAAACCCTAACTCCTTCCCGTTCTCTATATATACAAAGCAAAGAAGAGAGAAGAGATTTAAGAGGTGACGGCTCATCATTATTCATAAAAAAAAAAGAGAGAGATAGAACTATTGCACGGCATTCAAGGGGACAAGGAGAACTGTGCGGGCAGTAGTAATCCTCTTCACTTGGGGTTTTCGAAGTGCACCCGGCTGTCTCGACTTGGACCCTGTGCTGGCGCGGAAAACGACGACTTGACGACTCCTTCGATTCTTCTCCTTTTGCGTGCTGAAAAGAACAAACAAAGAGAGAGAGTGTATCACTCTCTCTGTCTTGCGCTCAGATCAACAAAGGGAGAGAAGACAGCTGCTGGCCGCTGGGTCCCACACGTGACACAGGGTCGGCTCAGAACAGAACGGACTCCTGTGCATCGACAGCGACAGGCGACGTGACAGGCCGATCTGACGCGCCGCAGTGCTGACGTGGCACGCAGCGCTGATTTCGACGCGTTTTCAGAGCTTGCTGGGTTCGGTATTTGTGAGAGGGTGCATACATAATTTTTTTTATTATAATTTTTTTGTACTTCTTCTTGTTTAAATATTTTTTAGATGCAATCCAAACAATTCTATTAATTGCAAATTTGATATGAACTGAAGTTATTATTTCTAGAGGCTAAGGTGTAGCCAAGTTTTGAACACAAATTTTAATTCCTTCTTATTTCTCATTTTTTTCTGATTGTGTTTTATTTTTTATTATTTATGCGTACAACATGGTGGATAGACATTTGTATGATTTTTTAAATCATAAAGAGACCGAATAGGTGATTTGTGATTAATAAAAATTAAGACCGTATATTGGAGGACGTGACCGTTAAGAAATTCAATTTCTTAATTTATAATTTGGTGGATAGACGAATGATTAATTGAGAATGACTTTTAGACTACGTTGATAGAGTGGTTAATATTTTTAGGATTTTGGTCGACAATTGGGAAAGATAATATTTTTATTTATAAGGAATTATAATTTGTGTGTGTGATAAACGAGGTGAACCAAAAGCCCTAGAACTATTTTTACCCTTAACAAATTACAAGAGCATTCACTGTTTCACAGCCCTCTCCCTCTTCACCAATTTAGTTAGATAATTAGATTAAGATAATTTAGTTGCTTTATTATTTATAAAATTCGACCTTCCAAATAGTGATTCATCTAGCGATATCGGTACTCAGTAAAATACCTAGTCCCTGTGGGTTCGACACTCTATTCACCTATCTATATTACTTGTGCGATTTTGTACACTTGCAAATATCAACACCAGCGATGATGGGTTTCGAAAAGGAAGGAGTCGAAGTAGGGAGGGTTCGATCGAGGCGGTGGCGACTCCACGACGAGGTGTCGAGGAGACGTGGATGAGGACGAAGAGGTGATGGGTTGACAGGGGGTGGAGCAGCGATGAAGGCGAGAGGTTGGGACCTCGACAAAGAAGATGAACAGTGCCAAAGGGGTTGGCGGCTGGGTAGATTAGGTTAGCATAGTTGGTAGGTTTAGGGTTAGGGTTAATTAGGTTAGGGTTTTTATAGTATAGGGTTATTGGGTTTAGGGTTATTGGATAGCAGATTTGAGTAGGATCCTAAGGGAGATTGAGTCAAAAATCAATATTATTAGAGAAAAAGAATTAGATGAGGTGAAATAGTCAACTCTCCATGAAGAACAGCAAATCAGAGTTGATAAGAACGATGCAATTGAAATAAATATTGGCACAAAATTGAGTCGAAATAATGAAATAATTTTTATTAGAACCGGAACAAAAATACAGATCTCCAGTTGATAAATAGAGTACAAGAATGAAATACAGCAGAAAATACGAATATAGGGAACATGGGTTACAATTATATTTTGGTCATTTTGGTTGCTAAATAAGGAAATTAATAAAATATAGAGATGATATACAAGAAAATCAATGTCTTTGGTGTAGAGTTCAAGAACCGATGTTCGTAGAGATAGAAGAGAAAGTTGTAAAAAATCCCAAAAAATTCCTATCAGCTTAGGCCATTGTTGCGAACAACGGGCTAACAAGAATATGAATTATTTTTGTAATTTTGTAATTTTGTTGTGATTGGTATGTGTAAGATGTTCTAAAAGTATTCTAAAATATGAATAATGGACTTACCACTATGCTTACCCTTACCCTACCCTAACCCTCGTTAACACTAACCTTAACCTAACCCTAACCCTACCCAAACCTCTGGTTGGAGGGTTATGGGTTAGTGAAGGGTTAGGGGGGTATGGTTAGGGGTTAGGGTAGGGTTAGGGGTTTAGCTGAATAGGGATGCACTCTCTCATGTTCACAATGCCTCCGAATTTATTTGTTCCAAAATATATTAAATTTATATGTTATCTGTTGATATAGTGTGTTTTAGAAGTACCAAAAACTAATTCACATTATAAATGAATAAAATTCTCCAGAAGAAATTACAAAATTAGGGGAAAAAATAGAGGATTTTTTTGTTTTTTCAAAAAAAGAAGATGGAGTTATTTTCTATTAAATATTTAAACATTTAACCTTAACGATTATATATTGTTCATTTAGGTTGCTAAAAAAGGAAATTAATAAAATATAGAGACGATATACAAAGAATATGAATGTCTCCGGCATAGAGTTCAAGAGCCTCTGTAACACTCCTCTATTTTATAATTTAAAAATAATAATTCGTATTTCTTTTATTGTGAGTAGATACTATTGTTATTGTTATTATTATGCATAAATATGCAATTTTATTTTATATATATTCTTTAATTAATTTGTTTATTTGGTGGAGCGGGTTTTATTGAAATTTATTATGAAAAAGAGAACACGAAGGACTTAATAAAAATCTTTAATCATACTGGGGGTTTATTTGCTAAAAAATGAAATTAATAAAATATAGAGACGATATACAAAGAATATGAATGTCTTCGGCGTAGAGTTCAAGAGCCTCTGTAACACTCCTCTATTTTATAATTCAAAAATAATCGTTCGTATTTCTTTTATTGTGAGTAGATACTATTGTTATTGTTATTATTATGCATAAATATGCAATTTTATTTTATATATATTCTTTAATTAATTTGTTTATTTGGTGGAGCGGGTTTTATTGAAATTTATTATGAAAAAGAGAACTTGAAGGACTTAATAAAAATCTTTAATCATACCAGGGGTTTATAGGTAATTTTCCATTTCCCTCTTCTTCTTCCATTTCCTTTTCAATTCGTCAGAATGCCATCCACCCCCCCCCCCCCCCCCCCCCCCCCCAATTTCCTTTCGGCCGAAACCCAATTTCGACTAACTTAGGGTTTTGAAACCCCATGAAATTTTTACTTATTTCCAAATAAAATTTAGGGTTTTAGCTAATTGGAGGGTGCTTTTCAACGTGGTAGTGTCGGTTTTTGGGGAGAGCTTCGAGAAGGTATATCAATTTGTAACTTTAGTTATGGGATTGTATGCTTTTCATTTCTTTTCATAAAAATCTTAGTAGAAAGTAGTTTAGAGTATGTAGAACATGCTAGAGGTGAAAGATTTCAATTTCTATGGTAATAATATGGAAATTTTGTTAAACCTTGGGTTTGAGTTTAGGAAGGATAAGGAGGATTGCATTTATGGAATGCTAACAATTATTTTGGATGCTGTAGAATATTATGGGGTAATTTAGGAGCATTTATGATAGGTTTTAATAATTGTTTGATAATTATTAGGAATTTTCCCGGTATCGAGAAATTACGAAAATAAAGTTTATTTGTTTAAAAATGTGATAATTATGTGAAAATATATATAAACATTAGACTTTATTCCCGAGATGCTCATATGAGTTAATTTTGGGATATAGAAGTTAATTCGGGGTATGTTACCCTCAAAATATAAAAAGTTGATTATAACTCTTCCGATCGAGGGGTAAAACTGGGATTTGGTTATAAAACTAGGGAATTGTTGATTTGACATGCTTATGCAGGTTGTATATGATGTGTGAATTTTTTTGATGTGCATTCGGGGGATAGATTATGTGTATTTTGAGTAAATGGCGTATGGGTTCGATAATTTTCATAATAGGTGCCAAAAAAGTGAAGTGTGATTGGCGACCGGGCGAGCGAGGAGTAACTTCTTGCCGGTTCGTCAGGTCAGTATGATTATACTAGGTATATACTATGTTGTGACAAAATTTTATATGGATTTAAGGTGATTTGTGTGAGTTATAGCCAAACGAAGATTTAACCGAAAATATAGAATTTTTATCTGTTGAAATTGTGTTATATGGTAAATTTGTGTGATTTTGAATATTGAGTGTTATGGGTGATATATTGGGTATATGTATGATAATATGAAGTAATTGGGGTTGATATACGTATAATATATGGTAGATTAACAAAAATGACTTATATATATGGTGTTATGATATATTAACCTATATGGTGCCCGTTTGTGATATATACGAGTGATAATGAGTTGTGGTACCATAATCGATGAAATTAATGAGTGAGTATATGTATAATATAGTGATGTTTAAAGTGGAACTAATGGGCAATAATATGATATAATCATCCACTTACCTTGGCATATTCATAAGATATTATAATATGATTAAATAAATACTTTGGTGCTTTTATGATATAGAATAATATGAAATAAAAATCTTATAAATTAAATAACCGGGTGTATGTGAATATGTGATATAATGTGATAATAATTGCATGGTTAAGGTAAAAGATGTGACAATTTATTGAAGTAAAAGATGAGATGCTATGTGGTGATAAAATGAGATGAAAAGATGAAATGAAAAATGATAATAACAAATTAATTTTGTTGACCAGCACCTACAGAAATCCTGGGGGATTGAGCTAGACCTCCTAATACTCAAAGACCGGCTTGGGGTATGTAGTTATTATCCAAACTATGTTTGGGGTGTGTGCTTTTATCGCCCAAGCTATTGGCTTGAAGCTCAAATAATATAAGATCTGAAACAAAAGTAAAACTTCAGGACAAAAAGCCCATTACAAGTTTAAGTAGCAACATGAAAGTTTAAGTAGCAACAAGGAAATAAATAAACTCAAAGCACAAGTAAACTAAAGCATGGTTTATCCCAATTGAAGCTTAGAATGTCTGCTCACCCACTCCTGCAGGTATCTAATCTCCGAAACCTGTGTATGTGAACCTTGCTATCGGCCTTGGGGTGCATGTTTCCCTCGCTGGCTTTGGCTGGGAGGAAGTACCCAAGTTCTACTTGGGGTGCGTGTTTCCCTCGCTGGCATAGGCTAGGAGGAAGACGTAGCCTCAGACGCGTAAGACCCCGGGGGACAAAAGTCCACGTATTTACTGGGCTGTCAGCTTTCAATATATTAGGATACTGTGGCTCACTGGTCTTCAAATTAATAAATTGAATTGATGTGAAATGAAATGGAAAATGAGAAAGTAAAGAAAGCAGGTGATGTGAAATGAGAGTGGAAAATTAAAGCAAGTATATTATGTGTTGAGAATAAAGAGTAAAGTAAGTTATATTATAAGATGAGATTGAGAAAGTAAATAAAGTGTATGATCTGAAATGAATATGTGAAAATATAGAAAGTGTATAATACAGAATGAGAATGAAAAAGTAAAGGAGGTATGTGTGTGAATTAATATGAATAAAAAATAGAAATTGTATTATGAGAATTGTTACGAGAATGGTTATTAAAGTAAAATATGGTATGATATGAGTTGATGCACCTTGAAATTGTGTCGAGGAACTACTCGCCCGCTATTTTGATGGAAATGGTGTGAACTACCTGCATTGGCACAATTCCCAGGGTGAATCGGTGAGTTGTTGATATGATAGTGATATTGTGAAATGGAAATGAAAAGTTAAAGTAAAATTGTAAAGTGAGATGTAAATGAAAATGAAAGTAAGATATAATATTGATCATAATGAGAAGTAACTAAAGTTGTATGATGGGATGAGAATGAATTATAAAGCAAATATATGATAAACTGAGAATGAGGATTTAAAATAATTTTTATGATGAAATTAGAATGAAGAGAAGATAAATTGTAAAATATAATGAGAATGAAAGTTAATGTATTACAAGATGTTATGATATGTGTTATAAGATATGAATGAATGTGATATATTGAGATTGAATGCATATGAATAAGATGCGATGAAAATGGATGAATGTGGTGATATGGAATGAAATAAATACATGTGATGAGATGCTATGAAAATGCATGTGATATTATATGATTGAATGAACGTGAAGTTATGTGATGAGAATAAATATGATGAGAATAAATATCAATATGTTGTAAGATTGATGAGTGTGATGTTATGTAATATGAGTCATGAGTATGTAAATAAAAATGAATGGTAAAACAAGTATGTGGTTAAATAAGTATGAAAAATGAGGTAATTGCATTATGTGATTATATATGAAAATAAAAAATGGTGATATGAAGCTATTTATGAAAAGATAAACATTTGTGCTATGTGATTAAATATGAAAAAGGGAAGGAATTCTCTATGTGAATTAATATGATGTGGTGTATCTGAGTATAACCATGGAAGAATCATGTAAGTAAAATTAATACGAAGAACTCGAAGAAAATGTGGTATGGAAAAGAGTATGAGAAGCAAAGAAAGTGTGTATGTATGATATAATTGTATATGAATGAAAAGTAAAGAAAAATGTGATATTAGTGTGAAACACAAAGTAAAGTGTATTATGTGATGAATATGAGAATAATTTCAAAACTAAAGATAAGTTGTGATATGAGTTGATATAAGTTGATGTGCCTTGAAATTGTGTCGAGGAACTACCTACCCGCTATTTCCATGGAAATAGCGGGAACTACCCGCCGATGCACAATTTCATGGTAGTGAGAGTATATATGGATATGTAGATGGGTGTAGATTCAAAATGATATTTTGGTATAAAGTCACTTTTATGATGTTTTTATATTCAGATTTCAGGTTGAACTTTATTATCATGATATTCGTAAGTTCTTTCAATTTTCCTTTTACAGTTTCATT
Source organism: Hemerocallis citrina (assembly GCA_017893485.1). Lineage (NCBI taxonomy): Eukaryota > Viridiplantae > Streptophyta > Magnoliopsida > Asparagales > Asphodelaceae > Hemerocallis > Hemerocallis citrina. The sequence continues at coordinate 22,317,381 of CM030367.1, forward strand.
TATTTTCTAAACTAGTAATTATACTCACACAAGACATGGCTAACCCCTGTTGTTTTCTGGGGTTTAGGGGGGTTCCCCCTGAGGGTGGACGATCTTAACTCTCCTGCAGGTTTTGATAGCAGTAAGGTGAGATAGTTGTTGTAGTTTGGTAGTTATGCTTTTGCTCGTAGTAAAATGGAATATACGTATGTATGTATTATATGTAGAAATGAGAGTAGAATGATGTATTATATTGTATTATGGAAGATTGTGTGTATAACTGTAAGAGGTAATATATCTATAGTGCTGTGATGAAGTATGAAAGCCTGTACCCACCTCGTTGCGGAGTACTGGGTTCTGTAGTTGATTTTTGAAAGGTTTTTCTAAAGTTTTTCTAAAACTCATATATGTTTTCAAAAGATTTTTTGGTTTTTTATTTGTATCTTGCTTGTTATGAAGAATTTTGCCCCCAGAGCCGTATATATTATTGCCTGTGTGATGTTGAATGACTTGGCCATGGGAGGATTGATATATATTACAGGTACTTTGATTTTTGTAATTGTTTGCCGATTTCCTGTAAAGAATATCTGTAAAAGGGCTAATATTTCAGGGGAAACCCTGCCGAAGTTTTTAATAAAAATCTACGTGTATTTTTCTAAGTAAGACTTGGTGTAGATAAGTAATAGATTATGTTAGAAGTCATTTGAATAAGGAACAGTAAAAAAAGAAAATTTTGGGGTGTTACAATCTCTGTTCGTACAGATAGAAGAGAAAGTTGTAAAAAACCCCAAAAAGTTTTGCACAGCTTAGGCGGTTGTTTCAAACAGCAGTCTAGGTTGTTATGATTATTTTTGTTGCTGTGGACTTGCTCTCTCTTGACAGATAGCAACTCATCAAAATCTAACTTTCTCATATAACCTAGGCCGTTGTTGGAGACAATATCCTAGGTTATAAATATAAAATTGGATTTTGATGAGCTGCTGCTCCTTATGGCTTGGCCAAGACAGGGGGAAACTCATCAACATCCAATTTTCTCATATAACCTAGGCCGTTGTCTCCTAAACCATTGTTGGAGACAACGGCCTAGGTTATTAAAAATAAAATTGAATTTTGAAGAGCTACTGCTCATTATGGCTTGGCCCAGACAGAGAGCAACTCATCAAAATTCAATTTTCTCATATAACCTAACAACGGCCTAGATTATTAAAAAAAAAATTGGCAAACTGATGAGTTGTTGCCCCTTATGGCTTGGCCAAGACAGAGAGCAACTCATCAAATTCCAATTTTCTCATATAAATGGCCTAGGTTATAATAAAAAAAGTTAGATTTTGATGAGTTGTTGATCCTTACTGCTTGGCCAAGACAGAGAGTAACACATCAAAATCCAAAATTTTCATATAACCTATGTTATAATAAAAATTTGGATTTTGATGAGCTGCTGCTCCTTATGGCTTGACCAAGACAAAGAGCAAGTGTTCAAGTCTTCAATTTTATAATACTACTTATGCCGTGGTTGGAGATAGTGGCCAAAGTATAAATTAAAAAATATATATACACAAGTGTAAACAACATCTACAGCTGCTACACTTCAGTATATCTCACTCTAACAACAAAATTAGTATTACATTCACAAACTAACATTCACAGCAAAATTAGTATCAATTACAACAAACAAAATAAATACGAAGAAAATTTACATTCATCCATTCAAATTCATAAAGTATTACATCAACAATTATTACATCAAAATCTAACATACTCGAAGTTTACATCAAAAAAGTTTCACAACGCTTCATCAAATCTCTCGTCGGAACTCTCTTCTTCAGATGGATTCACTTCTTGCAGATTGGTTACCCTGAATTAAATAACAAGTTTTAGTTAGTGAAAAATTTATTTACCACAAATCAAAAATAATAAATTTAAATTAATGATAACCAAATCAAAAAAATGTATTACCCCTCAAATAAGATTGTACAATTTCTTGAATCATGATCCATTTGCACAATACCGCATGTTCTGCACTGTCTCGGTTTTTTATTGAGAAGTTGCTATCTTATCGGTCTCAATCTCTTGGCGTGAGGCCTTCCCTTTGTAATACATTATTATGGGTCCCTCGCACGTACAGGTACATATCCACTACCTTTATCATGAGGTTGTGCACTACCATACGGTTGTGCACTATCATATGGTTGTGTAGCCTCTTTGGGATGTTTGCCAAATCCGGTTTGTAGCTGAGAGACGCCTTCAATGATCTTCACCAAAATTTTGAGCGTGTATTTGTAACTTTTATTGGAGGAACAACCAAGATCGACTATCTGTTTTGCGTGGTAGCTCAATTCACAATATCGTGAAGCAAAATTCTTGCTATTGCCTTCGGTTGGAACATATGTATAACTTCTTCTGATCACATCCCGGGTCCATCTTCTTTTAATATATACATCCAGAAGAGAAGTGTGATGGCTGAACCGAAGAACCGCTAAAATATGCTTGCAAGGAATACCAACAAAGTCGAAGAAGTGACCAGAATATGTAATAATTGTACGGAGTTTGCATAACTGAAGAAGGCGAGCTAGTTCTGATTCCACAAAGTATCACATGGAAGGTTAAACTATTCGGTGTCTTAAGATCGGCAACGGAAGTCATATTATACATGAAGCTTTTTGTAACTTCATCTTGGAATTTGTAAAATTTTGTCAAAGTGTATGTTCCCACCATTTGTTCCTCCAAAGCCCATGGGCTCTTCAATTTCGGTCTCTTCTCATGATTACGATGATTTTCTTTCATTTCATTGTGTCGTTGCCTTCCAAAAAAAATGATTGAAGATGATAGCAAATTCATGCAAGGAGTATTTCTTTTCTGTATGATGCTTCAGGGCAGAATGCGATGACTCAACCCGTTGGCTACTCAACATGCCGGTCTAAAATGAATCTTTTGCATAAATGGGTGCCCATTTTTACGGATTTCAATTAGATCGTTCAACCATTTGTTATTCTGTAATCCGTACTGCAAAAGCAATAAATTCCATTTTTCTTCAAAATTATGTACATATTCGGAATCGTAGATGACAATCTTCAATGATTCACTAAACTTGTCGACATCGTTCGACATACGCATCTCTTGCGGTAACTTATCCAATATGTACCAAACGCAATACCGATGCCGAGTCTGGGGTAAAACTTTATTCACTGTAGCGGCGATCTCACAGTCTTGATCGGTCACGATGCCGGATGGAGCACGATTTCATTACTCCTAACCACTTTTCAAAGAACCATTCAAACGAAGAGGCCGTCTCATTTGGAATGAACCTGTCTCCTAAGAAAGTCGATTTCCAGTACTGATTGACTCCAATAAAAGGAACAAATAACATTCCATACCAGTTCCTGTTGTATGTGGCATCAAAGCAAAGTACATCGCCAAATTCTTCGTAATTCATCCTAGAAATACTAACAACCCAAATACAATTGGACAACCTGTAATACCCTAGATTTTTAAAATAATTTTTTTAAGATTAATAAATGAATTAAAATGATTTTTGGTGATTTAATAAATATCTTTCTGAAAATTTACCTTTTTACACGTGCAGAACACGTGCAAATATTTTCTTGAGAAGTTCAAAGTCAAAAATTTATTTTGTAGAAAATCATTATTTATTATTAGATATTATTTGTGAATTTTTTGGATTTTTCTGATAATTATTGGACCTATTTGCAAATATTACAAAAAGATGGATTTTTGTGCAAAATTACCACTTGGAGTGAAAACACCAGATTTTCATATTTTTGGGCTAGGTATGATGCCAAGTCAATTTAGAGGTAAAGAGTTTACTTTTTGTTTGAACAAATTTGGTTTATTTTACAAGTTTTGATGAAAAAGGGTCTTTTCGAAAAATTGCCACTTAGAGGGGCAAAAGTGCAAATTCGTTTTCTTTGTTTTTCAAACAGTGCCAGCTAACTATTAGGTTATTATTATTTTTTTTAAAAAAACTCAATTAAGTTGTTTTTATTTGATTTCCAAGTATAAAGATTTATATATAGAAAGATATATTTAAAAGAGGTATTTTGCAAATCTATTTACAAAACCCTAAAATCTATATTTCCGGCCTATTTAAGAGTAGGTGCAGCCGTCTCTTGCTGTGCTACACAAGGATTTTTATTATTTCTATTTTCTTGGAGTTTTCAAGCGAGGATTCTTGGTTTTCTTGCGAAGGAGGATTTTCTTATTCTTTATTTTTCTTCGGTTGAATCTTCAAAGAGGTGAGTGACATATTTTGTTTTCTTTTGTTCTATACATGTTGTATGAAATGATTTGTCTATTAGAAAACATATTAGGGTTTGTATGAAGATATAACAACTTTTTGGTGAGTAGATGAAATAAAAACTGAATCTTTTCATGAAACTTATGCTTTGATGATTTAAATTACATATAGATGGCTCGAGATTTGTTAAGAACCATATAGAAATCATGAGTAGGTTGTTTTCCCTCACATACTTTCTGTTTTGACTTGTTGAGAAGTGTTGTATGATGATATTGCATAAAATGGATAAAAAAATTCCTTTACTTGTGTATAAATGCATGAGCTCAATCTGGGGTTTTTTGTTGAGTAGAAACTTGATTAATAATTGTTATAATTGCTCATATGCATGGAAAAATTATTGTGAATGATTGTGGATGAGTTAATGGCTTTGAATCTAAGAATCAAGTCTTGGAGTTTTGAGAAGCGGGTTTAGAATTGGATCTATTCATTATGACCAATTTGAGAATTTCGTGATTTTGTGAAGTTTTGAGAAGTTTTCAATTGGATATGATTGGTTTTAGTACTGAGATTAAATCTAAATATTTTACTATTTCTAATTGATGAGTTTTGAAGTTTTGTTGGTGGACAAACATATGTACATATATCTTATTCATTGTTTTCAAGGAAATTGGGTTTTCAGGTGTTTTGATGGAATTTTGATTGGATTTCAATTATTTTGGTTCTGAGATAGTTCTAAACATTTTACTACTCTTATTGATGAATTTTTGAAGCCTAAACTGATGCTCTAATTTGTATTTGAACATATATGTATATAAGATGTTGTTTTGAAAGATTTTTGTGGAAAACTCCTATTTCGAGATCTTAATATGTTTGATCTGTTTTAATAACTCTTATATGTTATACAGGTTACAATTAATCATCTCAGGAAATTAGTTCTTCAAATTTGTGATTTTACAAAGTGGAATGGTGTATCGGTTTAAAACATGCACAAACCCAAAACTGTAGTCTGTAGGTGTGACAGTTGATTGGTAAGTTTCGACAATCGACCGTTGCGAACCTGACTGCATGTTTTCTTGGAGTTTTGAATTTTTGTGTGGGATAGTCGACTGACCACTTTTCACAGTCGACTGTCACTGCTCTGATTTATGTTTTCTTAAAGTTTTGGATTTTACGCGGGACAGTCGACTGGCTACAGTATGCAGTCAATTGTCACTGCTCTGATTGATGGATTTCTTGATTTTGGATTTTACGTGGGATAGTCGACTGCCACTGCTCTGATTGATGGATTTCTTGAGTTTGGATTTCATGCGGGACAGTTGACCGACCAGCCTATGAAGTCGACTGCTACTGCTCTAACTGATGTTTTCTTGAGTTTTCTGATGCTTCTTTTGAATGATTATTCCTTCAATATTATATTGTTTTAAAAGATGTTTTGCTACATATTAAAATTGTTTTACAGAGATTTAATTTGGAGCTTTAAATGTATTCTTTTGGACCTTATTTGGTTATACATGTTTTCAAAGGAATTGATGTTTTACAGATTAAAAATATGATTTTCAGTTATTTAATAGATTTAATATTTATTTGGATTCTAGAATTTTATATAAGATTTGGATTTTTGTTGATTTAAGAAGTTCTTCATATAATCGTTTTGACGATGGATTTGTGAATTTTATTGAAAGTTTTGGTCTTAATGGATGAGTTTTGATTTCTCTAGGAGTTGAGTGGGAGTCATATGAACCGGCAAATGAGATTTGTGGATTTAGATCTGTGGAGTCTTGGGTTTGTTTTGTGAAATTAAGTCCGGCAGGATACACTAACTCTAGAGAGGGGGATTTGTGTTTTTAATAATAATCAAGTTAAGGACAGGCACTAGTGAAGATGAGATGGAACTTGGGAAACGTAAGTATATGCTCTGGTCTTGTTAGTCCAACAGATGCGTTCTAGGACAGTGTGTTGTTCTGTCTCAAGAGGACATTTGTATGTTTGCGTATCGAGGGTCTACAGGATTATTCACGAAGCATGCAGGGTGCATTCGCGTGTCGAGGGTTGGTAGGCATATTCACAGAATGTACCTAGTGTATCTGCACGTCGGGGGCCTTGCAAGCCTATTCGTGGGGTACACAGTTAGGAGGTGATTCTCAAGTTGTTGAGCTATTCTTACATGATGCTTGCGCATCGAGAGTTGTGGTTCCTATTCGCGGAGTATTCTGGATCTTGTTTCCATCACCGTAGTAGGATTAGTTGCATAACGTGGGACCTAACCTTATAAAGTGGAAGAATGATAAAGGATTGCACCGGACCTATGTATTGTGGGATGCATAGATCCGACAAGTATGCATTAAAGAGTCAGCATATAGCATTAATGTTTTCCTGACTTGGTTTTATGCGTGTTTTGCTACACTTGACACTTAGTCTAGATTCACTTGATATTTTCATGCCTTACTATTTACTATTTCATATTCACTGATGTTTTCATGTTTTATCTATTGTTATTTATAATTTCATTTATTCATGCTGTTAACATATGTTGCTTATGACTCTATGTCTCATGCTTTTTTTATGTTGCTTTTCTTTTGATGTCACTCACACCATTATGGCTGACCCATATAGTTTTGGGGGCTAGGGTTATCTCTAGCCTCATGTTTTACAGGTAAGTACCTTTAGCATTGGGATTTGGATGCATGAGATAGAATTGATGTTATGGCTTATGTAAATTGTAAAAGAAAGTGTTGTAGAAGAAAAAGATTGTAATTCAAGGTGTTTTGTATTCCGTTGTGTTTTGTAAACAATTAATGTAATAAAAGTTTGAAATAAAAATTATCTGTGTTTTGGTTATGTTTACTATTGCAATTGAGGTTGATGCTGGGAATTGTGCTACATATTTGAGATATCATATTGGAAATTCGGGACGCTACACAATTGGCCTTCGGGATCTACTTGAATGTCATAAAAAAAATGAAGAATCTGTCCATTTCTTCGATTCGAAAATCGATTAGCATATTCCCGTCATGTCCTTTCAGTGCTTCTTGCGAGTCTCTAAGTAAATTTCTAGCATATTTTTCGGTGAATCCTATTTGAACATGACCACCACTAGCGTTTTCAAAGAAGAGCATTTGTCGACAAGTCTGGATATTAGCTTGGTTAAATTGATTTATTATTCTTTTATCCGTATTTGATACATAACGGTTTCGGGACAAAAGATGCCTTCTACCGGGTGTTGTGAACTCGTGATTGTGTGTTTCATGAAATTAATATAACACCCACGTATTACTTGCTTCGTTCAGTTTTACATGAACTAAAGCCTTATAACCCGTTCTAGAGGTTGTTCCTCGTCTACCATCACTATGTTGACTCGGTGACGATCCGACTTTATTACACAAATAGGACTTATCTACTTCCACTCCTCCCTTTAATTTATTCTCACCCCTACACATTGCAAAACCCCAACATCAAGCATATGACATATAAAAATTTTTGGCCGCAACTAAAGTAGGAAACATCATACCTAACTTTGGTTTTAGGTGCTTTTTGACTAACAGCATGGAATCAACGATTTGTTCTACCCCAAAAAGTTATCACTGGTAACCGAACTTTCCGTATCGTTGTTCATCTAAAAAAAATAAAAATTATTAATACACACATCATATTTAAAACAATTTGTTAACAAAAAAAGGCAAATATATAGATACGAAATAAAATACTTGAGAAAACTGCACAAACGATGTTCAAAAAATACGAAACTTTGTGATTGGGTCAGGCTTGCCGAAAACAAGCCAATGAAACTTCTAGAAGCAAGTTTGGACTCAAAGTTTGCAAGATACGGCCGTGTATCGCTTTCACTCTTGAAAAAAGAGCGGAATGCGATACACGGACGTATATAGCAAACCGTGGGTGGGAACTCGCAACTACAAGTTTCTTTGGCTTGTGAGTGGCGAGACCGACCTACTCGCAAAATTTCATATTTTTTTAGTGGGTTCTCTATTGTAAACTCGCTCAAAATATAACAAAATACGTGATAAAACTGCACATACGAAGTCCAAAAAATATGAAACTTTGCAATTAGGTCGGGCTCTCCGCACACAAGCCAACGCAACTTGTAGTTGTGAGTTTCAACCCACGGTTTGCAAGATACTCGCCTCTACAATTTGCGTATCGCTTTATTTTGATTTTATTGAATAAAAGCGATACACGAACATATCTGGCAAACCATGAGTTAGAAATCGCCTCTATAAGTTGTGTTGCCTTGTGCATAGTGAGTCTGACCTACTCGTGAAATTTTGGAATTTTTGGATCTCATTTGTTCGCTTTTCCTATATTCTACAACTACAACTAATACTACTTCTACAAAAATTTCAACAAATATATACAACACACATGATACAAAAATTGTACACTAACAACGCATAATACAAAAATTGAAAACTCAAATATTGTAAAAAAGTCAATAAATTAACATAGTTAATTTTACTAAATTGTGAAAAAGTGAATACCTTTCACAACGTGGGTATTCCGGAAGGAGATCAGGGCCGATAGGAGCCGCTGCTGTAGACGAAGTAGTTGTAGACTCTAGGTTTTTGAAGAATTTGGCTAGGGTTTGGGTGATTTGGGATTTCGGGTAGGGTTAGGGTTTGGGGTATTCAGGAGAGGGAAAGAGAGATAGAGAGGCATGGAGAAAAGGGGGAGATCGAGAAGGGGAGGTCGTGTGGCTCGGATCGGAGTAGAGCTAGGGTTTTGGAGTGAGTTTCGCGAGCTCCAGAGAGAGAGAAAGAGTTGGCTACGAAGTGAGGGAGAGATGGATCTGAGTAAGTACAAGTGTTTGGAAAAACACTTGTACAAACACTTGTACATACCAAGGTTGTTGTTGGGAACAACGGCCTAGATTGAATAGGCCGTTATTCCCATGTCATGCCCTGCTTCCCAAGAAGAAAATACGGAATATGGATACGTGACTAAGTCTAGCGAATGGCTTTCACCATTCATAAGCTGTCAGGATCTTTACAATATTTCACAGGAATAAACAGGAAGTAAACAAGGAGAAATCAACCACACATACATGAATGAATCAATATACCAATAGGATTTACTTGAAACAAAAGTTAATAATCTTAAATAAACCAGATCTGAACAAGTTATAAATTCAGGGTCGAACTGCCCAATACAATTATCCATGTAACAAATTACAATTATTCAAGATAAGCAACAAGAGGTAAATAAATATAGCAAGAACTCCAGCAAACTAGAATCTCAGATCACGTACTCCATAGGGCAGCTGATCACCAAAGTCTGCAATTTAACAAATTGCTGGAAAAGGAAAGACAAACAAAATGCCCATAAATGCAGTTACGGGTCGCTTGTAGTGCAGACACAAGTACATGAAAAGAAAAATAGATATAGAGTAACATCATAAGCAAGTACAGCATGGAAGTATAGCATGGAAATGATGTAATATCAAAATAGAGAACTAACTCTAATCAAGAACAGAAACAATTAGCATGGCAAGATGAACGAGTGCAAGTGGCATGTAACAAGTGTCAAGTATCATGTAAACGAGTAACAAGTAACATGTGTCAAGTAATCAAGTATCATATACAAGTAACAAGTAACAAGTGTCTAGTGATCGTGTTGTTTTCAAGTCTTGTATCTAGTCCTATCTAGGTAGCACTTCATGCATCCCAGATTTTTACCACATGGTTGCTACTTACGTGCAAATTAGGTTTAGGCCTAGTGGTGGATTTCTATAGGGCCGTGTACTCAGGCATTAAATAACAAGTAACAAGTAACAAGTAACAAGTAACAAGTAACAAGCACGAATCACGTAATCGTGAACTCGCGGCATCATATAGTAATAACAAGCATGAATAATGTAATCATAAAATCATGGCATCATATAGTAATAACAAGCATGAATCATGTAATCCTGAAATCATGGCATCACATAGTAATATCAAGCATGAATCATGTAATCATGAAATCATGGCATCGAGTAATAACAAGCATGAATAATGTAATTATGAAATTATGGCATCAAGTAACGGGAACACGGCCCCCTTCTAAGTACACTTACCTATATTGTCCACTACTATGGTCTTTCCCTTAACCCCGACTTGGTTATTTATTATTGTTATTAAAAAAGCATATATGTGTGCAAAACAGGGCAAGAATAACATGGTATAAACAAATAACAGGTTCAAGTTGGAAGAAAAACATGCACAGGTGACAGACAACTCATAAAAGGGTAGGATAACGAAAATTCTAGTTCAGGACAGCAGGACAGTACTGCACCAAATCTGGGATTCCCGTTGCCACAATTATGCAAACCTGGATCCGTAACAAAATCTGGAAAATAGACTCTCGGCTGAATCCAGCAAATATATATAAGTCATATGGTGTTTCACATGAACAGGACTCAAAGCAGAATTGTATCCAGAAAATATGTTCAGCCAGAAATTAGAAGTTTGTATTCATAAACAGAAAAATGGCATAAAAACTTACTGATTTAAATCCAAGAAAAATCTGGGATATTCCCTAGTATGTTTAGTATAAGAAAATATAATTTCATAATTTTCCAACATATGTAGTTTACTCAAATAAAATCAGAAAACAACAAGATACAGCAAGTTTGTAAATCTGAAATCATAAACACAGCAGTACTATAACAACAATAGATCATAAAATATAAATCAAAATCCAAATCCGTCAAAAGAGTGATAAAATAAATACAGTAGGCTACAATTCATATTCACAAAGTTTTTATCAACAACAAGTAGAATCAGTTTGAAATTTAGGTTCTTTACATAACAGCATGAAAATTCTCCAAGTATAGTAGTTGTTTGCAAGCATAGAATAGTTTATAAAATTCATCAATTAAATCCAAAAAAACTAAGGGTTAATCCCAATCAAGTCTAGTTGTACTCAGCAAAATATTGGATTAAAATACTATCTTTAACATCAGTGTAAAAATAAATTACTCTCCAGAATTCCCATAAAACCAAATCTGTAATTTTTCTACAACTCTTTAGTGAAACAATAATAAATTGTAACTCACAAATCGAAACTGAGATCTGTCAGAAATTCTGGAAAGTAGAAAGAATTCTCTATAATTCATATTCACAAATAATTTTCATATACTGACCTTAATAGGGTCTAAAATACTGAAAAAAAACGGGGTAACAACAAAATTGAAATCTTCTTCAAGCATAAAATCAACTAGTTCATATGGAACTCATCCAAATCATAACAAAATGCAAAATATGATATACTAGATGTCCAAGTAACATGGTATAGGATATTTTACAAGTCTACAACGAGTTATACTATGACTAACACAATCAAGCATATGACACCTCATAAATTATGATCAACATGCATGTATACATCAAGAATTGATTATCTCTAAGTTATTTCATGTCGTGTGTGTAATGAGATAACTATGGGTGGATCAACACATAGTGACAATATATAACAAGGATTTCATGGGGATAGATATTGAAGCAACTATACTACAGGTAGTATTTAGTACTTATTTTATACAACAAAAAAATAATACAAGTTACTTGCCTCGAAATTGATGATGGATCAGACGAGAAAAAGAGAATAACGGGAATGGATTTCCAAGCACGAACACGATCGGCACGGATCTCGATGATCAAGATAGTGATCAAGATGAAGATCAAGCGAATCCAATGACCGAGATTAAATATAGAATATATAAGAATTAGAAGAGTACCAAAGGAGTAAATATACCATGATTGACAAATTGATGAATGAGAATAAAAAGTGGATCAAATGTTTAACTCACCAAGTAGAAGACGAACGAGACGATCGAGACAATCAAGGGCCGAGATCAAGTGTGATCGATCGATCGAACTGCTGAGATCAAAGTAGGCTTGATGATCATCATGATCGTGACGATCAAGAGGAGATCGGACGATCGAGATTCAACAAAATCAACATTAACAGCAAAAGCTTCGGTACTGGCATGATGGCGGGGACAGGGGAGGTCGGAGGAGTGGAGCACAGGGACAAGGGCGGAGGGGATCAGAGGGTTGCTGTCGAGGGTCGGGGGTGCTCTGTTTCGGTGGTAAAAACCGAGGAGGAGTAGCGGAGGGTCAACTGGATGGCGACTGGCGATTGTGATCGGGTTGGCGAGGTGCAATAGGGAAGGTGCAGGGGATGCAATGGTGGAGGACAGCAGGCAGCGTTGAGGGGAGCGACTGGGGAGCATTCGAGGACAGGGGGTGGCGAGGCTGGCGACGTGAACTGTAGTTGACGGGATGACGAGGAGGAAGATGGAGGGCAATAATGGTGGGAGGCGAGATGGAGACGAGGACGGTGAGGTGGGGGTGCACTGGCGGTCAACGAGGAGGCGTCGCGAGGCAGGCGGGGTGAAGAGGAGAAGACAAACATGATGGGTTTGCAGGGGCTCGGAGATGGGAGGCAGGGTGGCAGAGCGACGGGGTACAAGGGCACAGGCGGCTAAGTGGAGAAAGGAGGTTGATGAGATGTCGGAGGTAGGGGAAGGTGAAGAGGCGTAGGGGTATAAGGCGGCGGGATTTAATTAGCAGGGTGATTAGTATAGGATTAGGGTTTAGGGGGTTAACATACATATATATATATATATATATATATATATAGGGTATTAGGATGGTTAACGGGTTATGGGTATTTGGATTTAAAAATCCAATAAGAGGTATACTATAGGGTATTGGGTATTAGGTATGGAAATCCAATAAGAGATAGGAAAAATATATAAATAAAAATAGGATTTTTAATATACAATCAAAAGGTAATAATAATAAAAATAATAATACTAATAGTAGTAAAAATAACAAGAATAATAATAATAGTAGAAACAATTAATAATAATAATAATAACAAGAATAATAGGGTTTGTATTACAATATAAAAATTATTGGAAAAATAGCTACAATTAAAATTATTGATTATAAATAGACTTTAATAGGAGATCCGAAAACAAATTTTAATAAAAAGAGTTTAAGAGCGGAAAAAAATAATTTACAAAATTAAAATACCAGAAATATACAGAAAATACGTATTTGCGAAAATAAGGGTTACATCCCAACAACGACCTAAGTGTATTTTTTCGTAAAAAAAAATTCACGCCAAATAACGCTAAGTCTGAAGCGTTATTTGGCATGAAAACCCCAAATTGCCCCCTCGCCACTTAGCCTCTTCTGCTCCATCACAGCGGAAGCGATCTGAGCCGTTGATCACGATCAACAGTGATCCAACAGGCTCAGATCGCTGTTTTCACACCCGGTTGAAAACAAACCCATTTTCAACCGAGCATTTTATATATATATATATATATATGTATATATATATATATATATATATATATATATGAAATTGTGGAGTATTGTAGCGCCCCGAATTTTCTAATATAATAACTTAGAAAATACGTGGCACAAACCCAGCATCCACTTCAATATAATAGTACACATAGCTCAAAACACAAATAATTTTATTCCAAATTCTTATTACAATAATCTTTTACCAACACAGCGGAAAACAGAACACCTTGAATTACAACATTCTTTTTACAACACTTCTTTTTCTAAAGTTTTACACAAAGCTCTATTACATCAGTTTGTCTGCAAAACTATCTCAAGCATCCAACCTCCAACTCTAAGCAACGACCTGTAACATATGAGGCTAGAGATGATCCCTAACCCCCAAAACTAAAGGGGTCAGCCATAAATGGTGTGAGTGACATAAAATCAAACAATATAATTTAATCATAAAACATAAAGTCATCAATATCATGTATTAACCACAATGATAAATAATGAGGAATAGCAAAGATGTAAAGCATGAAATCATCATAAAATGAAAACGACAAGTGCATCTAGTCTAAGTGTCAAGTGTAGGAAAACTGGAAAACACATGCATAAAACCAAGTCAAGAAAACACAAGTTCTATATGCGGACTCTCTAATGCATACTTGTCGAAGTCTATGCATCCCATACTACATAGGTTCGGTGCAAGCCCTTAACGTCTTCACTTCATAGGGTTCAATCCCCCGTTATGCAACTAATCTTAATACGATGACTACTACGAGATAAAGATAAACTGTGAATACTAGCCCTTGTCCCGATAATTCCGGAGATCAATCCCACACCGTAAGTAATTACTTGGATAATTCCGGAGATGCATCCCACACCGCAGGTAATTTTACCTGAGATAATTCCGGAGATGAATCCCACACCCAAGGTAAGTTACTTCGATAATTCCGGAGATTAAATCCCACACCGAAACAATCACCCTCATCACATGAATACCCCATGTGCGTCGCCTCGACTCTGATAATTCCGGAGATCAATCCCACACCACTAGTAGTTACCGTGATAATTCCGGAGATTGTCCCACACCACAAGACTGTGATAATTCCGGAGACATATCCCACACCACTAATAATCTACTGTGATAATTCTGGAGATTAAATCCCACACCAAAGCCATACTGAAGTGCATAACCCATGTTCCCGTTCATCATATCACCACTAGTGCCTGTCCTTATCATTTTTGGGTTACTTAATTACTTAACGAATCTCCTAGAGTGGTGTACCCTACCGGCCTAAACTCAAGACTGAATAACTAAAGTGCCTCTATGGGCCTCAACAAAATAACTCAACACCAGGTATACTAGGGTCACACACTTCTAGAGACTCAAACTCAAAAGTCTTAAACAACTTTTCACTAAACAAAATTAGCTCAACTAAATATCTCAGATCAAAAGCTTAACTGAAGGCAAAGTATAGACTGAATTATCTGAAAGTCAATCATTCGAACTAACGCTCAAGTTTACAAAGATCCTTCAGTACCAGTCGACTCACACTAGGGTAAGTCGACTGTCCAGAAGACAATTATCCAAAATTTTACAAAAATAAACTAAGTCATGACAGTCGACTTAAAAGAGAATTGGTCGACTTAACCGCAGTAAATTCCACTAATTTTCAAGAAAATATTCTAAGTATCAACAGTCGACTTAAGAAGTTATAGGTCGACTGTCCAGACAAGAAACTAACATAATTTTACAAAATGAGTTCTAAGTACACCAGTCGACTGAACAAGGGTCTCAGTCGGCTGTCCAGATCGAATTTTCAAAAGGCTAACGTTACATCAGTAGGGTCGTACCAGTCGATTGATAATTTGACCAGTCGGCTGTCGGCCTACAGTTTTCACAATTTAGATCTAAATACAAAGTTAAAACTGGAGTTTTCTAAAGATTCATTGTTTATGAAAATAGTTCGTATTCAGACAAGATGACAAATCTCAAATAATCTTTGGTATGGATACATTACCCAATCATCCAATATTTCAAAACTCAATTCTCATGTTCTAGATTCCTAATTCTTTCATTAGGGTTTTTCAATACTAACTTTCTTCACAACTCATAGCATGATCTGATTTTTAAACACAGGATCCAGATGCTCACCATCCGATCATAACTATACTCAATTCCTAACATGCTTTCTAGCAACACCGATTTATAAACCAAGATCTACTCATCATTCTTAGATTTCACATACATGGTACGAACAACAATCCTTGCATCGTTCTTATACAAAATACTAATAACATTCATGCCAAATAACCAACATGACAATTGTTCACATTAATTCACAACCGAAGTTCATATCATTCACAAAACAAAGCAAACAAAACAATTTCATATCACTCACCTTTGAATTGAAGAGATCCAACGAGAAGCCTTCCTTTTTACGAGATCCAAAAATTCTCCTCTTGATCACCAAGAAAATAATGATGTAATAAATCTGGAGTTGTGCAGCAAATGACGGCTGCACGTCCTCTTTTATACAGGCCGGGATTGAAAGGAATTAGGGTTTTGAAGTACTTTTGCAAAATAGTCCTTTTTCAATTTATTACTTCACATATATAACCTTTCTTAGTTAAAAATAAGTTAGATAATCAAAACTAAATAAAATCCTTTTACCACTGAGTCTTCCAACAACCCAGCACAGCCCAGAGATAAGAAAATCCCAGATTTACACTCAGGGTGGCGATTTTGCACAAAAGCCCTCCCTTTTGTAATATTTGCAGTTACATCGTAAAATATTTATAAAAATCCAGAAAAATCAGAAATAATATCTAGTATACATATTATATTTTCCAATAAAAATATTTGACCTTTACTTTTCAGAAAAACATTTGCACAAGATTCTACATAAATTTCATATTTGCAAAAACACCCTTTTTGTTTAAATCTTCACCAAATCGACTTTAAATAAAGTCCAAATATATTTAAATTCAAATGATAATCATGGGGAACCAAAATGTCAGTAAAAACGAATTTTCATAATTTATTCAAGATCCCAAACGAATTTTTACATAAAAGCCCCTCTCTTTCGAGATATTTGTAAAAATAGTTTCTTTATTCAGAAAAATCCCAAAATTTAGAATACACTCCATAACAAGTATGAGAACTTATTAAAAATATAAAATTGTATATTTATACCAAAATTATTTGCACGGGTTTCGCACGTGTAAAAAGATAAATCTTTTAGAAAATATTTATTAAATTTCCAGTAAATCATTTTAATTCATTTTCAAATATAAAAATAATATTTGAAAATACGGGGTTCTACAAGTATAGCTTCTCTATTTTATTAAAGAGAGTTTAACAAAATAAACCGTGGAGTATAGCTTCCCTATTTTATTAAAGAGAGTTTACCAAAATAATCCCAGAGTGTATATATATATATATATATAGAGGAAATTGTGGAGTATAGCTTCCCTATTTTATTAAAGAGAGTTTAACAAAATAAACTGTAGAGTATAGCTTCCCTATTTTATTAAAGAGAGCTTAACAAAATAAACCGTGGAGTATAGCTAACCTATTTTATTAAAGAGAGTTTACCAAAATAATCCCAGAGTACTGGACTCAAATACAATAACTACAAAGCTAGAAAATAAAATATAGTCATAAAGCCTCCAACAAGCCCTGGAGGGTGGGATCAATTTGAAACTAGCCTTAGCAAAAAATAGCATACAAAGTAAAAATGAAAAACGACACTCCCTCCAACACAACCCTAGAGGGTGGGTATCCGATAGCCGATCAATCGAGAGTAGAGCCAAACACAACCTTCTCGTCATCATACTATTCCACCTGGAAGGTCCTGTTGGGTTCTGTTGTGTTTCGAGGTTTACAAAAAAGTAATAGGTGGCGGAAAAATATTTATAAAAAAAATTCTGAAACCCAGCCACAGATCCATGCAAAAACCATAAAACGTATTAGGAGTTTTTTTCCTCAACGATGAAACGACTGTCTTCACAATCTGCCAATCACAAGCACTGCAACATTGCGATGCCTCTACGCATCCACACGAACGAACAAAGAAATCGGGCTCTCTCTCATGTCGCGGTGCAAGTGGTGGGAAGGAGATGCCCCCCCCCTCTCTCTCTCCCTCTCTGTTTCTGTGATGACTAGGGTTTTTCTGAAACCCTTGTGTTCCTTTCCTTGTATTTTTGTATGTATTTGTTTTTTTTGGGTATTTATTCTGATTGTTTTCTTTTGTCTGTTTTGAACCGTGTAATCATTTCTTCGTTCTTAATAAACTATTTTTTATTCCCGTCAATTCAATTATGTGATTTTCAATCTCCTGACTTAAACTCTACTATAAATATTTAATCTCTGGATGATTTTGTTTAAGTCTAAATCATCTATTTCATGGCCTCATTGTTTATTAATTGTTTTCTACCCTTGTGGATCCGATTTTTAACCCAACCTACCATATTTAAATCCTATAATCCGCCTTTTTGGATCCTAAACCTGCCAACCCGCTACCTAATACCCACTTTTACAAAGTCTCCCTCAAATCTCTCCCTTACATTCTCCCTATCTGCCTAACAAGCAGATCTCTCTCCCATGATCTCCCTCTTGATTCCTAAAATCCTAACTTACCAAATTTTCCTTAAATCCTAACCAAATTTGTTCACTCTTTCTCTCTACAGTGATTATACCCTAAACAATGCTCTCTCTATCTCTCTCTATCTTTCTCTCTTTCTCTCCCCCTGTGCATCCTGCACCCCCCGCCGGTTGCTTCCCGTCGTCGACCAACCGTCGCGACCTGCCGTTACAGGCCCCTGACGTCATAACCGATAGTCTCGCCGCCCTGTGTCGCGCCACCTCCTGAGCACGGCACCCTCACCCTGCAAGCCTCCATCTCCTGAGCACCCCGTCAATTTCCTGCCACGCTGTCGACCACTTTTGCCGCCTACCGTCATCCGTCGCCGACTTCTCCGTTATGCTGTCGCCTGTCGCCGTCCGAGCCTCCGTTCATCTCAAATCCCGCAACCCCCCATTTGTTCATGATCGTTGTGTTCGTGTTCGTGATCGTTGCTCGGGATCTGTTCCTGTTATTCTTTCTCGTCGGATTCGTCGTCTTCATTTAGGTAAGTAACTTGTATATTATTTTTGTTCTTATACAAGTACAAATACCGCATGTGGTCTTGCTTTCATTTTTGTGTTCGTCCTCATGATAATTCCTTGATAAATCTTGATCTCATTCGCTCGATCCGTTCATAGTCATGATCAATCACAACAAGTTGTCACACACACACACTACACAAAAATAAATTAGATCTAGATAGATTCTTGATACATATATACTCTTTCGTGATCTATTGTTTGTTGTGGATTTTGTTACATAATTAATGTGCTAGATGTGTTATCTAGTAGTAGACTTGTTAATACCCATGCCATGTTGATTTGAATGTCCAATATATCATGTTTTGCATTACATTCTAATTTGAACCCATCGTAGATGAGTTGTTTGATAAAATAAATGAAAGAAATTTCTTCGTGTTGCTACCCTGATTTGGTACAACAATTTAGACCATGTTAAAGTCAGTAAAATAAATTATTTTGTGAATATAATTCATAGGCCTCGGTGTCTATTTTTCAGAACTTTCGACGGATCCCAATCTCGCTTTTTGATATATGAGTTATCGCTGTTTTACTGCAGCTGTGTTGTAAATTCGAGATTCTGAATTATAAGATCGCTGCATGATTTATTATTTTGAAACTGATGTTAAAAGTAAAATTTCGACTTAGTATTATTTTGGGTATGATTAGACATGACTAGGATCAACCCCAAATTTTTGTAGAATTGTTTAATGACTTTTGTAACTTATTTCATGCTTGTGAGACCAATCAATATATTTTCAAACTGCATGTTATTCAGTATAGAACTATGTTTTCAACCTGATTCCAGTCATTTTTGATTAAAATTTTGTGAATATGAAATGTAGCCTAATGTGTCTATTTTACAACCCTTTTGACGGAATTGAATTCCGAATTGTATTTTGTGAATTTTCACTATTTTAGTACTGCTGTGTCTAAAATATCAGATTCATAAATTTGCCGCGTCACTCTGTTTTCCAAATTAAATTGACTATGTTATATATAATATGATGACATGAAATTCAATATGTTGAGACTAGACATGTTAGGGTACCTTCTAGATTTTTCCTAGATTTAATTATGGTTTTTATACCTTTTCATTCTTATAAACAAAACTTTACAATTTCTAGCTGAACTTGAATTCTGTATAAAATGCTGTTTTGAACCCTGTTTCTGTAGTTGTTATATGACTTGTGTATATGTGCTGGATTCGGCAGAGAGTCTAATTTCTAGAATTTCTAATGGATCTAGATTTTCATTCTTGTGGCAACGAGAATTACAGTTTTGGTGCAGCATTGTCCTGCTGTCCAGAACTAGAATTCTTGTTGTTTTTATTATCTATAACCTGTTTTGACACTTGAATATGTACTTCCACCTAGTCCAAACTTGTCGCATGTTTCCCTTCATGTTTGCTTGTCTGTTTGTGCACTTTCATGCTTGTGTTGATAACAATAATAAGTAACAAGCCGGGGTTTAAGGGAAAGACCTTAGTAATGGACAATATAGGTAAGTGTACTCGGAAGGAGGCCCGTATTTTCCACTTGATGCTTGATTCATGAACCTATTATATTATTCATGAATCTGTTATACTATTATTTGATTCATGAACCTGTTATACTATTGATTCATGAACCTGTTATACTATTATTCGATTCATGAACCTGTTATACTATTGATTCATGAACCTGATATATTACTACCTGATTTATGAACCTGCTACCTGTTACATGACGCCTGAGTACATGGCCTTATAGAAATCCACCATTAGATCTAAACGCAACTTGCATGTTTGTAGCAACCATGTGGTAAAATTTGGAACGCATGAAGTGCTACCTAGATAGGATTAAATACTAGACTTGAGAATACGTGATCACTTGCACATTTCTGTTTACCTGTACATACTACCTGACACCTGTTACATATTTATCTGTACATGCTACCTGACACCTGTTACTTGTTTACCTGCTTGCATGCTACTTGATACCTACTATCTGTTACATGTACCATTTTATCTAATCATGTCACTTGATTCTATTTCTTGGTTTAAGAGTTAGTAGCTCTATTTTGCTGTCACACTCCTTCCATATTTTTATCTGTACATGCCCCTTATTGCTACCTATATTCTGTTTTCGTACTTGTTGTACTACATGCGGCCCGTAATTTGCACTAACGGTCATATTATTTCATGTTTCTCTTTTCTTGCAAATTTATTAATTTGCAGATTTTGATGATCAGCTGCCCGAAGAAGTAAGTGACCAAGTGTTTTAGGCATGGCTAGAGTTCTTTCTTGAATTATTTTCCTATTTTGAATTACTTGTATTTATTGCTACTTGGAACTTATATTGGGCACTTTGTCCCAGAACTTATTACTTGTTGTTCTAGATCTGGTTATTTGAGAATTATGTATTTTGTTTTCAAGTAAATATGTTGATTTAGAAATTTGATTCATGCATGAATGGTTGATCATTTCCTGTTTATTCTTGTTTATTCCTGTGTACTGTTGAAAAGATCCTTACAGCTTATGAATGGTGAAAGCCATTCGATGGACTTTTTTGTGTATCCGTATTCCTTATTCCTTTTTGGAAATCGGAGCATGACATTTTCTCTAGTCTCTTTGCCATAGATACATATTGTGTGTGTATATATATATATATATATAGTAGGAAATCCACCTTAAGAGAGTAGTGAGGCTGCCGGGCTTACAATCTAACCTATGTCAGATTCATGAGTGAGCCTTCTAATTTTGGTTGACCCATTTAATCTAATTAATTGTCCAACCAATGTTGAGAGTCCAAGTCTTACTCGGATTCCCAAATAAATTCATCTTATGAATTTAAATTCCAATTTCGATCGATTCTAAATGTGTGACTATATAGGTTCCCATTACGTTGACAGTAATACTAAAATCGTATTTTAGTGTTACAAATAGTGAGCGGTATCTAACAATACATCACCGCTACTCAAGTAATGGGAATGCCAGTGATTTGACAGAACCTATCCATGACAAATGTTACTATATAGTCTAGTCATTTTGTCTAGATATCTTAATTGACCAAAAGACATGGACAGTGTCACCCTTGTATAGTTTCCGAGTAGACTTATTAAAACAAATGAGATCAATATCTCATATTAAATCATTTGTGCACGACCATGCATTTTACAGTCTCACTCAATCAAGAGGCCCGAAGATATCGCTGCTGTTATATAAGAGGGAAAAATCCTATTTAAGTTACTTATATCCCTCCGCATGATTCATAGTTTGTCCAATAGCTGACTTTATAATCACCTTATCACAGGTGACGTTTGACGGTATTAAAACATATAACTTCTCATGTAGGGAACCATAGTGACTTTAAGTCAAAGGACCACGTACACTATGGTCACTGTAAGAATTGCTCATGACACTCACGTAATGATCCATACAGCGTTCTAATGGTGAGTCAGTCCAGTACATTATTACTCTAATATGTACTCAAGTGAAGGCTTGCCGTCTCATATCCAAGACCCATGAGGTATTCATCAGTCTACGCACATACTAGTCTCTATGTATTATTGATGTCCTAATTCACAATAATACTTGACTAGGGACGTTTAAGAATAGTGTTCTAATTTCAACTAATAGGATCTCACAATCAAGTCATGCACTTAATGTTAGGGATGTTCATGGGCCTGTGTTGGTTTGAGTTTAGAATCAACCCAATCTCAACCCAAGAATTTTTACACTCTACAACCCAAACCAACCAAAACCACAAGACTTATGACCTGACCAAACCAAACCATGAAAAGTCGGTTTGGGTTGAGTTCTCGATTTGAGACAAAGTTATGTAAAAAAATATAAAATTAAGAATATTACAAAATTTTAAATAGCAAACACAAATATGGATAAGTTTATACTTCTAAAAGAAATAAGAAAATATATGTCAATGAAAATCTCAACTACAAATACATTGAAAAATGTTCAAGCGCAAACTAATATAGAGTATTTACTTGAGATGTGTGACATTCTTAGAAGCATCTACGTTTTTAAGAGGATGGAAGAAAGAGAGGGTCATATATTTCATATATTATATAATATTATGTAATATATTTATTTCTTAAAAAAATAGTAAATAGCTGGGTTGGGTTAGATTGGTTTATTATTTTTGCTAAACCCAACCCAACCCAATATTTACTAAAAAAATTCCCAACCCAACCCAACCCATATAAAAATATTAAAACCAAACCAATCCATCAGTTTGGTTTGGGTTGATCGGTTTGGTGGGTTGGTTTGGGTTTTGAATAGCCCTACTTGATGTCCCACAGTATTGAACCTACTATTCTAAGGACCTTAGTTTGTTCATTTAATCACAATAAACAATACAATAAATAAAATGCATCATATATAAAATAAATCTCATAATACAATGTAAATTAGCAAGGTCAATATAAGGTTGGCCTTTAGGGCATACCAACAGGTCCCAGCGATCCTTCCCCCTGGCCCCGATGCCGCTGCTGAAGCCCAAAATTAGATAATGTCACACCCCGCTTCCTTAAAGGAATACAGAATACGGTACGTGACTAAGCCTAGCAGATAGTTTTCACCATCCGTAAGCTGTACGGATCTACTTGACTCATCACAACAGTAAATATAACAATATACTCAACCAGGCTTGCATAAACAATTATAACTCAATTGTATTTATTCGCAACAATAACAAATATACCAAACAAATACGAGATCTGAAACAAAATAATATCCTGGGACTACAAGCCCAAATACAAGTCTCAAAACAATACATGAATAAAATAGTTCAACAAAACATTAAGCAAATTTTTCAAAGCGCAGTTCAAAACTCGTGCTCACCAACTCCGGTAGGCAAGCGATCACCAAAACATGTTCATATAGCAATTACACGAAAAAAGGAAAGACATGAAAACATAATGTCCGTTAGATGCAAGTTCCGGGCCGCAAGCAGTACAAGTAGGAAAAGAGAAAAGGAAAATATAAAACAAACAGGATGTACTGACATGGAGAAAAGGAACAAAGGATGACAGTCTACAGATAATAGGAAATAGTATGATAACACTAAAAAGTGTTGTACTAACACTAACAGGGAATTCAACGGTAACAGTAACAGGATGTGACAGTAAAAACAGTTGTTCTTATGTCTAATGTTCATTACTATATAGGTAGCACTTCATGTGTCCCAAATATACCACATGGTTGCTACATCAAACAGTTTCATTTTAAGATTTCGTAGTGGAACCTATAGGGCAGTATATTCAGACAAACAGTTACAGTAACAGTAATTGAAAACAGTGTCATGGATCATGTCCTCATGCATCCAGAGATAAACAGTGGGTACCCCAGTAAACAATGGGGAAGACGAGTTCCCCTCTGAATACGCATTTCTATATTGTCCACTACTAGATCTTTCCCTTAAACCCCGACTTGATTATTTTTTATTATTATTAAACAGGTGTGAACGAATACAAATATGGCTAAAGACATGGCAAGAACAAATGATAAGTCTAAGATGACTAGGAAACACTAACAGAAGACAAAAAAAACTTATGCAGTCAAAACAACAAAACTTTCAATTCTGGACAGCCAGACATTACTGACCAAATCTGAGATTTTTGTTGTTACAGAACTACAAATCTAGATCCGTCAGAAAATCCAGAAACTAGACTCTCCTCCGAATCCAGTGCATATATACAAGTCATACATCAGCCACATAAACAGGGTTGAAAACAGTGTTTAATACAGAAGTTATGTTCAGCCAGAAAATGCAAAATCTTGTTTATAAGCATGAAAAGAGTTTAAAAACATCATAATTAAATCTGATAAAAATCTGAAGATTTTCTAGCATATCTAGTTTCAAAATATAGAATGTCATGAAATTATATTATAGATATTATAGTCAATAAAATTGGGAAAACAGAGTAATGCAACAAAACTTCGAATCTGAAAGTTCAGACACAGCAGTACCAAAATAGAGATAAACGCAAAATATAATTCGAAATCCATATCCCTCAAAAGGTTGATAAAATAGACAAATTAGGCTATAGTTCATATTCACAAAGTTTTCTTGAAAGATGAATAAAATCAGGTTGAAAACATAATTCTTTATTGAATAGCATGCAGTTTGGAAATATATCGATTGGTTTCATAAGCATGAAATGAGATACAAAAGTCATTAATTAATTCCACAAAAATTAGGGATTGATCCCAGTCATGTCTAAACATACTCAACAAAATATAGAGTTCAAATTCAACTTTTAGAATCAGTTTAAAATAACATTTCATACAGATTACATATAGTTCAGAATCTGAAATATACGATATGATTGCAGTAAAACAAAAATAACTCATGCATCAAAAATCAGAATTCAGATCTGTCGAAAGTTCTGAAAACTAGAAAAGAAAACCTACAAATCATGTTCACAAATTTATTTATTTTACTGATGTTAACAAGGTCAAAATTACTGTACAAAAATAGGGCATCAGTGAAACAAAAGCTTTTTTTATGCATTTTATCAAATAGTTTAATTGCAAACGATCCAAACTAGGATGACATACAAAGCATGACATATGGGTCACTCAAATCAGCATGGCATGTGAATGAATAGTCTATAATAAGATAATCCATCATACAAACATCCATAAAGCAATCATCTACAACATGCGATATGTCACAACAATCATACAACCAAGATGTCCATGTAATCTAATTTGTTTTCATGCAATGTGTGACAACTATTGTGAACTACTCATGATCTAGAGATGAAGGAATGGATCAACTAACAAATATGGTCATCATGAGGGTACTAAACAATTTCATGCGAGATTACTTATGGTATTTAACTTGTATGACAAAAAAATACATTCAAGCTACTTGCCTGATAACGACAACGACGAAGAAGACAGAATAACAAGAATGGATCCCGAACAACTAGCACAATGCACGAACGAGAGACGGCACGAACAAGAGCAAGATCCAACCAACGATAATACGACGGTGCACGTGTTTTCACACACACACACATGGTAGCAGTAACAACCGGTAGGAGCAGTGGTAGCAACAACCAAGGCGATGACAGCACAGGCGAGGGGGTCGGCGGCAATCGACCTCAGCAAGGGCGGACGACGGCATGGCAGGATAGCGGTGCGACAACATTGAGGGTCAGCACAGCGACGAGGGCCTGTCGCGGTGCGGCACAGGGAAGACGACGACAAGGGTAGGAAGGAGTGTCGCGGAGCACGGGGATGCGGTGGCTAGGGGATGAGAAGAGGAGAAGCATGGGGGCAGGGTCTGCTGTGGGTGCACGGGCGGAGGAGAGAGGAGCAGGGTGATGATGGGTTTGTGGGGGCAGGAGCTGGATGCCGACGAGGGGTGATGGGTGTAGTAGGGGGTCGGGAGGTAGGAGAGAAGGGTGTTGACGGCTTAGGGAGAGAGAGATGGGGTTTATGGTTTTGTAATTAGGGTTATGGTGTACACAGTGAATATTTATAGGGTTTAGAAGTAGGTAGGGTTATTGGGTTTATGGGTAGTATTCAAAAAGAGTCCAATAAGAGATAAATTGTAACACCCTAGTTTTCATTTAAGTGATTTTTGTGATTTTACGTGTTGTGCACACATAATTTAATCTGTATAATTTCCTTTATAAAATATTTTTATATAGTATTTGTTCTCTTTATTTTCCAAAAAAAATAATATATATATTCTCTTTAAAAGCCTAATTAAAATCTAGGCCTAATTGTCTTTAAGCCCACCTTATTTTAAATTAATTATTTAAGCCCATGGTTAGTTTGGCCCATTAGTGAGCCCATTTACTTTAATTCTCTTTTGAAATGGTCTAACTTGTAGTGTAGACTCATTTCATGGACAATTAAATTTGTCACATGAACAAATTTGTAAATAGGGGGACACTAGGTGGCACGTGCATGCAATGGAGTGTGCATTGCACACCTTTTTCACCCTAGGCCGGATTAGAATTGGAGGAGTGGGAGAGATGGGAGTGATGGAGAGTTGGTTACTCTCATCAGGGAAAGTTATTTCAACTCCCTACTTCATCTTGGCCCTTAATCTCTAACCATTTGATCTAATCTTGGTCCCTCCATTCACCCTAGAAAATTGTACAAATACCCCCTCCCACACTCTTTCATACTCACACTTGGAAAAAAAATTGAAAGAAAGAATAGAACGAGAGAAAAGAATACAAGTAGTAAGGCAAAAGATTGAGAAGTTGTGAGTTGAAAAGAGTGCGTGTTGTGTGAGTGCTCAACCAAAGGAGAGGAGGCCGGCATTCAAGGACCAAGGAGGCTCGGGTTCAAGCTTGCAACAAGGAAAGTGCACAACTTGGTGGTTGATCTAGGAGGAGAAGGCTTTGTTCATTCGTTGTAGGAGATTTCTCTAGGAGTTCATTGATTGTTTCTCTCCAATTTAAGGTGGGTGTTTCTCTTAAACTTTTATTTAGATATCATGTTAGGATGTGGTTGACAAACTAAGGAGAAACTTTAATTAATATAGCCATGCATTATGATAATGAGACAAATTGCTATTAGTTTGATTATATGTTAAAAGAATGTTAAATTGATTGCTAGATTATGATTTGTTAAATGATTATCATGTTGCCATGCTCAATTTTGGTGTGATGCGCTAGATAAACAAATACATGTTTCTATGTTGAACAATTGAATAAAGAACTATGGATATCGGTGATTTTGATTAATGTGTTGTTACATGGCATGAAAAATGAAGTTTATTGCTGAGATAATTGTACCTTATTAATAAAAATATTATTTGGGACTTAGAAAAACTTTTAAGTGAAAAAAAAATTATAAGGAGATTATGCCTTTTCTCCAAAGTCGAAAATTGAAAAACAAAATGAATTAGAGAGCAAATTATTTTTTTTTGTCAAAAAATTAATTTTTTATTTACTAAAATACTTTACTTAAGTGAAAAATATAATATGGAGTTTTTGAATAAATTTAGAGAAGAAAAAGAACTCAAAAATATGTGTTTTTTGTAAAAATTCGAAAAGAACAGAGACCTCGCTTATAACCCCAGTAATCTAAAGCATATCAGTTGGTTCACTTGTCCATATTGGCTAGCCGATGAGTGGGTTCGGTTACTGTAGAAGCGGGTTTGGGTTGGTGGTCTTGGGTTCGAAACCTGGCATGCGCTTTTGTTTCTTTTCTTCAAAAAAATCCGAAATCCGAGATTTACACTTTATCTAAAGTTAACCCTACCCTATAATGTGTTGGCACCTTGGCTGTTCTGGCTCTCGGTGGCGGTTGGTTACCTTGTGGTCGTGAGTTCGATTCCTAGCTTCGGCAGGAATTTAACTTTTATTTTTTTGGGTTTTAAAAATTGATTTTTGTGGCTTCTAAAATTTGGAAAAAATACTATAATTATTCTAAAAATATGTGGATTCAATGAAAAATATTTGTGCATTATTTGACTAAAATAAAAGTGACTTAGAAGTAAAAATTGAGTAGACTTGTATGAAAATTTACACTTGTATAAATATGAAAAGTGATTATTTTCATGAGAAAATTTTATTAAGTTATAAAAGAGATATTTTGAAGGAAGGAAAAATTTAAGTGTGTTGATTATGAATTTTGTTCATCTATTTTGGGTTTTGTGTGCATTCTAAAGATAGATAAAAAATACAACTTTGTTGAATGAATTAGGTAAAAGAAAGAAATACTAGTTTGGGAATCTAATGAATTTATTGAAATAAATTTGAGTATGAAATACATGAATTGAAATTGAACTTTATGTATGAGATTTGATTCATAGAAAAGAATGGAAATCATGTTAATTATGAAAAGGAACTTATGAGTATAAAAGACTCAATTTTCGTGATTGTGAATTGAAATTGAGAACTAGGGTGTAGTTAAGCCTCATACCGGCATTGAAAAGAAATGTGTTGAAATTTGAGATGAAAAGACCAAGATTTGGGTCATGTGATATAAATGGTTAAGACCGGTATAGTGGAAGGGCTAACTCTAGAGAATTGATTTTGTTCATGATTCAATTAAACTAAGGATTAGATTCATAGTGAAGATGTGACGAAAGTAAGAGAAAAATATCGAGTATGAGGGCCATTGGATTGGCGGCGTGAGAGTATTCATAGGATGTTCCATGATGCGTCATGATAGGACGTGGATACTGCTCCATAGTACCGTTCCGGTGGCGACGCTCGTGGGGTGTTTGGTGACTGGGGTGGTGTCATGTCTATAGTAGGAGCTGAATTACCACAGGATGCCTGCATGATGAGTCATGTGTCAGTGCGTTGGAATTCCCTCCAGGGCGTCTAGACATGAGTTCGTAGGTCATAGAACTTCTAGGATACTTACAGTAGTTACAGTAGTAGATTAAGTCATGGCGAGGGATTGAACCCTACAAGATGAAGAACGTTTAAGGGCTTGCCTTCGGACCTATATAGTATGGGCTGCATAGACTCTGATCAAGTGCGCATTAGTGTCATATAACAGAAATAATTGCATTAAGGACTAAGTGCACCGCACAACACGACATCTATAGGATAGTTCCTTGTAGTTCTGTTTGTGATCAAGTTTGTGATTGTTTAAGTATTTGATAATCGTTATACTGTTCGGCATAGAGAGGATAGCTGTGTATAATATTTCATCGGCTGTAAGCAACTGACGCGCCCACAGTTTCATGCAGGATGAAGTGATTAGCAAGACTAAAGAATGTATGCTGATTAAAGATTGATTCAAGAGTTGTACATTTCAATTCATGTAAATTGTTGTAAATTGCTTTCGCTGTAAATATGTAATGTAATTGTAAACTCTGATGTAACAAAAAGTTTTTATTTCCTTGTAAAATTGTACGAAAGAAGAGTAAAGATCCTGTGGAACTTCGAATTCAGTTGTATTTTGGAATTCGGGGTGTTACATAAATAGGCTATGAAATAGGTTTAAACAATAAACAAGATCAAGAACAAATTTGTAAATCAAACAAATGCGAATATAAAGGCTAGATCAAATAGAAATGAATCACACGGAGAACAACAACACACAATTCAAAAGGGATGAAAAGAGATACAATCAGAAATAAAATAAAATAATCAGAAATTTAATTGAAAATTAACAAAAATACAATAATCAGTAACAGGGGTTACAGATAAGATGCACGATATGAGTTAAATTATCATAAATATAATAACAAGTCCCACGAAAGTAAAAGTTATTTCTGTCTAGCCATAAACCCAGGTCGTTGTAGCAATGGCGATATACCATGCTTCTTTTGTGTCTTTCCTTTCTGAGGCAAAAGTGGGGCCGACTCATTGCTCCTCATAGGAATGCGGGGTATGCCGTTGTTTAGATGGTTCTAAGGACCTCGAAAAACACCAATATACTCCTATGACAATCTAGGAAAAGGTGGTTACTCGACTCCAGCTTAGCATTGCAGAAAACACAGTTTGTCCCGACGTGTGGTAATCTCTTCACTAGGTTTTCTCTAGTCAGAATTGCATCATTAAGGACTAACCACAAAAAAACTCTCACTTTCAGTGGTGCCTTTGCCTTCCATAGAATTGAAGCCCAGCTTGGTCTACATCCTCTGAAGTGGATGCAGTTATAAAGAGAGCAGAGCATGAAGGAATTCGTCTTTTCCAATTTCCATGTTTTTCTATCTGGGCCTTGTGAGTACCTCACACTTGATATTATGATGTACTCCTGCATTGTTTCCAATTGTGCTTGAGCTTCCAGAGATAGACGAGATCTGAAAGAGGGTCTCCACGACCCCCATTTTCAAGCCTTGTCCACCGTAATGTGAGGTTGAATGGCGGTCTCGTAGAGGTCCGAGAACTAATCCCGTAAGGAATGATCACCAAACCATTTGTCCTACCAGAATTTTGTCGTCAGACCATTACCGATGAAGGAAGTTACTCCACTAAAAAACATGTCATGAGCTTTTGAAACGTTCCTCCAAAACCACAATACCCTAAGGCTTACCTGAAGCCTGCGATTACGTGACCCCTTTCCTAGTAAATAAGACTGTACAAAATCTTGCCATCCTTTCCCGTTCGGGTGATAAGTTTTTTTCATGCCTAGCTTCCCAAGATACGGAAGTACGGGCACGTGAATAAGGCCCAGCGAATGATTTGCATCATTCATAAGCTTTAATATTCAACTCAATAATATGAAATATAATTACCGCCACGCATGCTATAATGAAATCGCATAACATAAATAATCCATGAAATGTTTCAAAATAACCAATGTCTAGAACAAAATAAACTTTAGGTCATCAAAGCCCAGAATACATGGTACGATAATAACAACAATGCTGGAATTTAAAATAACATGAACGAAATAATTATTGTAGGCCAATAATTTGGCTCCAATCCCTAAAAGATTTGCTCACCAAGTCCATCAGTTAATTCCCCTCGTGTACCTGCAAGCTCATCATCTAGAGGTTGGGGGAATGTCTGTTAGAGCAAGTCATGGATAGCAAGTAGTAACAGGCAAGGAACAATAAAACAGGACACATAAATATCAGGAAACAAGGAACTAGAACTATATTAGATGACAAGGAACAAGGAACTAGAACTGTATCAGATGTTAATGAAAATATCAATAACAAGGTCAAGGTCTATAATCAACGATGCAACGATCGATAATAACAATAAAACTAGAATCAAGTCGATAACAATAACCATGACCAATGCAAGTGTTAATTTTATGTCCATCATGTTTTATTATATTATCTAATGCACGTAATACTGTGTCCCATACCACAGTTTCGATGCATACAAATAAGTGAACGTTTAGACTATAGTGGGGAACTCTACAGATCATGTACTCGACAACAATAATCAATATTCCATAATCCACAATCAACGATCAATAACGAGAGTCGGTCCACGATACGATACACGATACAATCGAGATACTATAGCAGTGGTCCGCAATCAATCGATGAAACAATAACCGATAACAATAAAAAATATAGGGAAACACGGGCCCCCTCATCCGAGTACAGTGTCCGATTGTTTACTACCAAGTCGACCCTTATTACCCCGGCTTGTTATTATTTTATTAACATGAATCACGAATATACAATCGATGGAACAAGTGTCAAGAAACGATATCAATGAGGTATCTATGACTGCACAATGAATGGTAAGTAATGCAATGCGAAACTTAAACATATTTATAATTAAAGAAGAAAATGTAATTCTGGACAGCGAGATGTTGCTGTACAAAACTGACTTTCCCGCTGTTACAAAAAAGTAAATCAGGTTCCGTCAGGGGTTCTAGAAACTTGACTCCCTGCCGGTTCTAACACACATTTACACGACACATTTTGACTACAGTAACACTGTCTACCAGTTAGTTCTTTATGGGTCTACTATTCAAGGAAGGAACTTAGTACAAGGTTATTCTAAGTGTAATTCGACTAAAGACTTCATTAAAATTCTTACAAAAATTATGATTTAGTAACTAGGACCGTTCATTAACATTCTTGCAATTCTCAGATTCTAACGTTAACCTAATGAGTAAATTAATAGAACAAGACAACGTATCTTTAAAATAGAATTCTGGAGTTAAGACATTACTGTGGTAGAATTTGAATAACTTGCAATCCATAAGTCGGATTGCAGAACCGTCAAATGAGTCGTATGCCTAACACGGAGGGCTATAACTTTCATTTAATTAGTTCTAAGTGATCTTAACTGCAACTGGATCAAAATTTTGGTTCTTTACTGCTCCAGTGTTCTAATAGAAATCTAGGTTTGAGTTTGCATATATATACCAGGTCCGGAAATTCATCCAAAAATCTCATAAAATTATATCACAACTCCCAATTATGTCTAGTAACATTTTGATAAATTTCAAGTCTTTATTCTACTGTTAACATGATATTTTAATTAGGGAAACATGTCGACGTGGTTATAAATAACAATTTAGAATTTAAAACCTAACAGTACGAAAAATAGGATAACTTGTTGTCTACAACTCGGAATTCAGATCCATCAAATTTTATAGAAACTAGATTCAAAGGTCTTTGACTTTTATTTAGTAAGGTTAACTTATTTGTAACATTAACATGGTCAAATACTTACTACAACACAGTCTAGACAGTAAGGCAGCAACATGATAAATTTTATTTAACAACAATCGAGATATACAAAACGCGTATTCATCCATGAAAGGTTAAAGAGTATTCATGTCTAGTAGTTCAGTTGCATTTCTATGGTTATCAAGATAGAAACTTGTCATTTCTAGGTCTAGAATTTATCATCAATTATCATGTCGATCCAATGCATACAATCAAAAGGATACTAGCGTAACATATGTCATTATATTTGTAAGGTGTGTGTTATACGATGAGTGTTATGACATGATGAAATGAATAGGATGATGTACGACGATGAAATGACATGATTTAGTGTTTGAATCAACGATGTGGCACGAAAAGAAATTATTACTTGGTTTCGCCGATGAATCCGTATTAAATTTCTTGGAAGTGTAACAAATAATAATGAGATGTGATAAATGGAGATAAGAGCTACTTGCGGAAATCAACAAATTTCTTGAACTAGAGTAACAAGTTGGTTCAAGAGAAACTTGCCTTAGGTGTTGTTTACGACGTGTATGACGGAGAAAAGAGCGGCTACAACTCAACGACGATGCCGACTCGACAAGAGGCAGTGGCAATAGCAACTGCAACAGCAATGGCAGTCGGAAGGTGGTGGAAGCGAGCGGTGAAGAGGACTACATGTCGAAGGTGGCGACGGGTCATAGTGGTGGTTTACGGCGTCGGTAGCAATGAGGGACAACAAGCGTGGGCTTTCTGGCATTGTCGATGTAACGCCCCGAGTCCTGCTCAGCTGTGCAAGCTGCTACATGTGCGCGCAATACATAATGGTTGTTGCTATCTGCTCTAATAAGTAAAATCCTAACAACTGCCCACCACAGGCATGCCTCACAAAAGGTGTCCAGACTAGCAAGTAACCTTTGATCATAGGCATTTCTATATTACTCTCATTCTCTCTCTTATTCTTGGCGATGTGGGACTAAACACCCCCACCTAAGCCATGTCACCACCCTAGCACATCAACACATGTAGCAATTCCTTCATTCTTTTTTTCATTCATTTATTAATGCCCATAGCCCCGTAGGACACTTCTATAGGCTCTCTAATTAATTCCAATTAATTCCATAGCCCATAGAAATCCTATAGGCAAACTTAAACCATACTTCGCACTATTATTATTTATTATCCCAATATAATATTATATATATATACTCTTAAGATACGGGGTGTTACAGTCGATGTAGGCAGCGATAATGATGAAGGTAGGGTGATGAGGGGCTTCGCGGTGCTTGGGGGGTGCT
Organism: Hemerocallis citrina; assembly: GCA_017893485.1. Taxonomy (NCBI): domain Eukaryota; kingdom Viridiplantae; phylum Streptophyta; class Magnoliopsida; order Asparagales; family Asphodelaceae; genus Hemerocallis; species Hemerocallis citrina. The sequence goes on from CM030367.1 coordinate 22,351,424, forward strand.
GGTGATGGTTCTTAGCGGGGATGTTGTCTAGGAAGATGGCAAAGCAAGGCAGTGGGTCGAGGCTTCGATGGGTGGAGAAGGTGGTGTTGTAGTGGAGGTCGGTGCATGGTGGTGAGAAGGTAGGCGTCGGGGTTACGAGGTCGAGGCAGCGTCGAGGTAGCAGCAACGAAGATGAGGGAGGAGCACAGGCTGAGCATGATGGTGGCCGCGGTTGCAAGGAGGGGAGCGATGGGGATGGCAATGGAGTGGGCATAGTCGGGGGAGAGAGCTCGAGGCGGCTACAGTCTAAGGGCGTCGACGGTTTGGGATGCAGTCGAGGTGAAGGTGGAGAAGAATAAGAAGAAATGGGGTAGGGGGTGGTCGAGATGGGTTCAGGCGGTGCTTGCGGCTTGGAGTGGGTTTCAAAAAGAAGAAGAAGAAGAAGAAGAAGGGAGGAGTAGTGGCTGATGGGAGAGGATTAGTAGATTAATGGAGAGATTAGGGGGAGGTAGTTAGGATTTAGATTAGTGGAGATGAGTAATTAGTGGGGTGATGGAGATTGTAGTTGTAACTGAAAGATATAAAGGAGAATTTTCTGGAATTTGAATATTAGGCAATTGAGGGGTTCAAACTGGGTCAAAGATGGGCTTCATATTAATAAATAATAATAATAATAAAAGATAAATTAAGATCTATGGGCTTGGGTTCTGGGCTTTTATAAAATAATAATAATAATAATAATAATAATAATAATAATAATAATAATAATAATAATAATAATCAAATAATATATGAGTTTTACTCAAATAGAGAATTGGATATGGATTTCTTTTAAAAAGAAAATAAAAATAATGAAAATCAGAAGAATGAGTTGGGCTCAATCAAAATAAATAGATAATCAAATAATAATGATATATAATGAATTAGGAGCCCGACTTTAAAATAATCAACGAATAATAATAGGATTGGTTCTGGGCTAAAATATTAATCAAATAGGAATAGAAAATAAACTTATAAATTGGAATAATTTTTTTGTTAAAAAATACAATCATTTGAAATAAACATAGTTGTTGATTAGAAAAGACTTTAATAGGAGATCCAAAACGAATTTAATGAATTTATAAATAATTGAAATACAGAAAATATTCAGGAATATGTATAGGCGGAAACAAGGGTTATAGTTTTCCACCACCATTTCTCAAGGAGGGCGAGATTCATATCTCTCAAATCGATAACACCCAACCTACCATCGAACTTTTTCATGCAGACATTCTTTCGCCTTATAAGTTGGCATCCTCCTATATTTGTATCTGCACCTTGCCAGAGGAGTCTTTTTCAAACAGATTCTCCTCCCTAAACCTACAACCTACAACTTTCTCTTCTTTTGCTTCTTTTTCAATCCATCTTGCAAACAAATAACAAGTGTTAGTGAGATTTCTCTCTATAATACTCTTAATGGATATTCTAGAAATGGAAATGCAGGGATGTCTGCGTAAGAAAAAGGCCCGCCACCTAAACCCAGTCTCTCAACTTCACCCCCCTCCCCTCACCACCGCCACGCGACCACTAGCACCACGAACACTGCATCCTGAGGAGGAATCGTCGATGCTCACCCTCCCTTCGGAGGGGCAAAGAAGACACTCAGAGATCAGAGATCTCATCATCGATGATCAGATAGAGAATTTCTGCGTCATAACCACTCTCCTTCACCACAACCGAGAGGATGGGCCCCAAGAGGAGGCCCTCCTACAATTCAACAATGGCGTAAGAATAACCCCGCAAGGAACGCCGAAGAACTCTAACTCCACTTAGACAGAATGATTGGAATAAGAACTCGGGGGCGCTCAGAGGTTAGCAACGAGGGGAAGGAAGTCTGACAGTGAAGGGGACAGATTCGTACTACCCATTACATACAAAAGGAGATACACCCCCCTCCCTATGATCTCTCCTCCATCATCCAATCAACTTCAACCCCATTGTCATAGCCCGCCTAGCCACCACTCCATACAACAACACCATCACTAGTACTACCCACAACCTCCCCCACACTACACCAAACACCACATGAACATCCATTATCCAACACAACCTCAAAAAATAACCCCCCCCCCAGGAAAAAAGAAAAAAAAAGAAAAAAAAAACGACCAGGGAGGAGTTCAACTAGGTCGAGCGAACCCTGAGCTGTGGACGGTGGATTACAAAGTAGGGAGGACCGTGGGTGAGGGTGGAAAGTAAGGCTTGAAGGAACAAAAATGAAGAAGATGAAGAACAACAATGCCAAGAATTCTTGAAAAGGGGAAAGGAAACCAATCTCCTGCTTCAATTGCGATGACACCGGGCAGATCTCGTATGTATGCACGAATGTGGTGATCAACCCCACAGAGGATCTGGATGAGGTACAAAGGGGGCAGTCACCAGAAAGCCCAATCTATATTAAGCTTGAAAGTAGTTTCACTATCATAATAAGGAGGAACAATGGCTCAAGCAATGGAGTGCCATTGCGAGGATCAAGTCGGGCCGACCATCGGAAAATCACTTCCTTGAAGCATTGAACCTGACGTGGCCAATGAGGGGTCATCAAGGTTGGATCATAAGAAAAATATGCCACATGCAGTTCCTAATGTCTTTACCCTCACCGGAGAAGCTGCTGGATGTCTCAACGATGGACAAGTTAGACTTTAGGAACTTCACAGAGACCTTCACCCAGTGGACTATGCAATTCGGGGCTGAGATACCACATGGGGACACATTTTTTGGATCTGGATCCATAATGTTCCTTTGCATTGTTGGAAGAATGAAGCACTTGAAGATATAGTCTCGGATTTTGGGACGGTGGTGGAGGTGGACCCCAAGACAGTGAGGAGGTCAGAGGTGGTGTCCACGAGGATCCAGATCCGAAGCTGAGACATCAATGTAGTGCCCAGGTTCACCAAGTTCTTCACATACGAGGATTCATACCTCATTCACTTCGTCCTCGATGCAAAGGTGGAGCTTCTGGTTTCAAGCCAATAACTTAGCAGTTCATCATCTCATATGGATGAGCGAACGTATAGGCATGTTGCCTCCCTAGAGATTGACTCCACGATCGATGGCTCTCAAGATATTGAGAGAGCCCATTGGGAAACTGATCAAGGTGGCTAGAGAGATGGAGGAATGACAAGGGCTACCACCAATTGTCAAAAATCCAACATAAAAAATGAACGATCTAGATCTCAGATCTGGGTCGAAGATCAATGGTCGAGAGGGTCCGTGTAGCACCCCGAATTTTCAATATAATATCTCAGAAATACGTGACAAAATTTCCAGCATCAACCTCAATTGCAATAGTAAATATAGCCAAAACACAGTTAAAATTTTTAACTTTTATTACATCAATTCTTTACAAAACACAGCGGAAAATTAAACACCTTGAATTACAAATTCTTTCTTTTACAATACATTCTTTGACAATTTACACAAGCCACATAATCAATCTACCATATGCATCCAATCCCATGCTAATGGTACCCATTGTAAAAATATAAGGCTAGAGATAAACCTAACCCCCCAAACTACAAGGGTCAGCCATAACAGTGTGAGTGACATAAAAAAATGCAACATGATACAAGATAAGGGATAAAGTCATAAACAACATATACCAACAGTAATAATAAATGAAAAGGAGTTAATAAATAAATAAAACGTGAAAACACCAAGTAAAACTAGACTAAGTGTTAAGTGTAGGAAAACAGGAAAACAACATGCATAAAACCAAGTCAAGAAAATACCAATGCTATATGATGACTCTCTAATGCATGCATGTCGAATCTATGCTCCCCACTCTACATAGATCCGGTGCAAGCCCTTAACGTTCTCCACTTAATAGGGTTAAATTCCCTCGTTATGCAACTAATCCTACTATGATAACTACTATGAAATGTAGATAAACTGTGAATATCTAGCCCATGCCCCGATAATTCTGCAGGTCAATCTCTATCTACAGATAATTCTGGAGACTATTTCACTCACACCTGGGAATCTTCGAGAATACCCCACACTGCAAGCTATGATGCCTCATCACACGAATACCTCATGAGTGTTGCCTCGACCCCGATAATTTCGGAGATCAATCCCACACCGCCGGTAATTCCAGAGAGTATTTCACTCCCACCTCGATAATTCAAGGGATTATCTCACACCGCAAGCCATACCGAGGTTCATAACCCATGTTCTTATTTCAACATATCACCATCTAGTGCATGTCCTTATCTTTTTAAGTTAATTTGTTGATTACGAATCTCCTAGAGTTGGTGTACCCTACCAGACTTAACTCAACTGATCAACAACAAAGCCTCAACTAACCAAATCACAAAATCTCTACTGCTAGTAATTTGGGTCACACTCACCTTTTAGACACTCATAACTCAACCATCAATACCAAATCTTTCAATAAAACTCATAATTCCATCATCAAAATGTTTATATAAAGAAAACTTCTTAAATCAACAAAATCCAAATTCATTTAATGTGCTCATAAAATTCCAGAATTTAAATAAAATATTAAATCCATTAAATAGCAGAAAATCATATTTTGAAGTCGTAGAATATCACAAAATATCAATTCCTTCGAAAACCACATATCTCTCTTTATAAAGTCAATGGAATGTAATTTAAATTCTATTATAAACAAAATATAACTTTCTGTAAAATACTGTAACCTGTAGTAAAAATATCACTTAAAACAGTAGATCAATAATCCATAAGTTCGAAGAATTAACCGTTCATGAAATTAGCAAGAAAAACTCAACAAAGTAATCCAAACAGCAGGTGTGGTCGACTGTCAAAATAGTGTGAAATAACGACGGTCGACCGTCAAGTGAAAATTCCTAATTTAAAGAAATGTCGGTCGACTGTGCGGTCGACCGCTAGCTGCTAGACATCCAGTTTAAAGTTTGTGCATGTTTCGACTGATACATTGATTGTACTTTGTAAAATCCCAAATTTAAAAAAAAAAACAATTTCGTGAGAGGATTGAACATAACTTGTATAGCATATAGGAGTTTATGAAACGCATCAAATTCACATTAAGATCATAAAAGAGCAAATCTTCACAAAACTCTTCAAATCAGTGAAGTAGTATATGTATATATATGTTTAGGGTATTTAAGCATCGGTTATAGCATCAAAACTCATCAAATAGCAGTAGTGCAACATCTAATTCAATCTCAGTATGCAAATAATCAGGATCCAATTGAAAACCTCATAAAACACACAAAAATCATCAAACGGTGAAGGTAACTGCGTATGTGTGTGTGTTTGTATCAGTTAGATCATCAAAAATCCATTCAATAGGAGTAGTATAATGTTCAGATCTAGTCTCAATATCAAAACACATCAAATCCAATCGAAAACTCTCAAAACATCAATTTTGACAATTCTTCAAGGCAATGTATATGTATATATATATATATGTGTGTGTGTGTGTGTGTGTGTGTGTGTGTGTGTATCTGTGTGTGTGTGTGTGTGTGTGTGTGTGTGCATGCACGTGTGTGTGCGTGCATGTGTCTATGTGTGTTTGTGCATCAGCAGACCATCAAGATTTTATTGTATCTGAGTAGTAGTAGTAGGTTCCAATTAAATCTCAGAATGTAAAGCAAAATCTCATCAAAAATTTCACAAAACCAACATAGAATCGATTTCGGCCTTCAAGCATTAGACCTGAAATCAAGATAACAACTCCAACTCTCAAACTTGATCCTTTTGATTTCAAAATTCCTATTGTAACTTATTAAACACATACTCAACCACTTACCTCAATTTATCCATGAATATAAGCAATCATAACAATTATAAATCAAGTCTTACTTCATCGAGGTATCAAACCAGAGGGTGTACATACCCATTCAACAGTAAAAGGTAAGGCTTGGTTCACTTTTGTATTAAACGTCATACAATTCAGTAATATACATTCAAAATAGCAAAATTATGAAGAAAAACAACCTACTCATGATTTCTATTAGGTTCTTTAACAATCTCAAGTTATCTATATAAAGTTTTGATCATTAATAGCATAAATTTCATGAAAGATTCAATCTTTAACTCATCCATCCATCAAAATTCATTATATCTTCATACAATCCCTAACATGCTTTCTAATACACAAATCATCATATAAAACATGCTTAGAATAATACAAAAATAAATATATGTCACTCATCTTATTGAAGAATCAACCGAAGATAATAAAGAAAAATAAGAAAATCCCTCATTTCACAAGAAAACCAAGATCCTCGCTTCGAAACACCAAGAAAATAATAATAAATAAATCTTTTTGTGTAGTGCAGCGAAGAGACGGCTGCACTTTCTTTTAAATAGGCCGGAAGTAGGGTTTTAGGGTTTTTGAATAGATTTGTAAAATATCTTTTCTAAATATATCTTTACATATATATAAATTCTTATACTTGGAAATTAGATAAACCAATTCAATTTAAAGTTAAAAACAAAACCAACACCCCAGATCTGGCCGACACTGTTGTAAAACTCAGAAAAACGAAATTTGTACTTTTTGCCTCTAAGTGGCAATTTTGCAAAAAAGACCATTCTTTAACAAAACTTGTGAAATAAACCAAATCTATTAAAAAGAAAGATAAACTCTTTACCTCTGAGTTGGCTAGGCATCATGCTTTGCTCAAAATCCGAAAAATGTGGAGTTTTTACTCCAAGTGATAATTTTGCACAAAAGTCCCTCTTTTGTATTATTTGTAAATAGGTCAAATAATTATTAGAAAAATCTAGAAAATTCATAAATAATATCTAATAATAAATAATGGGTTTCCCCAAAATAATTTCTTATTTTTATCTTTCCAAGAAGATATTTGCACGTGTAAAAAGATGAATTTCAGAAAATATTTATTAATCACCAAAAGTCATATTAATTCATTTATTAATCTCAAAATCATTATTTAAAAATCTGGGGTATTACAGTCCGACACCAATCAACAGTCAACTCCAACCCCAACCCCAACTCCAAAAAGCAAGAGACAACAACGACTTTACAAAGGCAATAACAAAAGCCATGGCTTTGAGTTTTTGTGCAAAGAGTGACAAGGTGACAAAGGTGGAAAAAGTAAAATTGGAAGGACGCTTATGATTAGAGCAATACATGAGGTAGAAGGAGCCAAATTTGAGCTTTTAAACAGGCCTAGGCAAGTAGAAGAAGGGGAAAAGGAAGCTAGATCTGGATCCGAACAAAAAGAAGACCACAACAAAGAGAGAGCTAAGAAAGAAAATAGCTCCGAGTTTGAACAAAATGAAAAATTAAAAGAGGTAAAAGAAGATGAAGTGGCCCCTTACGTGAGGCACATGAGGGCGGTGGATCCAGTGAATTGCGACATGCCGCGTGGACTTGCAGCAGCCACTACGAAGCACGTCGCTTCAATTTCTACGGGGAGTGGCAACAAGGAGAAAATTCCAAAATGGTTGGGTGGGATTGTTGGGCGTGATGGGCTTGCTGGGCCTAAGATGGGGTCCAACATGGGAGGATTTAATTTTGTTCTTAATGAGCTTGGTATTGGGCCATCATAAGACAATGTGCTTCATAATTGTGGGAAAAATAAATCCCTTATTGGGCCTGAGAATGGGTCTAGCTTGAAAATAGGAGATAAAATAATGAATATTTCTAAAGCCCCTACGGATTTTGACAAAGATTTTAACTCGGCTCCTACACACTTCTCTGTAAGTTCAAACAAAAGTCATTTGTTTACCCCTACTCCAATCCCCTTATTTACAACCAACAGTGACAGCGATGAGGAACCATGCCTTCATTTGGACGACGATGACCCATACAAGGAGGAAGATTCTGATTTCGACAGAGAGGTGGTTAAAGACTCACAACTGCATCTTGCAAAAGATGTCTCGCCAGAATTTATTCCATCTACCTTCCCATCGTCCATGACTAGTTCACAAGCCGATCCTGAACCAATACAGAAGCTTCAAGGAATTAGCGTTCAAGAGACAGTTAAGAGGACACATGTGGAGTCCTGGTGAGATTATCTTGAGATTGTGGCAGCCGCTAAGACATTTAAACCCGACAGTGGAGGTATGCACAACTTTTTGGCTTCCATTTTTTAATGTCATGTCTGATACCGAGGTTTTTAAAATTGCCAAAACTTATGATCTTGTGGTGGGTGATATAGATTATAATGCCTTGAACCTTAATAAAATCAGAGGTTGTGTAACTCCCGTTTTCGATTGTACAAATTTTTCTGCGTATTCTTGTATTTCAGTTATCTATAAATTTTTTGGTTCTTTTGAACTTGTTTGCATACACTTCGATTATTTGTTAATTAGTATTATAGCCCATGGAACTAGTAGGAAAATGCATAGAACTAGTATATAATATGATTAGAAGAAATATTAATATAGCTTGTTTACAAGAAACAAAGTGGGTAGGGGAGAAAGCTAAAGGGATAGATGGTTTTAAATTATATTATACAGGTGAAATTAGAAATAGAAATGGAGTGAGAATTTTAGTAGATAAGAAATTCTAAGAAGATATAGTAGGTGTTAATAGGAAAGATGATAGAATAATACAAATTAAGCTTGTATTAGGGGAAAACATAATCAATATAATTAGTGCTTATGCACCCCAAGTAGGATTAGATACACAAGGATGAGATAATTCAAAGACTACCCTTAGGTGAGAAATTATTTATAGGAGGAGATTTCAATGGACATGTCAGAGAAGATAACATGGGATATAAGAGGGTGCATGAAGGACATGGATTTGGAAATAAGAACGATGGTGGAGAGGCTCTATAAGATTTCAGCTTCGTATGATCTTATGCTAGCAAATACTTATTTTAGAAAGAGGGAGAAATATTTGATAACCTATAAAAGTGGGGCAAATAAGAACCAGATTAATTTTTTCATCACTAGAAAGATGGATCACTTAACATATAAAGATTATAAAGGTATACCAGGAGAGTGTTTAACCTCACAACATAGTTTAATGGTGTTTGATGTTAAGATTGGAAAGTACATATGTGCGAGGAAGGAGACTAGGAACCCAAGAATTATGTGGTGTAACTTGAAGAGAGACAAACTAGAGGTTCTTAGAGATAAAGTCCTTTAAAAAATACCATGAAATTGGGAAGGGGCGATAAATATGATGTGGACTAAAATGCTGACGTACATAAGAGAAATTTCAAAAGAGATACTTGGAGAATCTAAAGTTAGAGGGTTGCTAACTAAAGATACATGGTGGCGGCAAGAATAACTCCAAAATATTGTGAGAGAAGAAAATCAACCTTCAAAATATGGCAAAATAGTAGAAATAAAGATGATTTGGAGAGATATAAGACCATTAGAAAAAATGTTAAGAATGCAGTAAGAGTTGCAAAAGGAATAACTTATGATTATTTATACTAAATATTAGGAACAAAAAAAAGGAGAAAATAACATTTATAAGCTTGCTAAACAAAGGGATAGGAAAACAAATGATCTAGATACAATTAGGTGTATTAAGAGCAAAGATTCAAGAGTCTTAGTAAAAGATGAGGAAATTAAGAAAAGATGGCGAAATACTTATCGTTATTAAATGAAAAAGTTACGGGCAACTTAAATATAGAGGTCTCGAGGGAGAGTCGAGCGCACTTTTTTTTTCCGTAGAATTTGGTACTCGGAGGTTCGAAATGCTCCAGGAATGATGAAAATAGAAAAAACTTTAGGATCGGATGGTATACCCATTGAAGTTTGGAAGTGTCTTGGGGATGTAGGTGTGAGTTGGCTAACAAGATTATTTAATAAAATTTTGAGGCCAATGAATGGAGAGAGAGTAATTTAGTACCTATATATAAAAATAAAGGACATATACAAAGTTACTCCAACCACTGAGGGATTAAATTAGATACGATGAAAATTTGGGACAGAGTGATCAAATATAAAGTGAGACTAGAAACTACAGTGTTTGAGAATTAGTTTGGATTTATACCTGGGAGGTCAATAATGGAAGCAATTTATAAACTGATGAAACTTATGGAAAAAATATAGGAAGAATAAAAAATATCTACTTATGGTGTTTATAGATCTAGAAAAAGTAAATGATGAAGTCCCTGGAGACATAGAATGGTGGGTGTTAATTAATAAAAGAGTAACTATTCAGTATATTGAGGTCGTTAATGATATGTATGAAGGAGCAAAGACCACAATTAGAAAAATCACATGAAAGACTAGTGATTTTCCTATTATAGTAGGTTTACACCAAGTGTAACCCCTGTTTTTCATGTATTTTTGGATTTTTTTTTCCTTTTCTTTTTGAGCATTTATTTTTGGCCATGTATTGGATCTTCAATTTCTTTCAATATATTCATCTATTTGATTTTCGCCTTTATTTGATCTTCTTGATTCAATTATCTCATATTATTTCGTCTCTGTTTGATCGGACCTTTATTTTTTATCCCCATAATTTTAATTGTTCATATCCTATTTTAATTGCTCATTTTGTTCCCATTTTATTGTTGGATTTTTTTTTTTAATTACCCTATTTCTAATGGATCCTTTATATCATTTATACCCAACAACACCTAACCGCAACCTGTTATAACCCCTCTACCCGTTAGCCACATTCATCTAAACCCTAATCATACTATATATATATAGATATATATACATACCTATATTTACCCTGTTTCTTCCTAAAACCCCTAGCCGCCTTACCTCTCTGTGCCCCCCAAAACCCTAGACCTCCCGTCTCCCTCCGAACCCACTCCCGATCTCTCCTAGGGTGTTCCCCTGTGACTCCGACCTCCCGTCGCGGCACCAGCACCCCCCGCATCGTCCCGCTACTCCCGAACGCCAGCCATCCGCCAGCACAGCAATGGCCTGCAGCACCCCTGTGTTTCCTCCCGACTGTAGTGACACTAGGAAGCATCATAGACAGCAGCAGCATAAAAAGCACTGCAATGTGTTGTTTCTTCTGCTCCCGTCCGCTATCCCGCCTGGCCTTCGTCATCCTCATCATAGTGCACACACCCTTCTGCCATTGCCTTTGCTTGTGTGTCGTGCATGTGTATTGATCTCGAGTTGTGATCGTATGCTCGTAGTTTGTTGTTCATTCGTTGAGTTAGTGCGCGGGAATCCGTTCCCGTTATTCTTGCTCTTGCTTCTTCGTTTTCGTCGTCAATTTTGAGGCAAGTAACTTGTATTCTTTTTTTTGTATAATACAAGTACTAAAGATCGCATGTAGTGTAGCTTTTGTGTAATCCCTGTTTTCCATTTTCTGTATTTTTGAGTGTATTTCTTTTCCGATATATTGGATCTTTCTTCAATATATATATTCATCTATTTGATTTTCGCCTTTATTTGATCTTCTTGATTTGATTTGTCTCTTATTGTTTCGTCTCTGTTGTTCGTGCCCTATTTTTATCTATCCATTTCGTGCTCATCTCAATATTTTGGATCATCCTTTTTTTTACTTGGATCTATTATTTCCCTTAACCCTATTTTATTTATTTGGATCTATTCTAACCCATTAAATACCGTTTACCCATTTCTTTTGGATCCAAACCATTATACCATGTTTTAAATACCCTACAACCCAATTACATTTCTATCTAAACCCAAAACCCCTGTATTCCCTACCCGTTACCCGTTAATAGCCTTTTATACCTTCAGCCGTCACCACTTCACCTAACCCTAAATATTTCTCTACCCCTATATATATGCACACCCCTGTTTACTTATAAAACCAATCCCCTAAAACCCTAAGCTCCCATCAGCCGCTCTCCCTTCATCCCCAACCTCTCAACCCAAGCCGACCCCTTCTCCTGCTCTCTCCTCCTTTCCCCCGACACCAGTACAGACACAGCAACATCACCAGTCTCCGGCACCCCTCTACCACAGCACAACCCCTGTCAAGAGCCCCGATTTCCCCTCCTTGCTGTGCTTCTCCTGCGTCGCCAGACAACTCGACACCCCCATCCCCTGCTCCTCTTCCGCAGTCAGCAATGACTGCAGCATCTCGTCAGCAACCGCCGGCAACCCCCTGGTTGACGACCCCCAGTACTGCTCCACCCGATCAGCGATGCCCTGGTTCCCTCCTCGCGGCACTTCAACAGTCGGTGCACCTCCTGTGCATGGTTTCCTCCGATGGTAGAGAAGCAACCGCAGCCCTTGCTCGCCGTCATCTTCTCATTCGTCTCTCTCTCTCTCTCTCTCTCTCTCTCTTTGTGTGCGTGTGGATTTGTGGCCTTATTCGTGGTTCGTGATTGTGTTTATGGTTCTTGGGTTCGTTCGTTCGTTGAGTTTGTTGTTCGAAAATCCATTCCCGTTATTCTTGCTTTTGCTTCGTTTTTGTCGTCGGCTATAAGGCAAGTAACTTGTATTCTTTTCTTTGTGTAATACAAGTACTAAATACTGCATGTAGTGTAGTTGTGTTCTAGAGACAATTCTTGTGTGAAATCTCTGTTATATCTTGTCTCTATGGAGTTGACCGGCCCGTAGTTGCCTCATTACACACCTGGCATGAAATAACCTAGGGATGATCACTTCTTGTTGTATACATGTATGTTGTTCATGACTTGTTGTATAATATCGTGTGCTTGGTTGTGATAGTGGTAGTATACCGTTGTAGACTTGTAAAATACCCTATACCATGTTGCTTGGATATCTAGTATACCCTATTACATGTTTGATTATGTTTTGGATGAGTTTCATATGAACTAGTTGATTATGTTCATGGATATTTTCTGTTTTGCCGGTTACCCATTTTGATCAGTACTTTAGACCCTATTAAGGTCAGTACATAAAACAATTTTGTGAATATGAATTGTAGAGAATTCTGTCTACTTTCTAGATTTTCTGACAGATCTCAGTTTAGATTTATGAGTTTCGAGTTATGACTATTTTACTACAGATGTGTTTAAAATTCCAGATCCAGTTTTATATGAAATCTGTATGACTATTAATTTTCCTACTGATGCTAAAGATAATATTTTGATCCAATATTCAGCTGAGTACAACTAGACTTGATTGGGATTAACCCCTAAACTTTGTGGATTTAATCGATAACTTTTATGAACTATTCTATGCTTGCAAACAACTACTATACATGCAGAATTTTCTTACTGTTCAGTAAATATACTTAATTTCGACCTCATTTTATTGGCTGTTTATAAAAACTTTTTGAATATGAATTATATCCTACTGTATCTATTTTATCAACTTTTTGACGGATCTGGATTTCGAATGGTATTTTGTGAGATATTACTGTTTTAGTACTGCAGTGTTTGTGATTCTAGATTTACAAAACTGCCGTATCTTGCTTCTTTGTGATTTTAATTGACCATTCTATCTATGTTGGAAAATTATGAAACTTTATTTTCTGTTACTAAACATACTAGGGAATACTCCAGATTTTTCGTGGATTTAATTGTTAAGTTTATATGCTGTTTTCCTGTTCTTGAACACAAACTTCTGATTTCTGGCTGAACACATTTTCTGGATACAAATATGTTTTGAGCTATGTTTTTGTGAAATACTATATGACTTTTATATATTTGCTGGATTAGGCCGAGAGTCTATTTTCCAGATTCTCTGACGAATCCAGTTTGCATTTTTGTAGCAACGGGAATTCCAGATTTAGTGTAGTACTGTCTTGCTGTCCTGAACTAGAATTTTCGTTGTTCTATCCTTTAATGAGTTGTGTATCACCTGTACATGTTTATCTTCCGACCTGAACCTGTTACCTGTTTATGTCATGTTATTCTTGCTCTGTTTTATGCACGTATATGCCTGTTTAATAATAATAACAAGTAATCAAGTCGGGGTAAGAAAAAGACCTTAGTAGTGGACAATATATGTATGTGTACTCAGAAGGGGGTCCGTGTTTCCCATTTCTTGTTGCCATGTTTCATGATTATATGATTCATACCTGTTGTTATTATATGTTGCCATGTCTCATGATTACATGATTCATGCCTGTTATTACTATCTGATTATATATTGATATGATTCGTGATGATTCATGCCTGTTACTATATATTGCCATGTTTCATGACTACATGATTCATGTCTGTCCTGCTGCCGCGATTTCACGACTATGTTATTCGTGCCTGATACCTATTTACCTGACGCCTGAGTACACGGCCCTATAGAAACCCACCACTAGGCCTAAACGAAATTTCGATGTAAGTAGCAACAATGTTGTAAAAGTTTGAGACGCATGAAGTGCTACTTAGATAGTAATAATACAAGACTTGATATAAATGATACCTGTTACATGATACCTGTTACACACCTGTTACCTGTTACCTGTTACCTGCTTGCATGATACTTGACATCTGTTACATGTTATATACACCTGTTATCTCATTACTTGATTCTGTTCATGATTCATGCTAGTTGTTCTATTTTGTTACCATGTCTATTCCATGCCATGCTTGCTTCCGCTGTTACTCTATTCTTGTCTAGCTTTCCAGTACTTGTTCCTATACTACAAGCAGTCCGTAACTTGCATTGACAGGCATTTTGTTTTCTTTTCCTCTTCTTACAATTTTGCTAAATTGCAGATTTTGGAGATCAGCTGCCAGTTGGAGTAGGCGATATGAGATTCTAGATGCTGGAGTTTTGCTATTATTATTTCCTGCTACTATTATTATTATTTCCTGCTGCTTTTGAATAATTGTGCATGGTTACTTGGATTATTTTGTATTTGGGCAATGTGACCAAGGATTATTGGCTTATTCAGATCTGGTTCATTTGAAATTATTATATTTTGGTTTCAAGTAAATTCCAGTTGGTATATTGATTCATATATTCATGCGTGGTTGACTTCTCTTGCTTCCTACTCAGATTATTCCTGTGAATGTTGTAAAGATCCTGACAGCTTACGAATGATGAAAATCATTCGCTGGGCTTAGTCACGTATCCGTATTCCGTATTCTCTTTTTGAGAAGCGGGGCATGACATTTTGTTCATACAGTCAATTCCCATTAAATGCCTTGTTTGATCTTATTTCTAGTTGTTGATTTATCCGTAGTTGCCTCGTTACACACACGACATGAAATAACTTAGATCTAATTGGTTCCTGTTGAAGATATGTATGTTGGTTGTGATCCATTAGTTGTTGTGTGAATCTTGCATGTTTGATGTGTTACTAGTAGTATATCATGTTGTTGATATGTTAAACACCCTATACCATGTTGCTTGGACATCTAGTATACTATATTTCACATTTTGTAATGATTTGGATGTGTTTCACATAAACTAGTTGATTTTATGCTTGAAGAATAATTCTGTCCTTGTTGTTATCCCGTTTTGTTCAGTATTTTAGACCCTATTAAGGTCAGTATATGAAAATAATTTGTGAATATGAATTATAAAGAATTCCGTCTATTTTTTAGAATTTCTGACAAATCACTGTTTCGATTTGTGAGTTGCAAGTTATTGATGTTTTACTACAGATGTGTAGAAAATTCCAGATTCTATTTTATATGAATTCTGTATAGTTATTTATTTTTATACTGATGTTAAAGATAATATTTTAATCCAATATTTTGCTGATTACAACTAGACTTGATTGGGATTAACCCCTAATTTTTGTGGATTTAATTGATAACTTTTATAAACTATTCTATACTTGCAAACAACTACTATACTTGCAGAATTTGCATGATGTTCAGTAAAGAACCTTAATTTTGACATGATTCTGTTGCTGTTTATAAAAACTTTGTGAATATGAATTGTAGCATTCTGTATCTATTTTATCACTCCTTTGACAGATCTGGATTTCGATTTATATTTTGCAATTTGTTGCTGTTTTAGTACTGCTGTATTTATGATTCCAGATTTACAAACTTGCTGTATCTTGCTATTTTCTGATTTTACTTGACTATTCTATCTATATTGGAAAATTATAAAACTTTATTTCCTGATGCTAAATATACTAGGGAATACCCCAGATTTTTCTTGGATTTAATGAGTATGTTTTTATGCCATTTTCCTGTTTATGAATACAAACTTCTGATTTCTGGCTGAATATATTTTCTAGATACAATTCTGTTTTGAGTCCTATTTTTGTGAAATACCATATGACTTATATATATTTACTGGATTCGGCTGGGAGTCTACTTTCTAGATATTATGATGGATTAAGATTTGCATGTTTGTGGCAACGAGAATCCCAGATTTGGTGCAGTATTGTCTTGCTGTCCTGAACTAGAATTTTCGTTGTCTTAGCCTATTTTGAGTCTTGCATCACCCGTTCGTGCCCTTTGTTCATCTTGTACTTGTTCCTTATTGTCTTACCATATTTTTTGACTTGTTTGTGCACATCCATTCTTACTGGAATAATAATAACAAGAAACTAAGCAGGGGTTTAAAAGGAAGGATCTAATAGTGGAAAATACAGAAACGTGTACTCAGAAGGGGATCTATAGATCCTACGTGATTACTTGATACTCGATTACTTGATACTTGATTCTTGGAGCTTGACACGTGATTACTTGACACTTGCACACTTGACACATGATACTTGGTACTTGGAGCTTGATACTTGATTACTTGATACTTGTCCCTGAGTACGCTGCCCTCTATGATCCACTATGAAATCTAAAACGAAATTATTTGAATGTAGCAACCATGTGGTAAAAACCTGGGGCGCATGAAGTACTATCTAGATAGGACTAGATACAAGACTTGAAAACAACATGATCACTTGACACTTGCTACTTGTACTCGATTCTTGACATTTTCTACTTGTTACTCATTTACATGATACCTGTTTACTTGACACTTGTTACATACCACTTGCATCTGTTCATCTTGCTATGCTAGTTGTTTCTGTTCTTGACTTAGAGCTAGTTTCCCTATTTTGTTGTTACATCCTTTTTATGCTATACTTGCTTCCACTGTCACTCTATTCTTGTCTATTTGTCTTTCCTGTATTTGTTGCCTGCACTATAAGCGGCCCATAACTTGCACTGATGGGCATTTTGTTTCTCTTTCCTTTTTCCTGCAATTTGTTAAATTGCAGATTATGATGATCAGCTACCCGATGGAGTAGGTGATCTGTAATTTTAGTGGCTGGAGTTCTTGCTATATCTATTTATTTCTTGTTGCTTATCTTGAATAAATGTAATTTGCTACATGGATATTTGTATTGGGCTTTGTGTCCTAGACTGTGTTTTGTTCTAGACATGATTATTTGAAATTCAGTATTCTTATTTCTTTTCAAGTAATCTTGTTGACTATATTGATTCAGTTATGCATCGTGGTTGACTATTTCTCTTGTGTGTCTCTTGTTTATACTTGTGCTCGTTGTAAAGATCCTGACAGCTTATGGATGATGAAAATCATTCGCTGGACTTAGTCACGCATCCGTATTCCGTATCTCTTTTTGGGAAGCGGGGCGTGATACCAAGGTTCAACTTTAAACCCCTACCTCTTTACTTTGGTTATAGATGAATTGACGCTGGGAATACAAGATAAGGTAACTTGGTGTATGTTTTTTGCCGATGACGTTGTCTTAGTGGACGAGACTAGAGCATGAGTCAATGTTAAATTAGAATTGTGGAAAGAAACTTTAGAAGCAGCGGCTTTAGAATAAGTAGAACTAAAACAGAGTATATGGAGTGTAATTTTAGTGACATTTGGATCACAACTGAGAAAGTAGTGAAGCTTGATGGATACCTAAGAGACATTGTTTCAGATATTTAGGCTCGATTATACAAAGAGATGGGAAGATTTGTGAAGATGTTATACATAGGATCCAAGCAGGCTGGCTTAAGTGGAGAAGGGCCAGTGATAATTTATGTGACAAATGTATACCTTTGAAGTTAAAGAAACTTTTTTATAGGACGGCTGTTAGCCCATCAATGATGTATGGAGTGGAGTGTTGGACAAAAAAGAAACAACATGTCAAAAAAATGAGTGTAGCAGAGATAAGGATGCAAATATGGATGTGTGGTAAAATCAGGAATGATAGAATTAGAAACAAGTATATACGAGATATACAAAAGGTGGCTCCTATCCAAGATAAGTTAAGAGAGAATTGTCTCAGGTAGTTTGGATATGTCACACATAGACCTAGTAGTGCCCCATTAGAAAGAGTGATTTAATAAGTATGGAGGGAAGAATTAGGGGTAAGGGAAGACCTAAACATACTTGGGTGGAAATTGTGAGAAAAAATATAATAGCTTGTGACCTTACAGAAGATATTGCGCTAAATCGAGCAGAATGGAAAACCAGGATTCATGTAGCCGACCCTAACTAGTTGGGAAATAGGTTTTGTTGAATTCAAACTCAAACCCAAGCCCACATTTAAATCCCAAGCCCAAACTCTCAACCCGTTAACCCTAAATCACTTCACCCCATTATTTCAGCTCATTCCCTCCATTATCTCCACTAATCTCCTACTAGTCTTCCATCTCCTTAACCAACTCCTTCAAAATCTTTACTGCCTTCTTCAAACTCGATCAGTCAAGCAACCCCTGCCTCCATTGAAACCCTCCTTCATCCTCTCACCCCCAGAGCCAGCTCCACCCGAGCCACCAGCTTCTCATCACCAGCTTCTCATCTCCATCTCCTTCCTCCTTCACCTACTGCCTCCCCCATCAACAACCACCTCCAACCCAAAACCTGACAACCTCCATCAAAACTCCTCAATCCATTACTCCACTGTTGACATCTCCATCAGCCCACAACACCCACATCCCTTCTATCTCATCTCCATCTAAACAAATCCTCCACCTTCTCCATACAACCCAACATCATCAACTCCTTCTAAAAATCCCGAACTCCATCAATGCAGACCCACTGCAACCCGACCTTCAACCTCATTCACTTCATCTCCACCACCAACTCCTCCTATAACATAAACTCGAAAGCCGAACTCCATCTTCGTGCTACCCTTCCACCTTCGAACCCGACAACCAAACACGAAATCCTCCTTACAAGCCCATCACAACAATCGAACAACCCCTCAAACCGAACGTTGTCGCGGTTGTGTTGTTTTCCTCTTGCTGCATCATTGCTGCCATATTAGCTTGCTGTTCTCACCCCGTGGTTGCCGCCGATCTCCCTGTTGCTGCCATTCTTACTCGTTGTTGCTTTCGTTCTTGACATTGTTGCTATTGTCTTTGCTCGTTATTGCTGTCGTTCTTGCCGCTGTTGTGCCACCGTCTGTTGCCTATGTCACTTTGTCTTCTTCCCGTGGTTCTCGCTACAGTAGTAATCATAAAAAAGGCAATCACTTCTTTGAACTCTCACAAGTAGCTCCTTGAATTTGATTATCGTTTCGTAAACTCCAGTTATTGTCCATATTTATGCAAGTGTTCTTGAACTCTTGCAAGTAGTCTTACTCATAGTATGGTCCACTTTTTGTGATCTTAGCTTGATCTACTCAAATTGTGAATCGATCGATATATATATATTAATGTTAAAATTTTCGTATTGGTTCCTTTCAATTGATTATAATCACCAAGTTATATAAATAATCACCAAATTATTTATCAAATGTTTGAATCATGATTCTCATAGACATTGACTTGATATAAATTTGATTTGATTATTGAATAGAAACATGAATGCATTTTTTACTATAAATCCTATTTTTGTGAATCAACGTTTTTAAAACAAAGTAATAGATTTTGCTGCCCTGTTGTCTGCATGATTTTGTGTACAGAATTAGACCCAGTCCCTATAACCAAAATTAGGGTTTTATAGATGTATCTTGTAGGCCCTCTGAGTGTAGAATCCATATTAGCTTAAGGTTTCACAAACTGACTTGTAGGTTGTGAGTTATTTAACTTTTAGTGCTGTAACATCTAATCTTCTAGATTTCCTGATTTAGATTTCATTCCTGTAAACTGCTTAAAATAACGATTTATTGATGGAATTCTGATATGAGATAGACTTGAATATTAATAGACAGTGTTAGGAATTAGATTCTAAATTTTAAAAGATTTATTAATGATTTTACAATAGAGTTATTAGCATGAGAAGTTAATCATGTACTGCTGGCTGAACAATGTACTTGTAAACATCTGACTATTAAGCCTAGCAACTGACCTTAGAACGTGCTGTGTAAGTAGGAGTTGGATTCGGTAAGGAGTCTACTTTCTAGATCCCCTAACAGAATTGATTTTTCTAAACTGTAGCAGTGGGAAAGTGGCTTTTAGTACAGTAGTACATTGCTGTATAGAATTGCATTTTAATGTTCTTAAAATACAAATATATTATTGTCACGCCCCGCTTCCCAAAAATACGAAATACGAGTACATGACATTGGCCCAGCGAATGACTAACATCACTCATAAGCTGTTTATCCGATCGACTCAACAACATAATCAATACAGAATAATTGCTCAGACAATAATAATAATCTCATGAATAATAATATTTGGAATAAATAATATGAGATAACCAAATACAATAATCCAACATCTGGAAACAAATAAAAATATTATTCAGGTCAAAAGCCCACAATACAATGAGATAACGATAGTTCAATGATTAAGTCTCCATGATAAAATAATAATTTATTAAGCTGCGATGCTATTAGTTTCCTTCACCAATGTTATCTCCCAATCCATCAGGAAATTCTCCATCAACACCTGTAAACACTTCATCTAAAAAGAGGAGAAAAATTGTCCTTAGAGCAAGTCATGGACAGCAAGTAGAGAAAGCAAGGAACAATGGAATAACGGTATAACAATAATTTCAATGGATCAATAGGGATCAATAACATGGGACGATAATCAATAATCAATATCATGATAATCGGTGCAATGGCTATAAATAATGGTTCAATATTCGGTAACAATAATCAATGATTAATAACAATAACACTTATTCAATATTCGATATCAATAGGAATAATGATGAACAATATGCAATGTCGATGTTGTGTCAATCCTTAAGTCTATTAATCATTTTAATCCTAACTAATGTAGCACTTCATGCATTCCATTTATTTACCACATGGTTGCTATATACAAACAAGTTACAATTAGACTTAGTGGTGGATTTTATAGATCATGTACTCGGCAACAATATTCAATAATGACCAATAATTTAATGACTGATGATCGAATCAATTGAGATACTGTAATCAGTAATCTACAATCAACCCATACTGATATGACCAATATGACCGATAGACCGATAGACCGATAAATAGGGAAATACAGGCCCCTCCTCCGAGTACAGTCTTTATATTTTCCACTACTAAAGTCAACTCTTAAACCCCAGCTTATTAATTATTTTATTAGTGCAACTATACAATATGCAATTTGAGACATGAGATGAACAATAGTATCAATAGGAGAGCAATATGACGATAACTTAGATAAGACAATTAGAATGATGACAATGGGCCATTAGGATCATGCAATGCAACATACACACTTTAATTCATGCAATAGTACGATATAGGAATAATTAATCTATTAAAATCTAAAATATACAAGTCTGGATAGCAAGAGTAGTCTATACAAAAATGCAAATTCCCACTGTTTCAGAAATCGAAAACTGAATCCGTCAGAAAATCTAGAAACTAGACTTTCACATGGTTCCAACGCATATTTAAAGTTCAAAATCCGACAACAGTAGCTAGGTCAATCACACAATTCTTTATAGATTTCATATTCAGGCAAAAAATCGACATCATGTTATTATAATTATAGAATCAGCAAAACTTGAAATAAAATTCATTAAAAATATTTTCTAGACTCCTAATCATGATTACTAACAATCTAGAAATTATCAGAGCAAACTTTTATCATTTGATCAGCCTTTTACTGTTTAAACATGAAACGTACAAAAATCCGAGAATCTGGAATTAAAAACATAGCTGTAGTAAAACGGGCATAACTTTTGCTACACAACTCAGAATTTATATATTCAAGATATTCTGAAAACCAGAAAGATAAGGCTACAATTCATATTCAGAAGTTAATTTATTTTAAGATTATTTAATGGGTCGAAAATAGCAGTCAACATACAACCAGCAAGCAATATACAGGTTTTGGGTAGTTTTCATGAAATAAGTTAATTAAACATGATGGGTGTCAATTCTAGTAGACGATAAACTTCTCAATCAGCATGAAGGGTATAAAAACATGGTAAATAAGATTAAGAACACTTACATACATCAATTTATCATCATTCAATCATCAATTGATCGAACAACATACAACCTAACAATTCTTTCTACAATTATTTATTTGTGTGATAATTATATGAACAAACCTATTATCAATTCTATATGCACACATGAAAGATTCAATATTTGGAGTCAAAAGTGGCACGATGTCAAGTAAATTAGGATTAGCTCGTGTAAACCCTCAATATATCCAACGAAAGAGATGAACAATGTATAATACGATAAACGAATGATCTACTTGCAAGAGATTCAAAAAAATTTAAATTTGATACAATTAACAATTCAAGAGGAAGTGAGTTGCCTGTTAGATGAAGAAATTGAATACCAAGAATAACGGGATAAGGATTCCGGAACAATGAACCCACGAACTCACAATCACACATGTGCACACTACGTGCACGAGAGATCAACACCGCAAGGATCGACAAAGCAGCAAGATCGAACGAACGACCAAGATCAAGATTCAAGATCAAGCGATCGATGGCTCAGATGTTCAAAGCGACCGACGGTCGAGATCCAGCAATCTCCACATGATCAAGGGCCAAGATCCAATGATCAAGAACAATATCAAAACACCAAACAACCAAAAGTTGATCACCTCCCCTTCACAAAACACCAAACACATTCCTCTCTCCCTTTCTTCACAAAACAACAAACACAAAACCCAACTCCCTTCTTCACAACTAGTCGACGAAGAGAGAGAGAGAGAGAGAGAGAGAGAGAGAGAGTTGCAGCTCGACTGGCGACGGCGGCGAGGCACAGGGCATCAACAGTGGGATGGGTGGTGTAGCTGAAGGGTGCGATGGGGGTACAGGACGATGAGGGAATTGCAGCGGCGGTCGGAACATAGGGTGGAGAGGACAAGGTCGTCAAGGGTAGTTCGATAGAAAGATGACAGGTGGGAGCGGCTTCGAGAGTGGGGGTAATGAGGAGTTGGATGGTGGGTGACTAGGGCTGGGGGGATGATCGGGAGGAGAGAGGTGATGGAACAGTGGCATCGAGGAGGAGTTCGAGGCGACTTTGTTCTTAGAAGAAAACAGAGGAATAAGAGAAGATGAGGGGTTTGGAGGTGCAGGTCGCTGATGGCAGGGTGGAGGTGGTGCACGGTGATCGAGCAGTGGCGGAGCAATGGCGGGAGGATGCAGGGTGCTGACGATGATTGAAGCTTCGATGGGTTCGGAGGTAGTCGTTTGGTGGTGAGCGAAGTTGGAGGGCTTTGGCACTGGCAAAGGTGAATAGGACGGGGTGACCGATGGGGTGATCGGAGATGGGCGATGGGGCTCGACGCAGGCGGGGATGTTGGGTTTCGACAATGGAGGAGAAGATGTAGGGGGAAGGTGAACAGTATGATGATGGGTGAAGAGTTGGCAGCTTTTTAGTGATTAGGTTAGGGTTAGGGTAGGTTTAATAGGGTATTTATAGGGGTTTAATAGGATATTGGGTTATTGGGTAGAGGGTTGGATCCAATAAGACGGGCCATTGGGTTTTGGGTACAAATTCAATAGTGAATAAAAGAATAAATAAATAAAATAGGATTATAGAGTTTATAAAATATACATATACATATACATATACATATATATATATATACACACACACACACACACACATTAAATCAACTAGTGAAGTACATATAAAGTGGAGTATGTTCGGGCTTTACAAAAATAATAATAATAATAATAATAATGACAATAAGAATAATAATACTAATAATTACAATAATAATAGTAACAAAAATATTAATAATAATAACAATACTACTAATAATAATAATAACAAGAATAATGATAATAACTGCAATTAAAGTAATAACAATAATAAGATTAAAATAATCCAATAATAATAATATATTTGATTTTGGACTCAAATATAAATAGCCGATCACTGAGAAATAGGAAGTAATATTGAAATACACCATTATTCTGGATAGCGGGACTAAGTGCCACATGGAGCTAAGTACCACATAGAACTAAGTGCCATATTGTAAGAATCGACGGGACCACTCCTAGAATGGAATATCCTAAGAAGTAAAATGCATGTCTTGATACCATCGTTTCCACTAATTGCACAGACTACATGTTCATGATTAATCATATTAAAAGGGGGCAGCTGTTTCCCGTAATAGGGATTTCCTCTTTATATGTTTACATGTTTCCCATTTACATGATATGATTCCTGATACTGTCACTGCAAGACTCGAGTATATGATTCTGTAGAATTCACCACTTGATTCCAAAAATTCAGTTGATTGTTATGCACCCGAACCTGTTGTATGAGACACAAGATTACATGCATTAGGTAGATTAATAAAAGATTGATAGACTTAATATTAACACCGAGCATTGACATGTTTCCTATTTCATGATTTCCTGATCAAATGATTTCTTGCTTACATGTTTCCCGTTTACACGATTACATGATTCTTGATTTTCGATTGATCATACTCGGGACTTGATTGTACTTACTTTCAGTTGTCTTTTGCATCACGCACGATTATATTGTTTCAGAAATTGCATTGCCAGTTCTTGTTTCTTTCCATATTTTTTTTAATAAAAGGACGACGTCAACAAACTCCAGTCAAAATAAATATATATATGAGGTTTCTTCCATTACAAATGCAAATATTTGTGCGCACCACTTAACCCGTCATTGGCAGGAAAAATATAAATTTTTGCCTTAAACCTTAACCCATCATTGCCAATGACGGATTAAGTGGTGTGCACTCGTTTGCACAACATTTGCGTTTGCAATGGAAGAAATCTAAATATATATATATATAAGCATCGATCGAATTTACAAGTGGTAAAACTGAAAGAAAGCTCAGAAATTGAAATACAATGATATAATAGGCTATAACAGATAAGAAATCTATGTCAGACCACAACACCCACAGGGAAATAAGAAATCTGCTAAAGACAATAGTGACCACAACAACAACCAAAAGCAAAGTAGTGGACGAGAGGAAAAATCTGTAGTCGGGATCAGACAACCCTAACATATAAAGCGTCGAAGCAGCATGCAACAAGCCCAGAAAAAAATGCAGGAACGCAAAAACGCAGCCAGCAAAGAAACACACGCAAGGAGAACCCTTAAACGGGCCAAAATAAAACCAAACCACACAGAGAAATCCAGGCAAACAGGCATAAAACAGACAAGGCAACTGCACCAACAGTAGAAAGAGAAAATGCAACTAGTAGAAGAACCGAAGGAGGGAAACTACATATTCAGAAATTAAGAGTAATATATCAAGATTAGAAGTACATGCAAAAGAAGGCTAAGAAAGTAAGCAGTAGGAAGTGAGTGGAAACACACACAATCCTACAAAAATTGGTTGCCTAATACCAACAACAGCCACCACCTGCTCACAAAACCAACCGACAGCAACTGCAAGACTGACAAAACAACCAAATTGGGGAGATAACAACCAGATGAGTATCCCAAAAGGCACGAATGCTTAGACCACAGAAGTAGCAACGATGAGCTAACTCTTAACAACAAAGAAACCTCAAGAGTCCTCAAGAGTCCTCAAGAGTCAAAACTGCACAAGATGAGCAGAATCGAAAGCTGCACTCACACGAACTTGCACATTTTTATAGATTTTTTTATGTATTTCCGCTTAGCAGAGGGAGGGACGACCTCAACCAATGGTAGAGAGAAACCAACAATGCCAGACATACTAGCCATGTCCTTTTGAGGGTAAGAAGCGGCCAATAGTACATTAGAAGAACAAGAGGTCGACACCAAAATGGAGTTAGTATGGCAGATACTACACAACTGAGCAATTAGAGAATGGGATGTAGAAGAAACACCAACAGTCGGTGAAGACTTCGAAGGGTTAGAATAAAAGTTATTCAAAACATCAAGCAGTCTATGATCCAAACATGATCTAACACCTAAATACCGATAAATCGAGAAAATACAACTAGAAAATGAAAAGAGAAGGTAGGAAAGTTGGGATAATAAATCAACATAGAACAAGTAAAATTATAGGATATAGTTGATACCTTTAGATTAGCAAGGAAAACTCGATTTTCTAACAAGAGTTGGTGATCATGCATCATCCCACCTCTAAACATAGACTGAATAAAGTTGAAGTCTTTAAACAAAATATAAACCTTGTCTAGGATCAATCCCACAGGTGGCACCATAGAACTAGAATGGAGACGAGCAGGAAAGGCTACCAACTGAGGAAAGGAAACGTGCATCATATTTACCGCTCTATCCTCAAACAGATTAGATATTTTAAGAGGTTGCAAAGCTGCAAGTGTAGAGATATGGGAGGTGGAAGAAGGAGGAGGGGTCAACAATAAAACATGAACATCTGTAGACGAAGCATTTTTCTTTCCAATCTTAATTCTAAGCTTCTCCGAAAAGCGCATTGAGCTTAAGCTTCAAAAGAGGAAAGTTAATAGTCGAAAGAAGTTTGGCAGGTAAGGGCCTATCCCTGGGCAACCCAAGGAGTTTTTGAAAGAAAAAATATCGATTGCGGGAGTGACCAAACTTGTCACAGAAAATACACTTCATTTTTTTACGCACATCCATTTGAAATGCCCAGGAAGGAGGCACCTGAAGCAAATCAGGTGATGGTCGGATCTATAAGAGGAAGGGGGAATAGGGAAGATGGAAGAGGAACGAGTGAAAGAATCCTTAGAAGATATATGAGAGTTATTGAAATTCCTCAAATTCTGGTCTGTTACATTCCTCATGGGTGACTTTTGAATTCTATTAATTTTAACCTCAGCCGAAGGGAGGTCCATGAATAAATCCAGCAAAAACAACCTCAAAGCAAAGTACAATAAAGAAAATAGGAACAACACCAATAATACCAACAACTTAAAAGGTGTAGTGGAGAAATAACCTAAGTGCAACTCTCACACAAGATAAAAAGTATGAGAAAATGGGGCAACCAAGATCTGGAAAACAATTATGATCAATAGATCAAGAGCAGCCAAACCTGAACATTCCCTCCAAAGATAGAAGGAAAGTCAGATTTGGAGAGAGGGAGCAACGACTCCAAAAGAGAAATAACCACAAATCTCACAAAAGCACAAGAAGGAAAAGGAAATAGGAAAATTGATCTATTGAGAAAAGTAGATAGATCCGAAAGAGAAAAAAGAAAATAGCAGCAAATTGAGGGGGGATAGAATCCCACCCAACAAGCCACCCCCAATAATCAACAGTAACAACAATCACAACACTACTGATTAAAACAGCAAGATCGGGAAGGGAAACATAATAACAACAATCACAACACTACTAAAGAGCGAGGGTACCTGAATCACAGCACTGTTGAGATCGAAATATAGATATAAAAGAGTGGTTAGGAGAGAGAATCTGTTAGGGTTATATACTGAAAGCATCACTTTTGTATTAACTTTATTTCCTTATTTTTTTTGAATGAGAATCATATGGGCATATGTTTGCATATTGTGTTTATTATAATATTAATGCAAGTATCTGATATTCTATAAGGTTGATAATATGGTGTGAGGTGACACACAGAAGATCATATTATCAGTTTCCTATGGAATATATAAATAGTTCACAACCTAGACGGACTTGGACAATCCATTGGAAAGGTTGTAGTATAATCTGATATTAGTCTATCTTGACTATAGGTTTACACTAGTACACTTTGTGTGTATTGAACAGGACCACTTGAGGTTGTTCTCTTTGTACTGACTACAAAAGAGAACAAACACCTCTGTTATTATGGATGCTTATGCTCTTAATCCAGATATAATAATAGACATGTATATGCAGTGTGCATTACTTTGACTCATAAAAGAGTGAGATTCATTATGGATCAACAACCTCTATGAATTGGACAATAGCATTGTATGTATGATGGGCTGTTGATTGTAAAAGGAATCCATGTCCCGATACGTTGGGTTGATAATGTCCCCTTAAGGAGCTCATAAGGATTGTCATGTAAACCCTGCAGGTGGATTACATCTGACATGACAAATAAAGTTGAGTGGTACTACTTAAGGATAAAAGATGTTGATCAATATAGTTGTCAGTAACTTAATTTGATCGACGGACATTCAATATCTTAACATGGGGAGCTGAACGAGCATATAATAAAAGGAGCCCATAAATATAATTTGGGATTAGGAAGGTAGTGCAACAATAGCTCTTTAGTGGACCGAGCTATTGTTAATGGGCCTGGGTTGTGTGTTCGAGCTCCGTTCCATGCCTAATTTCATAGGGAACCTCAAAGTGGCTCTATTTCATTATATTCCATCTATATCCTAATTCCATTCATTTCATATCCCTTTGGTGTCATTGACATAAGAGATGTCATTCAATCGAAGAAGATGGTATCATTGACATAAGAGATGCCATTTATAGTCTATCTCTTTCTATATATGGAAAGTTAAGAAATCATCATATAATAATCGAGAAATTGAAATAGAAAAGAAAAAGGGGAGGTTTGTGATGATTTTGAAATCTTTTCTACTAGGTAATCTATTATCCTTATGCATGAAGATAATAAATTCGGTCGTTGTGGTCGGACTGGTTAACCCAACGGATGGTTCTCAATCAGGAACGTCTGAACAGTTAGGACTTGCCGGTTTGGAGACCTAACCCTAATTTCTCTTCATGGTCCCTACCGTAGCCTTATATATATATCCTCTATTCTCTGGACGTCATATTATGATCAGAGATAAGAAGTTTTCTCTAAATTCATGATTCACGTAAGGAGAGAAAGAGAGGTCAGCCAAGGAGAAGAAAGGTTGGGAGACCGTCGCCCACCCGACGTGCAACCCGAGGAAGGAATACGTGCAGAAGATCTTGGGTTCGCTGACGGCTCGAGGTTGCTAGAAACTATCGTCTTCTTCTCATCGCAGGTATAATTCGTGAACCCTAGATTCCGCTATAAAGGGTTAGATCATGTATTAAATCTGTTAAGATTTTATGATCGATACGCACACCAATCCGTGGTCCTGGGAATCATCGCAGTTCCATCAGAATCAATGTTTACTAGTAGGCCCGGTTCACCAGGTTCTACCACTGCGCAGGCCTAATCATGGTCCGACATCTGAAAGAGAGAGGTTGGCAAAATACGAGCACGATGAGCACAGAGGAAGCGAGCACCGAAACTCAGAGACTGAGTGGTCCAACGGGTTCCCAACCGAGATCAGGTCTCCAACCTGGCATGAAGATAGAAGCTACAAGAGAACACTGAGCGTCGGCGGAGAACACCGAGCACAGATGCCGAAAGTAGGAGGAATTAGGGTTTAGGAGGATTTGGAGTATCGAACATGCAGTCAATCAGGAAATTGAAGAGATGAGTTTGTAGAGGAAAAAAAGTTACGCAACAATAAAAAAGGGAGTATGAGTGATGGACGGAAGAAGAGCGAGATCTGGATGGAGGAAGTAGCTGGAGATGGGTCGGGGAATGAGGGAGCTTATATATATATATATATATATATATATATATATATATATATATATATATATATATATATATATATATATATATATATATATGAGTAATTCTTAGTTGCAAATGAGTCTGTTTGCACAGACCCGTTGCAAACTCGGCTTGTGGCCGTTGGATCAAATCGCTCTTGATCCAACGGTCAGGATCAGCTCTGCTCATCAGCCCCCTTTCTAACTTAAGCAACGGAGGGGCAATTTTGGTATTTCATTCCAAATAACTCTTCGACTTATTCACTCTTTCACACTATCGCTTGCTCGCACTGATGAACTTGTATTCTTTTGGCCAAATTTGAACCTAGGCTGTTGTTCTCAACAACGACCTAGGTACTTCGTAATTTTTTTAAAAATATAGCCGTTGCTGTACACAACGACCTATGTATAACTTAGGTCCTTGTGTGGAATAACGGTTTAGGTTATACAAGTTTTTTAAAATACTTGTACAAATTTTGCTCTTCTCCTACGTTCTATCTCTCACGCTTACTCTACCATCTCTCTTTCTCTCGGTCATTCCTGAACCCAAACTCGAAACCCTAGCTCCTTCTTCACCTAATCCACCCATCCTCCTTCACTTCACCCTCTCACTTATTCTCTCCCTCTTCTCGAACTCTCTCTATCTTACGAAGAATCTCCCGAACCCAAAATGGCATAAGGTTAGCTAATTATTTTATACAAAATTGGGATATACCAACTGAAGTTGTAAATTTTTTTTGCATAATTGAAGCAGTTATCTCAAATAACGACCTACATTAACCTTGGCCGATGTCTCAAACAATGGACCACGCTTAATAAGAAATTGAAGAAAAAACTCTCTCTCTGACTTGATGTGTTATTTGGAGAGTTCAAGTAGAGAGCAAGGCAACTTGCTGAAGGCGTTGTTGGAAACGACCTAGGTGAGACTAGTTCGTTGATTCAAACAACGACTTCAGTTGTAGAATATGGACAAATTCATGGCACAGAGCAACTTTTTTCTGGATGAACTTCTTTTAAAACTAAAGCCGTTGTTCCACACAATGACTTTGTTATTTTCCTTTTTCCTTTATTTTTCCATTTAAAATTCAAAGGTAAAGAAAAACAAAAAAAAAACAAGAGTTTACTGAATTAACTAACCTAAAACCATTATTTGAATACTACTAATTCCATACCAAGAAAAGGATAAATTCATATATATAGTTTAACAAACAACTCAACTTTACATGAGAACCAAGACACAAGAATATACTATTTTTAAAAAATGGCATAGGTAAAATAGAAGAACAAATTAAAGTAAGACTTTTAGGAGAGAGAAAAGATCATATCGAATAATGATAATAAATGAGAAATGACGTATGGTTAGGAGTATGGATAGGGGTAAGGTCAAGGGTATGGTTGGGGGGTTAGGGTAGGGTTAGGTATAATAAATTTTTTATTTTTATTGGGGGAATTCTATGTATGTATTTTTTTTTTTGGGGGGGGGGGGGGGGGGGGAGGGGATTTGTTTAAAATATTGGTTTATAATGTTAATAAGGTGAATGTCCTCTTAGACGTTGAACTTATATTTTACGGCATTTTTTAAAATTAATTATATAATGACATCACTAAGGAAGTGCATGAACACATCTATTGACATCATGTATATCGTAAGGAAAAGCTCCTTTAAGTGTAGAAAGGTAATTCCCATATTTTTAATATTTAATTATTTTTTTAATTTTATTTTTTAGCAGTAAGGGTAAATAGATGAAATTTTTTGCTTGGAATAAATATAAAAAAAATTGTAAAGTAAAAAAAATTCCCTAACTTAGGTCTTCGTTCCCAACAACGACCTAAGCTCATTCTCCCACTATTTTTAAAGACTTTTCGGGGTATGTACCTTCTTTTTTGGTAGGGGGGGGGATTATTTTTTTATTGGTTGATAATGTTAATAAGGGAAATGTCATACTAGACGGTGAACATATATTTTACGAATTATTTTTAAAATAATTATATGAGCATATCAATAAGGAAATGTATGAACACATCTATTGAGATCATATATATCATAAGAGAAAGCTCCATTAAGTGTAGTTTAACACCCTCTTATTTTATAATTTTAAAATAATAATTTGTAATTCTTTTATTGTTATCAGATATTATTATTATTATTAATATGCATAAATATGCAATTTTATTATTATTATTATTATTATAATATATATATATATATATATATATATATATATATATATATATATATATATATATATATATATATATATATATATATAGGGTAAAAGGGATATGAGCAACTTGCTCATTTAGTAAATGAGCAATTGATTATGTGGTAGCATGTGATACATTGGACAACTAACACTTTTAATGATTTTTCAATCACATGTATGCCACATCATCAATTGCTTTTTACTAAATGAGCAAGTTGCTTATACCCCTTTTTTCCACATATATATATATACATATATATTCCTATATTTATTTATTTATTTGGTGGAACAGTTTTATTGGGTTTTATTATGAAGAGAAGAGTTTTATGGGCATATAAATAATAAAAGAATCTAGGAGGGACGTATTGTGAATTTTCCATTATATTAATACCCCCCCCCCCCCTCGTTTCGTTAGAACGAAACCCCATCCCCGTTCCCTTTTGGCTGAAACCCATTCTGTCTCCTCTACCGAAATCGAACTCCATCAAATTCTCAATCTTTTCTTTCAATTAATTTTAGGGTTTGAGTATTTGGAAGGTTCTCTTCCTCATGGTGGTTTCAATTTAGAGAAAAAGCAACGGGTAGGTATACCCTATTTTGTTTTATTTGTGTAAAATTATGTGATTTTAATTTCTAATGAATAGAATATTGTAGTAGGAAGATTAGGAGGTGTTGGGTATTATAGAGGCAAGAAATTAGCAAATTATTGGAGATTTTGCAAGTTGCTTATAAATTATGATTTTGGGTTTATAAAAGGGAAGTAAATATATGAGAATTATCTCGTTAATAATAGTAGAAATTGTAGTTGAACCGTTAGAACTGTATGGGGGTGATTTTTAGTAATTTTATGGAGATGAAATCTCGTAGGAATTCGAATAATACGTGCATCGCATGTGTGCATGCCAGGCATTCAAGAAAACACCTGAGTGACATTAGGATTAGTATTATTATTACCTATGACTGGTTTGGATGTTTTGGGCCCTAATTGGTTTTGAAATTTGCTAATAGGAGATGTTAGCGACTTCGAATGGATGATGGAGGAGTGGTGCTTCGAGTCTTTGCAAGATATCAAGTGAGTATGATCTCTTTTATTTTAATGTATATGATATGCTATGAAAATTTTAAATTAAGGTTGTCGTATGTGATGTGTAAGGTGTATGGAGTAAAGAAATTCATATGTATGATATAGAATAAATTATGTATATATGCTATGGGGTTGTAAGATTTAAATTTAAGGAGTTATACTAATATGAATATATGTACGCGTATGTATCTAATGTGATGAGATGAAAAGCATGGCGTGCGTGCGATGCGTGATCATATGATGTGTTAAAACAATGAAATTAATGGCGAGGTCGATATGATATGATATATATATATATATATATATATATATACGTGATGCGATAATGTGATGTGATAATATGATGAAATGAATGGTATGGTGTATGTGTGATATGCGGGTGACACATTGGAAATTTTATGTAATAATGTGATGTGAAATTGGCCTGATGTGTGTGTGTGACGTGTGGGTGGTAAATGCGAATTTTATACGATAATCGATGAGATTAATGGCTTGTGTATGCTAATGAATTTAATGGAGTTATATGCATTCATATTATATTATAAAGGAGAATTTATATTATAAAGCAGTTATATTATAAAGGAGATATATTTATATATGGAGATATGTTATAAAGGAGATATATAGAGATATATATATTATAAAGGAGATACATTCATGTCATCTTATAAAGGAGACATTTATTTATATATGGTGATACATGAGAATTTTATTGGTATATGCATATTATTGGTATAAAAGATAAGGTGAATAACATGGTATATGTCAGTTATGTGATATATATATATATTGAGATAAAATAATGAGATGATATGTGATGCGTAAGACCCTTGGTGGACAGTGATGTGATGCGTAAGACTTATATGGCAGCGATGTGATGTGTATTTGATGCGAAAGACCTATATGGCAGCGATGTGATGTGTATTTGATGCGTAAGACCTATATGGCAGCGATTTGTATTTGATGCGTAAGACCTATATGGCAGCGATGTGATATGTATTTGATGCGTAGAACTATATGGCAGCAATGTGATGTATATTGGATGTGTAAGCCTTATACGGCAGCGCTGTGATGTGTATATGATACGTAAGACCTATACAATAGCGATGTGATGTGTATGTGATGTGTAAGACCCTTGGTGGGCAGCGATCTGTGTTTAGACGAAGCTATCAGCTCTAGTTTTGATGGAGACGTAAGACCCTTGGTGGACAGCGATCTGTGTTTTGACTGAGCTATCGGTTTTAGTTGTGTGATGACATGTGCACTGGTCGATAAATTAATAAAATGAATAAATGTGAAAAGAGAAGGAAAAATAAAAAAGTAAAGAAAGAGTATAATGAGAATGAAAAGTAATGTATTACCCAAGCTATCGGCTTGGGGTGCGGTGTATATTACCTAAACTATGTTTGGGGTGCGGTGTATTATCTAAAGAGAATGAGAGTTAAGGTGAATTGTATTATGAGATGTCAATAGATATCAAACTAAGTTGTTATAAAGAAAAAAATAGAATATTATAGAAAGGGTATTATGAGATGAAAATAAAAAGTAGAATACATTGTATTATGAAATGAAAATGAGAAAGTAAAGAAGGCGTATGATATGAAATAAATATGGGAAAGTAGAGAAAGTATATGATGTGAAATTAGAATGGAAAATTGAAGCAAGTGTATTATGAGTTGAGAATAAAGAGTATAATAAGTTATATTATAAGATGAGATTGAGAAAGTAAATAAAGTGTATGTTATGAAATGAATATGAGAAAGTATAGAAAGTGTATAATATAATATGAGAATTAAAAAGTAAAGGAAGTATGTGTGTGAATTAATATGAATAAAATGAAGAAATTGTATTATGGGAAGGAATACAAGAAGTAAAGAAAATGTATTATGCATTATATGAATAAAAGTAAAGAAGATGTATTATGAGAATGAAATGTATAGTAAAGCGAATTAGGCAATGAATATTAAAAGTAAGTGGTATTATGTGATGAGAATGGTTAATAAAATAAAACCTGATTTGAAATGAGTTGATGTACCTTGGGATTGTGTCGAGGAACTACTCGCCCTCCATTTCCATTGAAATGGTGGGAACTACCTGCCTTGGCACAACTCCCAGGCTGAATTGGTGGGTTATTGATACGATAGCTGTATTGCGAGTTGGAAATGAAAAGTAAAGTAAATTGTAAGATAAAAATCAAAATAAAGAAAAGTCATAACCGAGCTATTGGCTTGAGATGTGATGTTATATTACCCAAGTTCTACTTGGGGTGCAGTGATTATTACCCAGGTTATCGACTTGCAGGGGCGGCGATATATATATAATGTGATGTATGATAATGTAACCCAAGTTATCAACTTGGGAGTGCGACATTATGTATGATATAGAATAAAAGATAGAAATGTGAGATGGTAAATGAATAATAGTATGAATATAAGGGGATTAAAGGATATAATGCGAGTATGGTTAGCCTTAGGTATTGTGTCAAGGAACTACCCGCCCGTTGTTTCGGTGGAAATAGTGGAAACGACTTACCTCGGCACAAACATAAGGTGGAATGAGTACATGGATTGGTAAAAGTGTAGGAATGTATTATGAAAGCTGAAAATGGCAATGGACACGGAAAGAAATTGATATGTGTGTTAAGTAGTAAAGATATAATAACGATCATTGTTAAGTATGTCATTAAATAAATGATAATGGATACGAAAATGAAAATGCTAATAGAAACAGTTTTGGATATGGTAATGTAGATGATAAGAATTATAGTAATGTTAAATATGATGGAGTAGGATAAAAACTAGATTAACGATTGAGAATGACTTTAGTGATGATATGAATGTGTTAAGTGTAAAGTGATGGTATCAAAATCATATTTGGATGAGTCAATAGTAATAATAGAGTACCAGAATGTGGTATAAAGTGTGATGCTGAATTATGAGAAGTAGGAAACGGATATGGAGTAATAGAGGAGTTGAGTGACAAAGAGGTGATAAAGAAATGGTCAAGTGTATAGTTAAACATATGAGGATGTATATATGAACTATGTGATAATGAAGAAATGACAAATATATGGTAAGTGTATATGGATGGTAAATTTATGGATAAGTATGAATTTGTTTGTCTTGGGTTTCGGGTCAAGGAACTACTACCCCCATTTCGGTTGAAATGAGGGGAACTAACTGTCGAGACACGAATCTAAGGGAGGCGAGAGGGATGAGTTTATTAGTGATATTATGATAATGACGGTAAGTAAGATTTCATATAAGGCTAATAGAAGTGTTAATTAGAACGGTAATAGAGATGGTAAATGAAATGCTAGTGGAGGTTTATTTATAGTGATGAATTAATATATGGGATAAGTGACAAGGTATAGTAACGTGGATGTGAAGTAGATGGTTAAGTGTTTGATGATGGTAATAGATGGTTAGGTATACGGTGAGGTTTAAGTACCTGATTGTATTTATTTATTTTACACTTTCACATTTTATTTATGTTTATCATTTTAAAATCATGTTATTAATTTCATCGATATTGTTCTTATTCATGATGATTATACTCACACCAGACATGGCTAACCCTTGTTTTTTTCTAGGGGTTAGGGGAGTCCCTCTACGAGGGTGGATGACCCTAACTCTCCTGTAGGTTTTAATAGCAGCAAGGTGATATAATTATTGAGGTTTTGTAGTTTTATTTTTCTCGTAATAGAATGGGTTATTTACATGTGTATGTATTATATGTGGATATGGGGATAATATGATGTATTATTTTGTATTACGGGAGTGTATGTATTTTTGTAAGGTATAATGATATATATATATAGTGTTGTGATGAAGTATGAAAGCCCGTACCCACCTCGTTGTGGTAAACTGGGTTCTGTGGTTGGTTTTTGAAAATGTTTTTCTAAAGTTTTTCTAAAAATCATATAAGTTTTCAAAAGAATTTTTGGTTTTTAATTTGTATCTTGCATGTTATGAAGTATTGTGCCTCCAAAGCTGTATTTATTATTGCCTGTGTGATGTTGAATGACTTGGCTTGGGGAGGATTGATATGTATTACTGGTACCATGCTTTTGTAATTGTTTGTAGAATTCCGTAAGGAATTGCTGCAAAAGGGCTAATACTTCAGGGGAAACACTGCCGAAATTTTTAATAAATATCTATGAGTACTTTTCTAAGTAAGGCTTGGTGTAGATAAGTAATAGATTATGTCAGAAGTTATTTGAATAAGGGAAAATTTTTTTGGGGTGTTACATGTAGAAAGGTAATTCATACATGTTTAAATACTAAACGGAAGCTGTTGTTCCAACCAACGACCTAGTATAACCTACGCCTTCATTTACAACAACGGCTTAAGGGTAGCTCAAGGCATAAATGATTTTTGTTCATTTTTGGTCGTTTAAAAAAAAAATTAATATACCTTGGTCGTTGTTGCAAATAGCGACCTAAGGGTTGACCATAAATGTAAGAAAAACCATTAGTTTTCTCTAAATTTTTGGGGGTATGAAAACTTTATTTTTCCAGTTTAGGATTTTTTTGGTACTAAAGTGCAGTGGTAAAGTGGACTATGTTATTGAATAATTTTATTTATTATGAAAATGTGATGACATCTCTACTGAAGGGAATGAACACACCTATTGGGATTATGTAGAACGTAAGGACAGTTTATTTTAAAGTTAAATGGTTTTAAAAAAAAATTAAGCTAAAATTACTATGACATTTCAAATATACAAAAATTATGTTTAAATAAGTTCTCATGTATTATCCAATAAATAGAATCGCTTGTGTACACGCTAACCCTATCCCTACCCTAACTCCTAACCCTCCCTAATGTTGACTCTTAGTTTGGTGTGCACAAAACGAGTCCATAAATACTAATAAGTTTAATTTAAGTTGTTCAAATTTTCAGGTTAAAATAATATAAATAAGAGATTCAAAAGATATTCAAGAATAAGCAAAGAAGGAAATCAATAAAGAAAATAAACAAAGAATGAAAGCAATAAAGAAAGATTGCAAGATCAAGCAAAAGAAGAAGTTATTCAAAAAGAGCACATGTTGATTAGTGCCCAAGAAAGCTATAAGGACCAGTTGTTGCTATTCCTTATTTGTGAGATTTTATCTGTATTTGATTGATTAGTATATGGTAGGAATATAAGGTGGATTCGTTATGAACAGCACGATAACGGTCGACTGCACCTCATGTCGCTCGACTGCATCGCAGTCGATTGCCCTTCACAGTAATATAGTGAAGCAGTCGACCATTCATCTCTTGACTTATCTTCAAAGAGATGAACGGTCGACTGCACCTAAATTGCGGTCGACCGTACTTTGCGCTGTTCACTCTTTTGGAATGTATTGTTTCTAATTTTGATAGATACACTTCCTCATCTATATAATTAGACGAACCCACTGAGTATTCTTCACCTATTACTTCTGAGAAAAATCTTCTAAACTAATCTTTCAACAATCAATCCGAGTGTGTGTGATAACTATTTGTATTCTTCAGTCAGGATCTTGAGTTCTTTTCTTTTCTTCCACTTCGGTGAGATTGATGGGACTTGTATTAGTAGTCCTTGGGTGTAATAGGTCTCTCGGCCTGAATCCAAGAATCACTGTACAAGGGTTTGAGTATAGTGGAACACTTGTGGTTGAGAATTTCTACAAGTAGGTGGTGTGAACGTAGACCTGGGGGTCGAACCACGTTACATCACTGCGTCACGTGTGCTTGCTGTGTTTGCATCTCTTATCTCTTCTCATTTACTTTTCCAACGCATTTTTAATTTTTCTTTAATTTTTTAATGGTCGAAATCCCTATTCACCCCTAGGGTGATTTACAGTGGTATCAGAGCGAGGTGGTTATCAAAAGCTTAAAAGCTTAAGCAAAAGGTCCAATGGTCGAAATCCCTCCTCTCGAAAACTTGTACTCATCGAAGCCATTCGTCTCCAATGGGACAAGTCTCACACGCACACCATTTTTTGATGGAAAATGCTACGATGTTTGGAAAGTTCGTATGTCTCATTTGTTGGATCCTGTAGGCAAGGTAAATAACACTAGAGGGGGGGGGGGGGGGGGTGATTAGTGTTGTAAAAAATTAATTGAGAAATTGAACTTTTCGTTCTGTCCAGTCGACTTAAAAGGAGAATACAGTCGATTAGGGCGTCAGATAAGAAGAGTATTTTATGCAAGTCTGATCAGTCGACTTATAGCGGAAACTCAGTCGACTTACCATACAAGTGTTCGAAGAGTATTTTATACAAGTCTGATCATTCGACTTATAGAGGAGACTCAGTCGACTTGCCAGACAAGTTTTCGAATAAAACACAGAAAAGTGAAATGCAAGTGAAGAAAATACAACCACAGAGAGAGTCAACCACAGAGTACACAGCGATGTATCCTGGTTCGGCCCTCCAGATGTACATCTAGTCCCCAAGCAACCCATTTGAGATTTTCCACTATTCTTGAAAAAATACAAGAATACCCTATGGCGTTTGACAACAACCTTGCCAAACTCGTAGACCTCTCTCACCACTAGAGAGAGCACACCCACTCTACAACCTAGAGTGAAAACCCGAGTCTACAACCTAGAGCCCTACTCTCCAACCGAGAGGACCACTCTCACAACCCGAGAGTGAAGAACAACAATAAAAGAGTTACAACAACCTATAGCCTTGTTTGCGATTTGTGATTTTTGTATGGTGGCTAATAGGTCAACTTCTGAAATCAGTCTAAAACGAATTCAATGTTATACTAGACTGATTTTCAGAGAACCAAGACTTAGAGAATATGAATGCTTTTAGAATACTTGTTCTTTTCAAAACCAAAAGCTTGAAAACTTAAGAAACAATGCTTGGAACCTTTTCATGGTGATTCCTATGCTCTATTTATAGAGAGGAATCATGAGAACGTTGAAGAATAGTTCCTAAAACTGAATTAAAATGGATAAAAATTGTTGTGAATTTGAAAAAAAAAGTTTTGAAATCAGAAAACTGTCGAAACCACTTGAACAGTCGACTGGGTTGCCGTATTGAGTCGACTGGCCAGAGTTTGAATGAGTTCAGACAGTTTTGTACTAGGACAGTCGACTGGTGCCAAATAGCGGTCGACTGGTACTTAACAGCTAAACTTATTCAAGCTTGTTTCGATTTTTTTAAGTGTGTGTGACATGGCTATTACAACATTCTAAGACTCAAAGAATAAAAAGCTACAATTGTTACAAGACACTTAATACAACACATTTGAAGCATTTGAGTCTTGTCTTGAACTTGAGTCTTTGACTAAAGCTTGAGCCAATGTCTTTATATCTTGAAGCTTGCTTGATCAATGTGGCTTGAACAATTCTCTTTGAAAGCTTCATTGAATCAACTTTGCCTTTTTGTATTACACCAAGGTATTGATCTTTATACACCCTGCAATATATAAGTGATAGCATAACTTTGCATTGTGTTGTAGTCATCAAAACCAAGAATCAACATTCTCCCCGTTTTTTATGATGACAACACAATAGCTTACAATAGTAATAATAATTAAAGATGCTCCCCCTAACTAATGTACAACATGCACAAGTTAAAAAACATGCACAAAAAAACATGCACATCAAAAATATGCACCAAAACCACAAAACATGCACATACCATACACATCCATTTCTCCCCCTTTGTCATCAACAAAAATAGAGGAGGAAAGAAACAATAATAAAAATGTAAAGCATAACACATTTAAAAAATAAGAACAAATTGATACATTGGAAATGAAGTACATGGTTTCAAATACGACATAAAAGTGAAATACATAAAACATAACGAAAAAGTAAAAAAAGTAGAAAATACATCAAGTCAGTCTTCTTCGTCTTCAGCACCTTGAGAGGCAGGAGGTGGAAATTGTTGGGTGAACAAGTGGTTAAGATGAGAAATACTAGCTCCAAGGGTATCCTGACGATCCATGAGATAGTTTACAGAATGATAAAGAAATAGGAGGGACATTCTCAGGATCCAAAAAAATAGCTCGAGGATGAGATGAACTAGATGCAGAAGACCTACGACCTGAAGTGGCTAAAGGAATAGGAGGGACATTCCTATGAGGAGATCTAGGAGGAGAGTTTAGAATCTTCATATGAGCTGAACTCGCACGATCAAAAGACTCATAATGAGTGACAACACTCGACTCAGAAGCAAGATTAACTTCATAGAAGTTAAAGACATGAGTAAGTAAAGAACCAAAAGGAAGAAAAGAAGTATGAGCCATTTGGAGACGACTGAAAATGACTCGACTCTAATTTATTTGGATGTTGCCGAAAATGGCATACACAGCTTGTTGCATTTCAAAAGAAAATTGGTCGTAGCTACCCATTTTAGGGATAATGTTAAATGACAAAATTCTTGCAACAAGTTTAGTAAGCGGTGTAATTAACTTGTTTGTCATTGGGGGACCACAATTTGGCAAATAGATTTTTGAAAGAATAAAGTGATCATCCATTTCAATCTCTCCTAAATCCATCCCTTCATTAGGAAGATTCAAAATAACTCCTAATTTTGCAGAGGTGAGTTTCATGCGAATATTTTTCACTGAAGTGAGTAAAAATATTTCGTTACCATTCTCAGAAGTAACAACTTTCATATTTGTATAAAACAAATATATAAGCTGTGGATAATAAGGAGGTTGATTCACCAAGGAAAGCAAGTCAAACAACCCACATTGTTCAAACAATGGGGCGATGAGAAACCTATCTATATCAGGAAAATTGACAAATCTTCCTGGAAAGATTACAATTTGACAGATAATGAAACTTTTTTCAACTAGGTTTGGACTTCTCAAATATTGAAGGTAATTGCTAGAGGATTGTCCTTCCTTAACATTAGAACCACGAGCTCTTTTGGGAGGCATGATTCAACTCTAGAAAATTGAAAAGAAAAGAGGACAAGCAATTATACCCAACAATGGAGATTGAAAGAGAGGCACAAAGCTTCAAGAGATCTCGAAAATGGACTTTGGCAAGAGAAATGTACACGAAGTCTGAACGAAATCTTCAATTTGAGCTTCAAATCGCTGAAATCGCCAGGTTGAAGAGCAGTCGACTGGACTATGTCTTCAAAGAGAGAGATAATGAAAAGAGGGGAAAGTGAAAGAGAGAAGTAAAAAAACTAGGGTTTTACTTTAGAATAGAGGGTTGAGATTTAGGCTGGCATTAATCCAAGGATGAGATCAATCAATGGGTAAGAAAAGATAAAGAGACTCGCCTCTAAAAATGTGTCGTGTTCGAATCTGAAGGACAAACTAATGCACGACAGTCGACCGAGTCGAGCGCAAAATAAAACAAACGAAAATATTAAGTAATACTTCTGTCAGTCGACTAGGTACTGTTCACAGTCGACTGTCTAGAACAAAAAATTCAGTCAAAAATAGATTACGAAAAGTACTTGGTCAGTCGACTGAAAACTAGTTTTAAGTCGACTTATACAAGATAAAAAATTCAAGAAATATCATGAAAACTGCAAATTCCTAGTTCTTTTCTTAAGGTGATAAAAGTGTCTTCCTTAAGTGGTTTAGTAAAGATATCTGCTACTTGTTTATCAGTAGAAATAAAGTCTAATGATATATCTCCCTTTAAAACATGATCACGTAGAAAATAATGTCTAATATCAATGTGTTTCATACGTGAGTATTGAATCGGAATTTTAGATAAATTAATGGTACTGGTATTATCAGACATAATAGCAGGTTTTGAAAATGAAATACCATAATCTAATAGGGTTTGTTTTATCCACAAAATTTGGGCACAAGCCAAACTTGCAACAATATATTCAGCTTCTGTAGTAGATAGGGATACTGAATTTTGCTTTTTACTGCACCAAGATACTAGTGAATGTCCCAAAAAGTGACAAGTACCACTAGCACTTTTACGGTCAGTTTTACTACCAGCATAATCAGCATCACTATATGACAAAAGTTGAAAATTATCGGTGCGTGGAGAAAATAAACCATACTGAGATGTGCCTTTAATGTATCTTAAAATACGTTTCATAGCTTTTAAGTGAGACACTTTAGGACTTGACTGATATCTAGCACACAAACATACACTAAATATAATGTCTGGTCTACTAGCAGTTATATATAAGAGTGAGCCAATCGTCCCTCGATAGAGTTTTTGATCGATACTCTTACCTAATTCATCTTTTTCAAGTGTAGTAGTAGTAGCCATAGGTGTGGTCTTACTACTAGTGCTATCCATGCCAAATCGTTTGAGTAATTCCTTAGCATATTTTCCTTGATTAATAAATATGCCATTATGTGACTGCTTTATTTGAAGTCCAAGGAAATAATTGAGTTCACACATGTGACTCATCTCAAACTCATTTTTCTTGGTATTAGCAAACTCTTGACAGAGATTACTATTAGTAGAGCCAAAGATTATGTCATCTACATATATTTGTATGATTAGGATATCGGTCTTTATTCTCCTAATAAACAAGGTAATATCTACTTTACCTATTTCAAAACCAGTTTCTAAAAGAAAAGTCTTCAATCGATCATACCAAGCACGAGGTGCTTATTTAAGACCATATAAAGCCTTTTTCAACTTAAAAGCATGGTTTGAGAATTGTTTATGTTCGAAACCTGGTTGATGCTTAACATAAACATCTTCCTTAATAAAACCATTAAGAAAAGTACTTTTAACATCCATTTGGAAAAGTGTAAAGTTCATAAAACATGCAAAAGATAATAAAATCCTAATTGATTCTAGTCTAGCAACAGGAGCATATGTTTCATCAAAATCTATGCCTTCTTCTTGATTATATCTTTGAGCAACTAATCTAGCTTTGTTCCCAACGACTTGTCCTGATTCATCTAACTTGTTTTTGAATACCCATTTGGTACTAATTATAGTATGGTCAGGAGGTCATGGAACTAAATCCCATACATCATTTCTTGTAAATTGATTTAATTCATCTTGCATGGCATTCATCTAAAATTTATTCTCACAAGCTTCTTGTATATTTTTCGGTTCAAAATCGAACAAGAAAGCCGTATGAGAAATCCTATTAACATGAGATCTTGTTTGAATACCACGTGAGATGTCACCAATTATTAAGTCATGAGGATGATCTCTAACTTCAACAAAGGATTTTAGTAAAGTTTGAGTCATCACAACAGGATCAGTCGACTTGACTAGTCCATCAGCCACTGATTCACATCAGTCGACTTGATTTCTTTATCGGTCGACTTATCCGCTGGAGTAGTTTGCTCGAGTGAATTAATTACGTTGTTTAAAGGTGATGAATTAGTTTCAACATCTATAATAATAGTAGATGAAGTTAGAGATTCATCAAATGAAACATGCATGGATTCTTCAATAGTCAAAGTTGACTTATTGAAGATCCTATATGCCTTACTCCTATTTGAGTATCCAATGAAGATACCTTCATTAGATCTAGGATCAAACTTATCTAAATTATCTTTAGTGTTTAAAATGAAACACTTGCATCCAAATACTTTAAAATATGATACCATAGGAATTCTATCAAAAAAATAGTTCATAACATGTTTTCTTAAGCTTAGACCTAATCAAAATTCTATTTAAAACATAACATGTTGTAGCAACAGCTTCAGCCCAGAAGTACTTAGGCAAATTGCTTTCAACAAGCATGGTACGTGCACATTCTTGCAAAGTCTTATTCTTTCTTTCG
This sequence comes from Hemerocallis citrina, assembly GCA_017893485.1. Lineage (NCBI taxonomy): Eukaryota > Viridiplantae > Streptophyta > Magnoliopsida > Asparagales > Asphodelaceae > Hemerocallis > Hemerocallis citrina. The sequence continues at coordinate 22,395,929 of CM030367.1, forward strand.
ACCACTCCATTTTGTGGTGAAACTCTAGGAAATGCAAATGAATGTGTTATATCATTCTTGTTGCAATATTATGAAAACATTTCATTCTCAAATTCTCCACCATGATCACTTCTAATAGTGAATATGGTTAGAGACTTTTGATTTTGAATCCGTTCACAAAAATTTGCAAATTTATCAAAAGCATCATTCTTATGTTTCAAAAAGAAAACCCATGTGAATCTTGAAAAATCATCTACTAAAACAAATACATACGTACTTTTATTTAAAGAAGCGACTCTAGTAGGGCCAAATAAATCCATGTGGATTAATTTGAGAGGCCTACTAGTAGAAATCATTTCTTTTGTCTTAAAAGTAGATTTGATTTGTTTACCTAGTTGACATGCATTACATAACTTATCCTTTTTATAGGATAGTCTTGGCAGCCCTTTAACTAGTTTATACTTAGACAATTTAGCAATATTTTTCATATTCACATGGCCAAGTCACTTATGCCAAAGCCAAGAATCATTATTAGAAGCTACTAAGCAAAAATCATTCGAAAAAACATTTGATTTTAAACATAACTCATAAATATTATTCTTCCTAAATCCTTGAAAAATTACATTTTGCGTGGTAGAGTCATATATTAAACATGCATCTTTTTCAGAAATAATTTTATATCCCTTATCACACAATTGGCTTATACTTAACAAATTATGCTTAAGACCACTAACAAGAAAAACTTCTTCTATATTAGAGTAGTGTTCTAACCGACCATGCCTATTCTAATAACCTTCCCTTTGTTGTTGTCACCGAATGTGACTGTTCCTCCATCAATCTCTTGAATGGAAGACAGGAGGTTAGCAGGACCAGCATATGCTTGGAGCATCCGCCTGTCAAGTATCCACCGTTCTCTTTTAGGTACCAATAAAATAATTATTGTGAATATGGTACCCCTTTTATTGGGTCCGAAAGAGATTTGTTTTTTGGAAACCAAACCCAAAGTGAGTTTGATTTTTCACCAAAAGCAGGAATATAATCTACAGAATTACATACATTAAGAACATATGAATTTATATAAGTAATTCTATGTTTCTGACTCAAGTTGACTGGAACCCATATATTCTTAGTGTTGCCAGTCGACTTAATTGAACCTTTCAGTCGACTATTACTATAATTCAGTCGACTGGAAAGTGAAATAGGTCGACTTATCTGAGGTTTTTGTCTCTTTGAATAAGACACTGAACCTCTGGACAGGCGACTGAAATTGGGGTTCAGTCGACTGGTCTGAACTACAGAATTACTCTTTTCATTGAAAACAACAATTTTTGGTTTTTCAAAAAATTCATATAATTTATTCTTAACACTAGAAATAGATTCCGTCTTATTACCACTAGTGTTCTTAGAAACATGATGTTTTTTAAGAGACTTTTGAAAACCAAGTCCAAATCTCTTATTATTTTGAACTTGATTTTGGAGAACTTCATTTAAATTCTCCTTTCCTTTTTTAAATTTAGATATATTCTTGGATATCTCTTTATAATTTTTCTTAAGAGATATAAGATCTATATCTAAATTAGAAAGTCGAGAATTTAAAGACTTGACTTCTTTATCTAAGTCAAGATTCTCTTAAGAAAGTGTTTGATTAACTTTCTCTAAGTTTTTAACTCTAATTTTTTCTTTCTTAAGTTCTTAAAAAAATCTCATTGAAAGCATCTAATAAGTCATTTGAATCAAAGTTATCACTTATCTCGTTTTGTGTAGCCATGAAGCATACATTCGCAACTTCGTTTGTCTCTTCATTTTCTTCTTCCGAGGAAGAGTCGCTATCATCCCAAGTTGCTTGATACGCCTTTTTGTTCTTCATGTACTTGTTCTTAGTGTACTTATCCTTTTTGAAGTTGGAAGCATTTCCTTTAGATTTTGTCTGTTCTAGTGGGCAATCCTTCTTCATATGACCTGTTTTGTTATACTTGAAACAAGTGGGAAGTTCATTAGTATCTTTAAATTTGGAATTAAATTTACCTTTTCTTAGAAACTTTTTGAACTTTCTCGTGAACATGGCTATTTCTTCTTCTTCTTCTTCTTCATCTTCAGAGTCCGACATGACCTTGAAAGCGAGTGTCTTTTTCTTTGATTGTTGAGGTTCTAGATCCTTCTTGCGTTCTTCAAGTTGTACTTCATATGCCATAAGATTTTCCACAAGATTTTCAAGAGAAAGTTGTGTTAAATTGTTGGCCTCTTCTATGGCGGTGGTCTTCTTCTCCCATTTGGGGGTTAAGGCACGAAGAACTTTCCTCACCATTTTGGCTTGAGTGTACGTCTTTCCAAGAGCCACAAGAGAGTTTGTAATATCCGTGAACCGTGTGATCATGTTTGACACAATCTCGTTCTCCTTTATGCGGAACATCTCAAACCTGTGAACAAGAACAGATATCTTAGATTCTTTTACTTTATTAGTACCTTCATGAGCTACCTCGAGTGTGTGCCAAATTTGATAATTCATTGCTGCATTGGACACACGATTGAACTCCTCCTTGGTAACAGCACAAAATAGAGTGTTCATCGCCTTTGCATTGTTCATTGTTTCGCTCTTCATGTCATCGTTCCATTGTGCATAAGGAATTGTAAGAGCGGTGTACTCGGTCTCCGTCATGTTCCATATCTCATAGTTGATGGACTGAAGGTAGATCTTCATTCTACACTTCCAATAGTTGTAGTTGGTTCCATTGAATAGGGGTGGCCTATGTGAGGATTGGTCTTTATGGTATCGTTTTGCATTTGAAGTAGATGCCATTGCACTCAACCAGGCTCTGATACCAAGTGTTGGATCCTGTAGGCAAGGCAAATAACACTAGAGGGGGGTTGAATAGTGTTGTAAAAATAATAATTAAGAAATTGAACTTTTCGTTCTGTCCAGTCGACTTAAAAGGAGAATACAGCCGACTGGGGTGTCAGATAAGAAGAGTATTTTATGCAAGTCTGATCAGTCGACTTATAGCGGAAACTCAGTCGACTTACCATACAAGTGTTCGAAAAGTATTTTATACAAGTCAATCATTCGACTTATAGAGGAGACTCAGTCGACTTGCCAGACAAGTTTTCGAATAAAACACAGAAAAGTGAAATGCAAGTGAAGAAAATGCAACCACAAAGAGAGTTAACCACTGAGTACACAGCAATGTATCCTGGTTCGGTCCTCCAGACCTACATCCAGTTCCTAAGCAACCCACTTGAGATTTTCCACTATTCTTAAAAAAATACAAGAATACCCTACGACGTTTGACAACAACCTTGCCAAACCTGTAGACCTCTCTCGCCCCTAGAGAGAGCACACCCACTTTACAACCTAGAGTGAAAACCCGACTCTACAACCTAGAGCCCTACTCTCCAACCGAGAGGACCACTCTCACAACCCGAGAGTGAAGAACAACAATAAAAGAGTTACAACAACCTATAGCCTTGTTTGTGATTTGTGATTTTTGTATGGTGGCTAATAGGTTAACTTCTGAAATCAGTCTAAAATGAATTCAATGTTATACTAGACTAATTTTCAGAGAACCAAGACTTAGAGAATATGAATGCTTTTAGAATACTTGTTCTTTTCAAAACCAAAAACTTGAAAACTTAAGAAACAAATGCTTGGAACCTTTTCATGATGATTCCTATGGTCTATGTATAGAGAGGCATAGGAACGTTGAAGAACAGTTCATAAAACTGAATTAAAATGGATAGAAGTTGTTTTGAATTTGAAAAACAAGTTTTGAAATCAGAAAACTGTCGAAACGACTTGAACAGTCGACTGGGTTTCCATATTGAGTCGACTGGCCAGAGTTCGAATGAGTTCAGACAGTTTCGTACTAGGACAGTCGACTGGTGCCAAATAGCGATCGACTGGTACATAACAGCTGAACTTATCCAAGCTTGTTTCGATCCTTTTAAGTTTGTAAAACACTCAGTTAAAGGATATGTGTGAGTGTGTGTGACAAGGCTATTATAGCATTCTAAGACTCAAAGAATAAAAAGCTACAATTGTTACATTACACTTAATACAACACATTTGAAGCACTTGAGTCTTGTCTTGAACTTGAGTCTTTGACTAGAGCTTGAGCCAATGTATTTATATCTTGAAGCTTGCTTGATCAATGTGGCTTGAACAATTCTTTTTGAAAGCTTCATTGAATCAACTTTGCTTTTGTGTATTACACCAATGTATTGATCTTTATACACCCTACAATATATAAGTGATAGCACAACTTTGCATTGTGTTATAGTCATCAAAACCAAGAATCAACATCATTTTCCCAAGATGCTTAGAGAAGATGGAACATGTGCATAAACAAAATTGAGATTCCTGTCAGCGATGGAAAGAGGGCATTCACAAAAGCTGAACTAGCATTGAAAACTGTAAATTCCATGGCTATGACAGCACTCTATGCAAAGCTGAACAAAGAGGAATTAATGCGATGTGGGCAAAATTGTAAAACAGCATACAAAATTTGGAACAACATGCTGAAACGACTTGAGAGAACTGCTTCTGAGGTAAAAGCTAAAGTAAATTTATATTTTATAAGTTTGAAGTTTTTCGTATGTTGCCAGGAGAAAACATAGATCAAAAGCTTGCTCGTTTCGATATCATTGCACACGAGTTTGAGAGCTTAGGAAGAGGGTTGGATGATGATTGAAAGGTCGGAAAACTCATAAGCTGTCTCACGCCCGAGTGGGATGTAAGAGCTGCTGTAATGAGGGAAACCCTTGAGGAATAGAGATTCGATTACTATACATTTCAAGGAAAGCTGAAGACATACGAGATGGAGATAACAGAAACTAAAAGATACAAACAGAACATCGGGATTGAACAAAAAACCGAAGAGAGGACCATTGCCCTAAAAGCAGAGAAATCACGTCCATCAAAATCAGAATCAGACCAAGAAGAATCAGATGAAGATTTCATACTGCTAACTAAACAATTCTGTAAGCATCTCAAACGCAAAAAGTATAGCAGGTCACAAGGAGAAAAAGACAAAGGAAAAAATGATGTGTGCTACAAATGCAACATGGCTGGACATATATGCCCAAACTGTCCCTTATCGAAAGGTAGGAATAAAGATTATCATCACTCCAATTCTGGATTGAGAAAGAAGGCATTGAAGGCAACGTGGCTAGACTCATATTCAAGTGAAGATGAGAAATATCACAACAACGTCAGCTTCATGGCTCTTGGGAATGGTGAGGTGCATTCACCAACTCAAGAAGAGGTAATCGAAGAACCCACTTATGATGAGTTAGTAAATATGTGTAATGGATTAAAATATTATGCTAAGAAATTGAGTTGTGAACTAAGACAATATAAACAAATTCCAAATGAATTTCATGACTCTTGCATCGCTAAAAATAAAAAACTAAAAAATAAAAATTCCTTGATCATGGAAAAATTTGAGTCATTTAGAAAAGATTAGGATGTATTGCTAGAGGAAAATGAACTCTTAAAACAACAATTCAAGAATCCTTAGCAACACATGATGAACACTTGAGAGAAATTCATGAGAAATCTGTTTATATTGCTAAACTTACCGATGATTTAAAAGAATGTAAAAGAAAATTTGATGAAGTAGTGGAAGGTTGTAACGAAGCTCTTGAGGAAAATAGAATACTTGATGCTACCCTAGACACTCTTCGTTGGAACACTAAAAGATAAGATGACTAAGAAAAGACTTTGTAAAAGAGTAATTAAGCTCGAGAAAATTGTTGAAAAATATGAAGGGCCTAATTATCTTATTACAAAGAATTCAAGATCTTATCATGATAATCGAGGACTTGGTTACAATGAGCCAATACAACATAAAAAATCTAAGCAATCTTGTCATACACATATGCATAGCCACCAAAATAGTTACAAACCAACACACAATTATGCATATGTGCATGATCCAAATCATAATCGCATTACTTGTCACTATTGTTGTAGATTCGGGCTTATTTCTTATAATTGTGCTTTAAAAAGGAATACTAACTTCGTTTGGATAAAGAAGAATACAAGGGCAGGAACAATACCTACTTGGATACATACTAATATTAATCTAGATACATCAATGCACTTCACCTAAAGATCGGTAGCACCTTGATAATGGATGCCTAAAGCTCATGACGGATGAAAACAACACTTTTGCATCACTATAAAGAAAAGAAAAGGGAAGATCATATTTTTTTAAAGGTAAAACAATTTTAGTTTAATTCTTTGTCTGGTAAGCAAATTTAAACTCATTTCGTTCTCAACTTGCTGATATCTTTACTAAGACTTTAGATGAAAAACAATTTTATTTTTTGAAAGGAGAATTGAATGTTATTGATATTTCTGCTTAACATTTGGTTTTTGTCGACTAGACAGGTGACTGTACGCCTGTGGAGGTGTACGGTCGACTGGGCGGTCGACCGGCGCACTCTCGGCCTTCGTTTGGTTTTATGCTTCTTTTCAAAGAAAAAAAAAGGCTTTCAGTTTGATCGGTCGACCATACGATCGATCGGTCCGCTCTCTGTCTTTTGTTTTGTGTTTACAAGGTGTGCGGTCGATCGATTCTTTTCTTGGTTACTCGTTTTGATTTTTACGAACCCTCTATTCACTATTTTCTATAATATCAGTTTAATGAAATACTTCTTATATTCTATGCCTTGCGTCTATAATGGAAAAATCTCAAATCTATGATACCATGAAGAGCTCTCCCTGTAATCAAAGAGTTTCGCTATCAACGGTATCATGTAAGTGGATTTTCCTCTGCTTTCACAAATTATTATATTTCCCAAAATTCATCCGTTATCATGTTCCCCAAATTAACTTCTTGTGTTGCTTAATGAATATTCTTTACATTTACAAATAGCTTTCGGGGGAGTATGTTATATACTTAATCTATGCTTATCTTTGGCCCCCTCTTGGTGTATTCCAAAAAGGAGGAGAATATTTTTATGAATGTTTTTTAACTGAAAGTAAATATAATATTATTATTTTTTCTTTATATATCTTCTATGAAATTTTGTATAACATGAAGTATTGAATTAAGGATGAGTACTTACAAATCTCTCTTAAATTCTCTTTATCTATGAAAATCTATGTTACAGGAAGTACTAAATTCAAGGGGAGTATTTATGCTCTTTATCTATGAAAATCTATGTTACAGGAGGTACTAAATTCAGGGGGGGTATTTATATGCCCTATTGTTTTATTTTTACTTTTAACATTCAAAGGCATGTTTTTTGTTCACACCATAAGGGGGAGATTGTTGACTCTTAGTTTGGTGTGCACAAAACGTGTAAATGAATACTAATAAGTTTAAATTAAGTTGTTCGGATTTTCAGGTTAAAATAATATTAATAAGAGATTGAAAAGAGATTCAAGAATAAGCAAAGAATGAAAGCAATAAAGAAAGATTGCAAGATCAAGCAAAAGAAGAAGTTATTCAAAAAGAGCACATGTTGATTAGTGCCCAAGAAAGCTATCAAGACCAGTTGTTGCTATTCCTTATTTGTGCGATCTTATCTGTATTTGATTGATTGATGATTGATTAGTATATGGTAGGAATACAAAGTGGATTCGTTATGAACAGCACGATAACGGTCGACTGCACCTCATGTTGGTCGATCGCATCGCAGTCAACTGCATTTCACAGTAATATAGTGAAGCAGTCGACCATTCATCTCTTGACTTTTCGTTAAAGAGATGAACGGTCGACTGCACCTAAATTGCGCTCTGACCGTACTTTGCGTTGTTCACTCTTTTGGAATGTATCGTTTCTAATTTTTATAGATACACTTCCCAGTCTATATAATTGGACGAACCCACTGAATATTCTTCACCTATTACTTCTGAGAAAAATCTTCTGAACTAATCTTTCAATAATCAATCCGAGTGTGTGTGATAACTTTTTGTATTCTTCAGTCAGGATCATTGAGGATCTTGAGTTCTTTTCTTTTCTTCCACTTCAGTAAGATTGACGGGATTTATGTTAGAAGTCCTGTGGGTGTAATAGGTCTCTCGGCCTGAATCTGAGAATCACTGTACAAGGGTTTGAGTATAGTGCAACGCTTGTGGCGGAGAATTGCTATAAGTAGGTGGTGTGGACGTAGACCTTGGAGTCGAACCACGTTATATCGCTACGTCACTTGTACTTGCTGTATTTGTATCTCTTATCTCTTCTCATTTACTTTTGCAATGCATTTTTAATTTTCTTCTAATTTTTTAATTCCGCACAATCACCCTATTCACCCCCTCAGGGTGATTTACACCTAACCCTAACCATATCCTAACCCTCCAGCTCTAACCAACCCAATACATTAGGGGTTGTATACGGAAAAATTATGTCAATTTGTTCTCTGGTATGATTCTTTCTCTCTCCTAAAAGTCCTACTTTAATTTGTTCTTCAATTTTATCTGTACCAATTTCTAAAAAATAATATGTTCTTGTGTCTTGGTTCTTGTGTAGAGTTAAGTTGTTTGTTAAACTATATGCACGAATTCATCCTTTTCTTCGTATGGAATTACTAGTATTCAGATAACGGTTTTAGGTTAATATAAAGAAAAATTTTAAATGGAAAAAAATAACAAAGACCTATTCTCACCTAGGCCATTGTTCAAAATGATGACTTCAGTTAATATAAAAAATTTGAGCAAGTTGTCTTGTTGTATTAGCGTGAACTCTCCAAATAAGACAACAAGTTAGAAACGGAGACTTTTTTTAAAATTTCTTATTAACCGTAGGATGTTGTTTGAGACATCAGCCAAGGTTAATATAGGCCGTTGTTTGAGAAAATGGCTTCAATTAAGTTAAAAATTTTACAATTTCAAAAAAATTGAAAATAAAAATTTAAAATTTAAAAAAAAACCCAAATACCTAACCATAAAAACTCTCAAACAATTAGCTTACCTAAAGCCACTGTACTAGAGGTAGGGTTCAGTACTGCTGGGTTCTGAAATGAGCAAGAAAGTTCAAGCAAGGCAAAAGAGAGTGAGAGATAGAGGTATAAATTTGAGTGAATTTGTACAAGTGATTTAAAAAAGTTGTATAACCTGAGCCGTTGTTCCCCACAACAACCTAGGTTATACATAGGTCGTTGTTGGAAGTAACGGCTAAGGTTCAAAAAAAATATTTTTGAACTACTTAGGTCGTTCTCAACAATGGCCTAGGTTAAAACTTGGCCAAAGAAATTTGGACTTGATCACGACAATGAACTACTTAGGCCTCATTTCATATTTCATTGTTATTATTGTGGGAATTTGTTGATTATGAAATTACTCTTTATGCTTCATTTAAATTGTATTTTCTTTTAATGTCATTCACACCGTTATGGCTGACCCCTGTAGTTTTGGGGGTTAGGATTATCTCTAGCCCCATGTTTTACAGGTAGTTACTGTTAGCTTGGGATTTGGATGAATGTGGTAGAATGATAATATAGCTTATGCAAATTTTAAAAGAATGTGTTGTAAAAGAAGAAATTGTAATTCAAGGTACTAGTATAATGCACGTGCAATGCACGTCTACAAAATGTATGGTCATAAAATTAAATATATCGGGCCATTGACAAGGGATACATTTTCTCTGATTCTTGCAAAAGTGGTTGAAACGTGAAATTTTGGTGGGTTCTTGAGGCTAGCTCAAAAGGTAAAGATATAAAGTGAGATTTCCTTTTTTAAAGTTAACAAATTAACAATATATAAAACATTAGAGAACTAATTCGGAGGCTTTCCATTTTTAGTTTTTGTTTGTTAATCATTTGACAGATTCTTGAGCAGATTATATATATTCTGAATAAAAAAAGTAAAACAGTGCAACTGTAGAATAAAGGTTATCAACTGCAATCAATTTTTGAATGGCTATACCCAAAATCCAACCCGATATGGCTAATTAGTAAAGGGATTGGAAGATTTTTCTTAACCCTGCTTAGTAAATAACTAAAGCCAATTCATATGCACATAAAAGCTTATCCAGAATCAAGACTCAAAAGAACCATCTAGTGATGCCTTTACTAATTAATTGATTAAGGAAACTACAAAATTGAGCTGAAACTTACATCATCTGCAAGTACAGAATCCAGTTAAGGCACATATCCATGTAATCCATCACTACCTCCATGACCAGTCTAGTCCATTGCGTACACTCCAAAGTTGCATGAAGTTAGCTACTTGGCAAAATGTACATATCTCCCACTACAAATTGAGAAAAGAATGTAAGATCCCAAATCATATAATTGACTATAACAATGTTAACACTCCTCTGCTTATTTCTATTAACACACAGGAGGATCAAAAATGCATCTAAAATCATGCATTCAAGGCCCCACCAAACAGCAGCCAATTGGAATTAGAGGGTACAAAATCCATAATCAATACTCTAGGTTAACGGACGACACTGCATCCTCAAAGTTTATCCATTTTCAAACCCTGGCACCAACAACCATAAGGATAGTATATAATTGATGGCACTGACATAATGTGATACGAACCTATAGTTTAATAGAGTAGAGATTTGACTATATATTTATCTTACCTGTGTTCATTAAGACCATGTATAATCACCAAAATCGCCCTGCAAAAATACAAATATAAATGTTCGATTAGTTCAATGTTCATTTAATGCAAGAACAGTTAGATAACCAACTATTTTAAACAGCAAAAACTTCAATATCACTCCAGTATGAATCTGAAGGAAACTCAATAATTTACAATCAATTGCATTTCTGCATTTGCAGATTGCACACAATTTTCACAATGGTGTTCCTACTAAAAACTCTGAAATGAATTTCCAATAGCAACCAAAATTGAAGACAAAAGTTTAAATCTTCCAATACATTTAAATTGAAGACAAAAGTTTAAAAATGTTCTTCACTTGTCAAAATAGTGGATTATGCTGAGTTGTTTTGTCATTCAAAGATAGCAAGTTGAATGATCATATTCGTAGTAACTGTTGATTAGATTAAAAAAACAGAGTGACATAAGAAAGAAAATGTAACACCTCGAATTTGTAGAATATCGTAAATACCCATTTTTATATTATATATGCCTGGAGTGGAGAGAATTTTTATTTGGTGTCTATTTATTTTAAATATTGATATTGGTATGAATATTTGTGGTACATTGGTATTATTGTTACTAGTATGATGCACGTGTGATGCACATGGAGGAGGAAGGAAAAGGACAAAGAAAAAAAAAACCTACCAACACGTGCGCTGCACGTATTTGCACACATACAAAAAAAAATAAAAAATTGTTTATTTGTTTGGAACCCCATCTCTCCCATTATAATAGTTATAGATATTAGAGTTAAGAGTTGAGATTTTATGTAAGGAAATATAGTTTATTTTATTTTATCATTCTGGGGATTATTATAAGATAATTTTTATGTATTTTGTATTGTTCGTATGATTATAGAAAAGAGTGGGGGTTTATTTGTAAAATTTTGGATTTGGAGGGTTTATATGTAAATATCCCTTATTCTTATTATTAATATATATAATATAATTTTATTATTTCCCCCTCCCCCCATTTTCGTTCTTTCTTTCTTTCTTTCTTTCTTTTCCTTCCCGTTCCTTCCTCCCGATCAAAACCGACCCAAAAATCGGTCTCTCTCTCTCCCACCCAAATCCACCCGTTTCTCCATGATTTTTCAATTAATTTGGGGGGATGACTAATGGAAGGGTCCTTTACACCGTGGTAGCATCGATTTGGAGAAATAACTCCGGAAAGGTATACCCTATTTTATTTATTTGTATAAAATTAAGTGTGGTTAATTTCTATTGAGTAGGAATATTATGGTGGGGAGATTAGAAGAGGTTGGGAATAGTAGAGGCAAGAAATTAGTAAGTTCTTGGAGATTTTATAAGTTGTTGATAAATTAGGGTTTGCGAATTTGGAAAGGAAAATTGGTTCCATTGATGGTAGAAAAAAAATTATTGGAGGGTGAAAAATGTTATAAGAGGATTAATGAGTAATTTCGGTAATTTTTATAGGTTTTAAGTTCAATTAAATTGAGTGAAATGGACTATAGGTGAAAACTGCACGCCGGGTATTCGGTGAAATGCCCGAGCGAGATTTAGGTGAGAAATTGTTGGGGTCGGAGGTGTAATTGAGTCTCATTATTATTATTAACCCTAATTTGAGAAATTAGGAAGAAGGGATTAAAAAAATTAGGAGATAGGGAATTTTCTTATTAGAAAGTCTCCGATCAATATGTGAGTTCTTGTATTGGGGTTCGAATTTGAAATCCGTCGATGTGGCTCGCCTACTTATGTCATTTGTGACATGTGGATGAAGACGGATTTGAATTTGGAGGTTCGTAGGTCATGTTATGAGTTTTAAGCTAATCGGTTCTATAATTTTCCAATTAGGTGGAAAAAGTCGAACTTCGACTGGCTACCGGGCGGACGTGGAACATCGTTTGCTCGATCCGTCAGGTGAGTATGTTGTGTTTATGTATATTTTATGTTGTGGCCTAATTTCGTAGCTTTTTGATGTATTTCGTAGAAGTTATGCTAAAAGTTAATTTTGAAAAAAAATACGGATTTTTAGGGGCCCGAAAATGGGTTTTTGAGATATTTGGTGAAATTAACTATTTTAAGTATATAAAACCTATATTATGGGTTAATGTGATGTGTTGAAGTATAAAAACTAAATATATTGAATTGTTTATGCATATTTTTATCCCGTGCATGTTTCGTGCATGTTTTTGGGTATATAGGCCGATATAGGTAATTTGGTATATGCGGAGCCTTGTGTATGGGCTAGCATGCTATGGATGGATGTTATAAGATGTAATTAGACAAAATTAGTGATTGTGATCATGTTTTGGAAATCCGTGTATTTATAGTGCATGTTTTGTGCATGTTTTGGGACATATAGGCCCTTATAGATGATTTTACTTATACGGAACATGGTGTATGAGCTAGTATGCTATAATTGGATATTATGATATTTAATTAGAGAAAATAAGTGATTTTGACCCCTTTTCTTGGAAACCCACATGTGTGGTGTATGTTTGTGATATATATATTATGATATTGACTCGTGATGTGATAATTGATGAAATTAGTAAGTGGGTATATGTTTACATCGAAGTGAATTAATAAGTAATAATATGATATTATAATGTGATGAGGTATACATTTCGATACTCTTACGATATGGAATAACATAATGTAGTTCTTTTATTAATGTTATAACTTGGCATATGCCTATATCTGATACAATGAGGTAATGAATAACATGGTATTCTTAATGTGGGATGTTATGGAAAAATAAATATTTTGGCGCATTAATATTATGCAACAATATGATATGATGGTTTTATATGTTAAATGACAATGTGCATGCATAATGTAGTATAATGATATGAAGATTAATATCGTGGACACCGGATATGCATTAAATGGTAAGATAAAGGATAAGATGGCACGTGCTAATAAAATGTGTTATTAATTCATGTGGTTAAAGTCAAAGACATGACTCGTTGTAAATCAAAAGTGAAATGCTTGTGTGGATAAAGAAAGATGAAATGATTAATGCTAATAACAGATGGTTTTGTTGACCAGTACCAACAGCAATCCTGGGGGTATGGACTAGACCTCCTAATACCCAAGGACCGGCTTGGGGAAATTGGACCCAAACTATGTTTGGGAAAAGTGGCTTTTATCGCCCAAGCTATCGGCTTGAGGCCCGGTTTCCTTCGATGATACCCCAAGATAGACCTGGGAGAGCAGTTACCTCCGGATAGACCGGAGAGAGATATGATACCTCAGGTGGGACCTGAGAGAGAGTTGATACCCCAGGATAGACCTGGGAGAGCAGTTACCTCCGGATAGACCGGAGAGAGATATGATACCTCAGGTGGGACTTGAGAGAGAGTTAATACCCCAGGATAAACCTGGGAGAGCAGTTACATCCGGATAGACCGGAGAGAGATATGATACCTCAGGTAGGACCTGAAAGAGAGTTGATATCCCAGGATAGATCTGGGAGAGCCGATACCTCCGGATAGACCGGAGAGTACCCAGTTTATCTGGGGTGTGGTGTTCCCTCGCTAGTTCGGCTAGGAGGAAGACGTAGCCTCAGACGAGTAAGACTCTAGGAGAGCATCGGACCGCGTGTTTACTGGACTGTCGGCTTTCAGTATGTTGGGATACTGTGGCTCACTGATCGACAAACTAATAAAATAACTAAGATTAAATAAAAATGTGAGAGTAAAGAAAGTGGAACGTGAATTTTGAATGTGAAAGGAAGTGAATTGTGAATGTGAAAGAAACTGGTTGCGAATGAAATGAATATAAAGGAATACGAGTTACGAGTTTGTGTATGAAAAGAAATGATAAATGCAGTATGTGGTTAATTTAAATTGAAAAGAGTAAAAGAGACATGTGTTAATATGAATAGTATGAAGTAATTATATTATGAGTGATTATTAAAGTGAAATACAGGATGATTTGAGTTGATACACCTTGGAATTGTGTCAAGGAACTACCTGCCCGCTGTTTCTGTGGAAATGGTGGGAACTACCTGGCTTGGCATAATTCGCAGGATGAGTGGTATGATATCGGTAATGAATAATGGAAAAAAAAAAGTAAAGTGAAGATGAGAAGTAATTGAAGTGAATTAATAACCAAGCTATCGGCTTGAGATGTGATGTGATATTACCCAAACTATGTGTTTGGGGTGCGGTGATATATTACCCAAGCTATCGGCTTTGGGGTGTGATATGTTGTGGCCCAAATTGTGTTTGGAGATATGGAGTATATTGTGATGAGAATGAAAGTGAAGCTAATGGCAATTTGTGTTATGAGTGAAAATGATAATAAGATATATTACTTATAAGAATGAGAAATTACTAAAGTGGTATAATGAGATAAGAATGAGCTATAAAACATGCTTTTGATGCAATGTGAATAAGCATTCTAATTAGTGATGTGTTAATGAATGTGATGAAATGTAAGTACCTCGCAAGGTGAAATGAATTGTGATGTTTGTGTTATATGACATAAATGAGTGCGATATTCTGGGAATGAATGCATATGTTTATGATGCTATAAAAACAGATAAACGTGATGTTATACAATAAAATAAATACTTGTAATGAGATGTTATGATGAGGTAGATGGTATTGTTGTTCGGATGCGTGCGATGTATGCAATAAGAAAATGGTTATATTCACATAAATAACGAAATGCTGCTATGATGATAATTTTGGATAGATGAATATTCGTACTATGAGAATGTAAAATAAGGATATATATACGAGGTTGATGTGAAGCATATAGTGAAATGTGTGAAGTTATGGATAATTATATAGTTGAATGCAGGTTGGAAAAGTATTTGATATAACATCGTATTGGTGATGTTATGTTCAGAATTCAGGTTGCATCATCTTAACTTGATGTTTGTAAGTTTAAATTATTTTCTTTATACCATTTTAATTTATTTATTAGATTAATAACTATAGTCACACCAGAAATGGCTGACCCCTTAGTATTTGGGAGGTTAGGGAGTCCCTGGCAATGAAGCACAGATACGGGTACGGGGTGCGGGTACGATACGACACGGGTACGGGGATACGTGATTTTACAAAAAAAAGGATACGTGTGCGTTGTGGGTACGTTAAATATAAAATAATTTATATTATATTTATAGATACAAAAATATTTTTCTTGTTAAAAATGCAAGCATTTAAACCATTTCATAAAACTATAAGAATACATTATAATTATGAGCATTTTAAAGAAAAATGATAATCTAACTATCAAAATTTTGGGTAGTCTTGTTTTGTGTTTGAGCATAATTGTAAACAACAAACTTTTGCAATTACTCTAGGACCCCATACATTTATCTAAATATAATTATGTCTAAAAGTTGTGGAAAATGCATTTAAAAAATTGGGTGCTCCTTGGGTACGCACCCGAGAGTACCCAAGGAGTATCGGCACCCGATACGTACCCGACACGGGTACGTCGGCCATTTGGAAGTATCCGTGCTTCCTAGGTCCCTGGACTACCCTAGATCCCCTACTGTTACAGGTCCTCAGCAGCGCAGAGGTGAGGCGTAGGTTTGTAGAGTGGAGTTTTATTTTTTTAAAATTCTTGTATAAATTAGTTAGGTGAATAGTGAAATTTGTGGTTTAAATAGTAATTTGAATGTAAAAGTGCCTGGATGTCGATGATGAGTATAGTGTAGGGGTAGTATGGTATGTTCTTGACCCGTACCCATCTCGTTATGGTGTACCGGGCCCTATGGTAGGTTTTGCAAAGGTTTTTTTAAAAGTTTTACCTCGTTTCCAAAGAAATTTATGGTTTTTATTTGGTATTTGATGTTCTATTATGAGTTTGGCCTCCAGTGCATGATAATTATAATGCCTGTGTGATTCTGCTCATTTTGGCCTGTGGAGCCTATGATTATATTGCCTGTATTGTGAGCTACGGAATTTAGAGCAGAATTCCGTAAGCCTTTTGTATTTCGGGGCAGAAATTGCAGGGGAGACTCTACCAAAATTTTATTTGAAATATATATATCTTAGTTTATGTTTAAAGTGATATCGAAATTGAAAGAATTGCATTTAGAGGTTTAGTTTTCAAAAAAAAAATATTTGGGGTGTTACAGAAAAAAAGTTGATGGAAAAGTTTTTAAAGTTCTGGATCCAAGTTATGCATAAATGAAGCTATCAAGGATTATATCTTAGAATAGAGTCCCACGTTAAAACCCAACTAAATAGATGAAGGTAATTGTTGCTGCTAATTTTGGTGTAGGAGCAAACAGATAGAATTTGTGGATTCTTGCGAAAACGATAAAGGCAAACCTGTTGACCTGTTGACCTTCACCGACTTGTTGACTTGGTCTCTTGCCGCTGCTGCGAACCTGCAAAAAGTACGAGACACCGGGATGGATCCCGGCGACGCACCCTTCGATGCTCTTGTCAGTAATCTGAATGATTAAGCAAGAACTTAAACTGGAAAAGTATTGTTTACCTCTTAATGGTGGTGGATGGGAGGTATTTATAGTCGCCTTTGGGATCGATTAGGAATGTAATCCCTATGATCAGATAAGAAATGTAATCCCTGTGATCAGATTAGGAATGTAATCCCTAATTCCCAGTGAACGAATAGATATGGATCAGGGCAGTTGATTTGGATTAATCAGAAACCCTAATTCTATCCTGCTGGACCGGGTTCATTTCGGGTTGGGACCCATACCTAGTTGAGGTGGATCCGTTCGTGGATTATTGGGTCTTGAAGAAAGATCCAGTTCTTATTTCAGATCCGTTTGTAGGTGAAATTACAGTTTTACCCCTGAACTTTAAGATTCGTGTCCAATTTGAACGGCCCCGATTTAATCCCATTTTTCGCCATATCACGAGCCCCCCACTCCTAGAGACTGAGTTTTACAGTCTTCGAGGAGTAGTTTTGTTATTCTAATGGCGTACGAGATTTTATCGGTGTTCTTAAGGGAGTTCGGATCTTGCTCGGGGTGTAACAGTGTTATTGTAGTCGTGTAAAATGCCCAAAAATATCCTTAGAATTTTTCGGATTTTTGGTGATTTTTCCAGATTTTTCTGAGTTTTTTCTCATTTTTTTTGAATTTTTTATTCATTTTTCGAATTAAATAATTAATTATCGAAAATATTAATTAATTTTCTAATTAAATAATTATTTTTCAGAATTTTAAAATTATTTTTCTGAATTAATAATTATTTTTAGAATTTTTAATTAATTTTTTTTATTTTTAAATATTTTTTTGGATTTTTTTAAATAATTAAAACAAATAAATAAATAAATTAAATATTACCTCGACATGTAGCACGTTTCTGAGCGTCGATCATGATCAGATGTGCGCGCATCGCAAAGCAGATCGCGTTCTGGACACGTGGCGCGTTTCTGAGCGTCGATCGTGTCGTGGCGCGATTTTTGAGAAGATCGGACGGCGCGTGTAGGTCGGTATGATTTTTTTTCCAATTTCAAGGTCGGTACCTCGTCCACTCGGCTCGGCACCTCGGTAATTGTCGAAGTATTGGAGTTGTCGCCACGTAGCAATGCCACGCGGCATATATATATATATATATATATATATATATATATATATATATATATATATATATATATATTGTTTCTTTCTTTCTTTCTTCCCCCGCTGCTTCTTTCTCTTCTTCGTTTCCTTCTCCCCTGCTTCATTTCCTTCCGCTTTGACCATTCTTCTAACTTTCTCGATCGGGAACCCACCTCCGAGCTCAGCTCCCACCCCGTCTCTGCCTCCGAGCTTGAGGAGGAGGAGCTCGGTGTGGGGAGCATTGAAGCTCGGCTATGGATCGGCCATGGATTGGTCGATATTTTGTTTGGCCTTGCAAAGCTTGAGTTCGGCACCGTTGGAGCTCGGAGGTGAGCTCGTAAAGGAGTGGAGTTCAGAGCTCCGACGACGGAAGCACCTTGGGAAGGAGATGGGTCGAGCTCGGTGATGGGGGAGTGGAGCTCTCCCATGGGTTCGTCGAGGAAGGAGCTCGGCACGTCGGAGTTGAAGGTGGAGCTCAGTGTAGGGAGCATTGTGGCTCGGCTATGGGTTCGGCACCGTTGGACTCGGAGGTGAGCTCGTAAAGTAGTGGAGTTCAGAGTTCCAACGACGGAAGCACCTTGGGAAGGAGATGGGTCGAGCTCGGTGATGGGGGAGTGGAGCTCTCCTGTGGGTTCGTCGAGGAAGGAGCTCGGCACGTCAGAGTCTAAGGTGGAGCTCGGTGTAGGGAGCGTTGAAGCTCGGCTATGGGTTCGGCACCGTTGGAGCTCGGAGGTGAGCTCGGCAGTGGAGCTCGGCACGAATGAAGCTCGCGATGGTGGTGCTCAGAGCTCGTTCGTGGAGCTTGGAGGAGGTCGGTATTGGTTAGGCGAGGCCATAGCGGGGTTCGTCGAACGTGGAGCTCGGGGGAACTCGAAGAAGGAGGTTGAAGATGAGTTCGGAGACGATGCTTCGGAGTTGGGTTCTTCTTCCTCTGGTTTGTTTGGTCACACAGTGGAGGAAAGGAGAACTGGAGAAGAGTTGCGGATTTTCTTTCTTGGCGCCAAAGCACAGGGAAGAGGAGGAGTGTGTGGGGTTCGGGTTTGGATCCCTAACGGGTTCGAACCCGACCCGCCGACCCCCCCCCCCCCCCTTTTTCTGTGCTTTTGGGCTGCTTCTTGTTCGGAAATTCCGAGCACGGATTTTGAGGTGCATTTTTCTCCACTTTGCAGTTCGGTAGATCGGTAGTTCGGATTTCATATCCGAGCTACGTGGCTCCATCTGGACGGTTGATCACGATCGTGGCGCGAATCACGAGACAAGAGGCTCAAATTTTGAGAAAACGTTATCTTGTCGTTTTGTGGAGACGTGGCACGTTCTGAGCCGTTCATCATGTTCTAGCACGTTTTTTGAGACAATCTGACGGTGAAACTGGCTCGACAGCATTTTTCACCATATGTGGAGGTCGGTACCTCGTCCACTGGGCTCGGTGACTCGGTAGTGGAGCTCGGCCCTGGCGGAGCTCATCGAGGGGAGCTCGACGACGGAGGAGAGGTCGGATATAAACGAGGAAGGGGTCGGCATATTGGAGAGGTGAAAAGCTCCGAAGCTTGGTGTCGGATTCGCTTTCCCATTGCTACGGAGGTCCGATCGGGGCGTGTGACCCCTCATTTCGAAGCTAACTTGAAGATCTATAACTTCTCTTTAGGAGTGGGATGAAGATTCACCCTTCTTCATGGTCAAAATAGCCCCACAACATCCTTGTCTTAATGAAGTTGAGGAGTGTTTTGGTCTTGGGGATTTTTGAAGAGGAGCTCCACTCCTAGGGGCGGAGAAGATGTGTTAGGAAGATCCTCGTGAGAGCCATGGGAAGACCTATTCTTTGGAGTGAGTGCAAGGAGTAACTTTATGGGAGAGTTTTGAGCTCCGAACTTGCTTAAAAGAGGCCTGCTTTGGAGGCGAGCGGAGTGAAGAGCTCGGCTCTAGGAGAGAGCCATCTGAAAGACGAGTTTGAGGAGCAACTCTAGGAGAGAGTTTTAGCTCCGAACTTGCTGAGAAGAGGTCCGCCTTGGAGGTAAGCGGAGTGAAGAGCTCGGCTTTAGGAGAGCCATTTGGGAGACGAGTTTGAGGAGCAACTCTAGGAGAGAGTTTTAGCTCCGAACTCGCTGAGAAGATATCCGCCTTGGAGGTAAGCGGAGTGAAGAGCTCGTCTCTAGGAGAGAGTCATCTGGAAGATGAGTTTGAGGAGCAACTCTAGAAGAGAGTTGTGAGTTCCAAACTCGTTGAGAAGAGGTCCGCTTTGGAGGCGAGCGGAGTGAAGAGCTTGGCTTTAGGAGAGCCATCTGGAAAACGAGTTTGAGGAGCAACTCTAGGGGAGAGCTTTAGCTCCGAACTCGCTTAGAAGAGGCCCGCTTTGGATGTAAGCGGAGTGAAGGGCTCGGCTTTAGGAGAGCCATCTGGAAGACGAGTTTGAGGAGCAACTCTAGGGGAGAGCTTTAGCTCCGAACTCGCTTAGAAGAGGTCTGCTTTGGAGGCAAGCAGAGTGAAGAGCTCGGCTCTGGGAGAGAGCCGTTTGTGCGACGAATGTGAGGAGCAACTCTAGGGGAGAGCTTCAGCTCCGAACTCGCTGTTTAAGTGAGAGAATCAACGATTGTGGGAGTAGTTCCGAATGACGAACCACTTCTAACTCGCTGAAGAGCAAGTTATTTGAAGTGAAATCGAGCCAAGTGTCGGACTCCGAACTCGTCGTTTAAGAGAGTATCAATGGTTGTGGGAGCAATTCCGAATGGCGAACCACTTCTAACTTACTGAAGAGCAAGTTATTGAAGCGGAATCGAGCCAAGTGTTGGACTCCGAACTCGTCATTTAAGAGGGTATCAACGGTGGTGGGAGCAGTTCCGAATGGCGAACCACTTCTAACTTGCTGAAGAGCAAGTTATTTGAAGCGGAATCGAGCCAAGTGTTGGACTCCGAACTCATCGTTTAAGGCCAAGTGTTGGACTCCGAACTCGTCATTTAAGAGCTTAGTGACTTGCGGGAGCAGCCATGTAGAAGAAGCTGGACTCTGTACTCACCATTTAGCGAGTCGTGACTCGGAGAGATAGAGGAGAAGCAAGAGCAATAATTTTTAATGAAAAAATGCAAGTTTTATTGAGATAAACTAAGTGGCTGCTTCAACAGGGCGAGCCATTATTACATGCTATTGGTCGGGTTACAAGCATCGGCCTTATTGAAAATCAAGATCCTACTTCTACGATGAGGTGAAGACCTCTTGGGAGGAGCTGAGTCTTGAAGTTCGGCGGGCCTTTATGTTCGTTAGTTGGCTCCTCAAGGGGAAAACTCGGCCCCCTCTTTTTGGACGAACTTGGTCAGGTGTCCCTGTTGTATGAGTTCTTCGATCTCCCCCTTGAGAGCCCGACAATCAGCCGTGTCGTGGTCGTGGTCCCTGTGAAAGAGGCACCACTTATCCTTGTTCCTCTTCTTGCTGGGGGTATTCATTCTAGGGGGAGCATGGAATAGCCCTTCCTTGTCCACCTCCATAAGAACTTCTGATATATTGGCAATGAGGAGGGTGAACTTCTCAAACCGAGGAGTCGGGCGGCACTGGCCATTGCTGTCCTTTTGGGATTTTTGGGACCCCTCTTTTCTTGTGCTCTTCGATTTGTTCCCGGAAGATGTCTCCTCAAGAGTAGGGGGTTGAGAGCCTCTTCCGCTCGTATGTACTTCTCCACCCTAAGTAGGAGTTCTGAGAAGTCCCGAGGAGATTTCTTGGCAAGGGACGCCCTGAGGTTGGCATTAGTGACGTTGCGCTCGAATGCAGCTAAGGCTACTGATTGGTTGAGGGAGGGAATGGACCGGGCTTCGGCGGTGAAGCGCCGAACGTAATCCCTTAGGCATTCAACCTTTTCTTGGTTGAAGGTCACCAGAGATACACTTGTTTTCTCAGCCCGGCGGCTACTCATGAAATGAGTAAGGAAGAGCCCTTCGAACTGATCGAATGAGAAGATGGAGGCCGGGACGAGGCGAGAGTACCATTCTCTTGCAGACCCCTTCAGCGTGGCAGGGAAGATCTTGCAGAGGAGGGCGTCTGAAGCATGGTGGATCATCATGAGAGTTTTGAAACTCTCTATGTGATCCGCGGGGTCGGACTCCCCTGTATACGACTCGAAGTGAGGCGGCTTGAAGTTCTCAGGAATGGGGGCCTCCATGATGGTTCGGGAGAAGGGAGGTCTACTTGGGCGAAGGGTCCTTCCTCTTAGCTCTTCATCTTTGTCCATTCGGCCGAGGCGCCTCTCCATCCCGTGGAGACGGCGATAGAGAGCATCGTCCCTCCGACGGTAGCTCCGGGAGTGGCGAGGGCTAGGAATGTGCTGTTGGTTGCTAGGAGCCGGGGGAGGAGTGAGGGACCGATGGCGAGGACTTTGGACCAGAGGAGGAGTGGGGTCCCTTTGAGTATTGTTGTTGTTGGGTCGAAGATTGAGGGCTTGCAAAACAGTTGCTTGGAATCGCTAGAACTCGGCATGGGTGATGGGTGCCTCATCGTTCCTCAGAGGTTGCCTATCATTAGGAGAATGGTGTCTTCTCCTATGCGCCAAGGGGACTCTCTCCGGCCCCTTCGAGTAGGGGACCTTCTGTAATCTCGGCGATGAAGAGATCGCTCATTTGGACGTTGTTGGTGGGAGGCTCCCTCTCGGGCCCGCTTTTTATCCAAATGGCGGCGAAGGTCCTCTTCCTTCCGCCAATTGTCGAGGGTGTTGCGTAGGTCATCTGAGGCTCGGGGGTTGTGAGATGCCATGGAATCGGAAGAGGAATTGTGTATTAAGACGCGGTCCTGATGGAGCGGTTGCTTCTGAGGACCGACCCGGGAGCCCCCCGCACTGGCATTCTGGGGACTGGTTTGACTGCGAGGGGGTTGATGATTCTGAGGAGGAGGTTGGTTCTGCTGAAGGGCCTGATTAGGCTGAGGAGCAGGTCCCGTCGACAGGACGGTTTGATGGGGAATCTCTTGTTGTGTCGGAGGAGGGGTAGGTCCACGGTTGGACCCTCTGGATCTGAGTTTCCTTGGAGGCATGGCTGGAGAAGATCTGACCAACGGGAAGAGGGAAGGCTGCTATTCGTGGTGTTTCCCACAGACGGCGCCAATCTGTTGCTGCTAATTTTGGTGTGGGAGCAAACAGATAGAATTTATAGATTCTTGAGAAAACGATAAAGGCAAACCTGTTGACCTGTTGACCTTCACCGACTTGTTAACTTGGTCTCTTGCCGCTACTGCGAACCTGCAAAAAGTACGAGACACCGGGATGGATCCCGGCGACGCACCCTCCGATGCTCTTGTCAGTAATCTGAATGATTAAGCAAGAACTTAAACTGGAAAAGTATTGATTACCTCTTAATGGTGGTGGATGGGGGGTATTTATAGTTGCCTTAGGGATCAGATTAGGAATGTAATCCCTGTGATCAGATAAGGAATGTAATCCCTGTGATCAGATTAGGAATGTAATCCCTAATTCCAGTGAACGGATAGATATGGATCAGGGCAGTTGATTTGGATTAATCAGAAACCCTACTTCTATCCTGCTGGACCGGGTTCATTTCCGGTTGGGACCCGTACCTAGTTGTGGTGGATCCGTTCGTGGGTTATTGGGTCTTGAAGAAAGACCCAGTTCCTATTTTAGACCCGTTTGTAGGTGAAATTACCGTTTTACCCCTGAGCTTTAAGATTCATGTCCGATTTGAACGGTCCGGATTTAATCCCATTTTTAGCCATATCAGTAATATTTTCAGATTGTACCTTACTATTCATTTTCAGATTAGTATGAATAGTAAGGTCCAAAAATAGATGAAGGTAATATTTTCAACTAATTAGACAAAAATCCATTTCAGGGCTATTCAAATTGAAATGAGAAGAATTCTAATATCTCTTAATTCCTTTTGACCACATTATGAATTTAGAGCACAGATACAGGAACTATAATGACTTTAATAATTCAAAATGCGAAAAGCTTTCGATCACTCACAGCAATTCCTTTGAGATTGAAGATCTTTGCCTTGTTGTTAAATTGAACCATCAGATTGGCAAGCTGAGGAATTTAATGCCCTGATAAAATGGAAAAAAAACATTGAAAAACATGCAATTCATATGGCTATTCTCTAAACTAGGATACAAAAAAGCAAGCAAGCAAGCAAGAAAGATTGCTTCTCTTTACCTGCATAGCTCTCTCTCTAGAATTCTATCCTTATACTGATGGAACTTGTCGAAGAAACACCAGATGCTCTTAGGGCTCTTGAATGAATAAACATGATTTCTCAAAGATATTTAAGGCATTTAGATCAACCGAGCAAAGTAGATCGTCCAATATTATGATCCATAAAAGTAGGTGCACGTAACCAAGCTAGTTATGCCCTAGGAGTATTATAGCCTGTTATAAATGTAGATTAAGACATGTAATTCTGAACCATATCAAATCAAACTTTTGCTATATGAACATAAAATTTCATAATGAAGCAAAATTTTGCAATGCCTATGATAACATAACCTGAAAAATGACAACACTCTACTTCTCAGCTACATATTTCATGCAAATACAACTCAGAATTATAAAACAATACCCATTTCATAATATATGCAGAAATAAAAGAAAACTAAACATAGAAGGTAAAGGATTTACCTTTATCCTTGTACTTGTCATACAACTGGCCCAAGTCCGTGTAATTTGACTTAGTTAGCCCACTGGATTGAGTAATTCAAAAAATTAGAGAAGAACCAAAATGATTTCAAAAGCTAGATTATGAAATCCTCAATCAGACAAAGTTATATAGGGTATAAATATACACATTTGATTGATTATTTCTAGCATCTAATGTATATAGTGAACAATTAAAAAACAATTGAGATATTATACCATTTGGATGCAACGTTTACAATCCGGAAGACTATTCCCTTGTAAATGCCGAGATCAACGTTGTTTCCCTTAGCATCCTGCAAGGATAATAATAGTAGCTTTCATAATTCAATACTCTCAATCTGCATCACTTGCAATCTTGGGCAAAAAAGATACAACGTCCAACAAATAGAGGTTTGTCCTTTCCTTGACAATCACAAATGATAAGGAACTAATTCGATGAATCGGTAGGCCCGAAGGTGAAGCGGTGGCGGCCCGAAGGTGAAGCAGCGGCGGCAGCGGCGGTCGGGATTCGACGAATCGACGGTGCAGCTGGAGAGAGGATTCGAAGAGAGAGAAGGTGAGTTGGGGTTTTGGATTTAGGGTTTTTTTTCCAACAGAGAAGATGAAGCGGCTATTTTTTTGGTAGGGATTGCACGTGCATCACACGGGTATGTTTAGGGGATTTAGTTTGGCCGTATATTGCACGAGTTTGCTCAGTTACAAAATTAGGGTTTGTTTATTTACAACCCCAACTCTCCCATTAAAATAGTAGAGATTTAGTTTTCCGCTGTGCTATGTAAAAAATTGATGTAATAAAAGTTGAAAAATATTTTGTGTTTGGGCTATGTTTACTATTACATTGAGGTAGATGCTAGGAATTATGCCACGTATTTCTGAGATATTACATTGGAAATTCAGGGCGTTACAGAGTTTGGTATCAGAGTATGCTTCCATAGTAATAATAAACATGGTATAAGAATAAACCTAGGTGTGGACACTAGAGTATGAGTATCACATCGAATTAAAACAAGATGAAATGGTTTGGGGTATGAATGAGTTTTTTCCATAAGGTATTGATGTGAATATGAATTGTGTTGTGATGCTCTAACTGTAATACCCTGAATTTTTATTAAATATGAAATTGTGATTTTACATATTGTGCACGTACAATATTTTGTATAAATATTTTCTTATGAAATGATTTTCTATAACATGAACAAATAATTATTTTCTTTCCTTCTCCTTATTCTTTTAAGCCCATTTTTTTTAAGAAGCCTAAATTTGTTTTTCTAAATTAAGCCCAACCTAATAAATTAAATATTTTATTCTAAAAGCCCACTATTTTGAAGCCTATGAAATAATTACTCTTTTAATTAACTTGTCATGTAGACACATTTTGTAGACAATTAATTAATTTATAATGTACAACTTTAATTAGGAGACACTAGTTGGGACACGTGCTTGCACGTGTGTGTGCATTGCACACTTCTCCATTGGCCGGAAATGCATAGGAGGGAAGTGGGAGAGTGGATTAGTGGAGAAGTGGTTTTTTGGTCATGGGTGGTTGCTACAACTTCCCATTGTATCCTAGCCATTTATCTACAACCATCTAACACAATCCTAGCCCTCTATTTAACCCTAAAACTAGTATAAATACCCCTCCTTTGTATGCATACAACACTAAGAATTTTTGTAAAGAAAGAAAGAAATATATAGGGGAGTAAAAAGATTGAGAGAGAGTAAAAAGATTAAGAGCTTTAGATTGTGTGTTTCAAACTAGAGGGAGGCCGGCTACTTCACCAAAGGGAGGCTCGGGTTTCACTAAGTGCAAGGAGGAGAAGGCAATTGTGGTGGCTCATTCTAGAAGGAGAAGGACCGCTCGTGTGTTCAAGGAGATTCTAGGAGTTTTTGTAGTATTTTCTTCAAATAGGTGGGCATTTTTCTATACTTCTAATCTTAGACATCATGCTAGGGATTTTTTATATATATGCATGCTAAAAGAACTAATAAGATAATCACTTATTGACTCTAAAAAGGATTTTCTAGACGAATGAGTAAATGCTTGATAAATTGCTTGCTATTGGTTATAATTCATGTTTAATGTAGTTAAATTAACTTATTGCGATGAAATTGTAGAATTAGAATTATGTGATTGTAGAAAAATGTTCATGCATGGTTAGTAGATGAATTATTAAAATTTGCGCTTATTGAACCATTGTAATACTTGCTCAAAGAATGCAACTTTGATTATAAGCATTATGAATAAAGAGGGGAAAAACAAAAATTTACACTTCTTTAATAAAGTCTTAATGCAAAGAATTGAGTAAAGGATTTGTTAAAGTGAAATTTTGCAATTGTAAGCATAGAACACAAATTAGAGTGAAAAATACTTGTTTTAATGTCAAAAAATTATTTTTAAAAACACTGATTCGTTAAATGTATGTAAAATCAGTATTCTGGAAATTTTTAGGAATTTTTGTGAAGAAGGAACTAAGTTATGTCCTTTTGAAAAATGAAATATTTCTAATAAACAGAGACTCGACATAAATCTATTTTAAACCAATCCTTTATCAGTTGGTCGCCATGGTCATACTGGTTATAGTGGGGTGCTAGTTTGGGTTACTGTAGCTTGGGTGTGGATTCGAGTCTCGGCAAAGGATTTTACTTTTTAAATTTTGATTTTCCCAAATTCCGAAAATTGAACTCAAACCCCAAGCATTCCCCTTTCATGACAATTGGGCACCTTGTCCCGTTTGGCTAGTGCGTGGGGCTTTGGTCTCGGTGACTGTGCACTAGCTGTGTGTGTGTGTGCGGTTCGATTCTGGCAGTGACCAATTTTTTTTTGGACAAATCTATTTTTCTTTTTTTTATTTTACTTGATTTATTTTGAGCTTTAAAAAATAAAATAAATACTGAGAAAATATCAAAAAATTCTTGAGTGTATATATAAACTTCAAAAAGAAAAATTATTTTGGACTTATAGACCTTTAAAAAGAGAAACAAGAGTACAATTTTAAAAGTATTCATCTTAATTTGATCTTTTGAAATGCTAAAACAAAGAAGTGAAATTTTTGAGTATAGAAATAATTTCAAAGAGATAAATTGAGATTCTTTCATTCATAAATGTTGAGTAGAATTAAATGAGAATTTTTGAATATGCAAGTTGTTCATAGAAATGTGTTGAAAAGAGAACGTGATGAAATGTGAAATTTTGTGAACATGCTTGCTTCAATAAAAATGAAAAGATGACTTATACTAGAACTTTGGCTAAGACTCTACATCGGCAAGAATGAAAAGTATTGAAAAGAGAATTTATGATATTTTGACCAAGTTTGGATCGTTGATAATGATTGATATTGAAAAGACCGATGTAGGAGTAATGCTAGATTCTAGAATATTGACCTTCAATTATACATAAGGACTAGATACATTGTGAAGATGTGATGAACGTAAGAGAAAAACATGAGTATGAGGGCCATTGGATTGGCGGCGTGAGAGTATTCACAGGATGTCCCATGATGCGTCATGATTAGGGCATGGATACTACTTCAGAGTACAGTCCCGATGGCGACGCTTATAGGGTGATCTAATGACTGTGGGTGGTGTCATGTTTTTGGTAGGAGGTGAATTACCACAAAATGCCTGCAAGATGAGTCATGTGTCAGTGCGTTGGAATTCTCTCCAGGGCGCCTAGACGTGAGTTTGTAGTTCATAGAATGCCTAGGATACTTACCGTAGTTACAGTAGTAGATTAAGTCATGGCAAGGGATTGAACCTTACAAGATGAAGAACGATTAAGGGCTTGCCCTCGGACCTATGTAGTATGGGCTGCATAGACTCTGACCAAGTGCGCATTAGTGTCATATAAAGTAAACAATTGCATTAAGGACTAAGTGCACAACACAACACGATATCAATAGGATAGTCCCTTTGTAGCTTTGTTTGTGATCAAGTTTGTGATTTGTTTAAGTACGGAAAATCTTTATACTGTTTCCGGCATAGAGAGGATGGTCGTGTATAATATTTCGTCAGTTGAATGAACTGACGTGCCCATAGTTTTATATGCAGGATAAAGAGGTTGACAAATTGAAGTATACATGCTGCTCCAAGATTGATTTAAATGTATATATTTTCATGTAATTAATGTAATTTTCTTCCGCTGTATGAATGTGAATGTATAATGTAACTCTGATTTATCAAAAGTTTTATTTTTCTTGTAAAATTGTACGAAGAGAAGTGAAAAGATCCCGTGGAACTCGAATTTTGTCTGTTTTGGAATTTGGGGTGTTGCACTAACTTTTCCCCTCATTTTGCAGTATTCAGTATAATAGCAGGATGCAGAACTAGGAATGGTGGGAATGATAGTGAGGCTGAGGATTCCAATGGAGGCAGACTCGACTTAGAGAATGAGATTGCCAGGGTGTATCAGACCTTGAACACATTCATGGCAGCCAACATGACTCGGAATTAGAATCAAGGGGATGGACCAGTGCTTGTTAATGCTGATCCAATTAAGCAGGTGGAGTCCTTCAAGTGGATGAAGCTACTTGTCTTTGAAGGGCAGTCTGATCCAAATGAGGCTAATGATTAGATTAGATAGATGGAAGTGATCTTCAAGGTTTTGGAAACCCCAGCGGCCAATAAGGTGAAGTTGGCTACATTGCAGTTAGAGAAGGATGTTGGCGTCTAGTGACAGTCAGTAAAGAGGACTTTTGGGAATGAACAAGTGACTTGGGAAGCTTTTCTTGATAAGTTCATGGTTCGTTTCTTTCCTCTGGATGTTCAAGAGAAGAAGGCAACAGAATTCTTGAATCTACAGCAAGATAGTATGTCAATACGCGAATATGAGACTAAGTTTGCCCAGCTGTCAAGGTATGCACCAGAGCTGATAGTTGATGAAGCGAAGAAGGCCAAGAAATTCAAGCAGGGCTAGAGGCCGAATTTGAGGTCTCGGATGATACCGTTGGGCATTAGAAGGTTTGATAAGTTGGTCAGGAGAGGAGCTATGACGGAAGAAGATATGGACCAGTTCCTAAAGAAGCAGGAGACCTGGAACAGGAACTAGAGGCCAGCAGTAGGAAGTCAGAGTGGGAAGAAGTTCACTTCAGGTTAGCATATCCTAAACTAGCGAAGCAGACTTGTTTCCAGTGTGGGCGAGAGGGGCATACTAAGCTGTTCTGCCCGCAACTTAAGAAGGATGGTGCGGATGGGAGCAAATTCTAGAGGCAGGAGCGAGTGTTCACATTAACTGAGGAGAATGCAGGTAACTCTGAAGATGTGAACCAGGGTATGCAAGAATTTTAAATTCATTTATTTGATGTATTAAGTAAAACTTTTTTAAGAATAAATTGGAGATTTGAGTATCATTCTTCATGTAACAAGATTTTTCTTGTTTAATGGCATAAAAGAAAAAGTTTTATTTGATACTGATTCTTTACATACATTTGTGTCGCCCAATTTTACTAAAGTTTTAGGTGTGGAACCTATGGTATTTCCAGGGAGAGTCCTGTCAGTGGAAACACCATCAGGAGAAGAAATGATTGCTGATTGATATTACGAGGGATGAGATATCGAGATTGGTGGGAGATTGTTCGGGATTGATCTCCTTGAATTGTAAATCTTGGGTGTGGATGTGATCATGGGCATTGATTGGATGGCAATATATAATGCCACAATTGAATGAAAGAAGAAATAGGTGTTAGTGAAGGCACCAGGAGGTCCCATAGTGACTTTTCAGGGGAAGAAGCAGAACCTGAAAGTGGCTGCAATGGTATCTAAGTTGTTGATTCTGGATGAAGTCAGAAGCATTCCAGTGGTCAGGGATTTTCCTACGGTATTCTTGGAAGATCTAACAGGGTTACCGCTGCAGCGAAATGTTGAGTTCTGCATCAGTGTTCAGTTGGGAAGTGCTTCGATTTCTAAGGCTCTGTACAGGATGGCACCTATAGAGCAGGATGAAGTCAAGAAGAAGATTGAGGAATTGCTGAGTAAGGGATTTATCGGGCCGAGTACTTTACCGTAGGGAGCACCAGTGTTGTTAGTGAAGAAAAAGGATGGGTCAATGAGGATGTGCATTGACTACCGAGAGTTGAACAGAGTGACTATTCAGAAAAAGTATCCACTTCCACAGTTTAATAATCTGTTTGATAGGCTGCGGGGAGCAGCTGTATTTTCGAAGATTGATCTGCCGTCGGGGTATCATCAGGTCCGAATTAAGGAGGAATATGTGAACAAGACAGCTTTTAGGACTCGCCATGGACTCTATGAGTCTTTGTTGATGTCATTCGGAGTGACGAAAGTGACGGCAGCATTCATGGACATGATGAACCGGATTTTACGGTCGTTTATTGATTCCTTTGTGGTGGTATTCACTGATGATATTCTGGTATATTCGAAGTCAGAAGAAGATCACTCTAAGCACTTGGCAGAGGTATTGAAGAAGTTACAGGAGCATAACTTGTACGCCAAGCTGCTAAAATGTGAGTTTTGGAAGTTTGAGGTAGCTTTTCTTGGTCATATCCTTTCTAAGGAGGGAGTGGCCACCGATCCTCAGAAGGTTGAAGCAGTGAAGAATTGGCCCAGGCAGGGTACTTCATAAGATTCATAATTAATTAATTAACTTAATAAGATTAGGACAGGCACTAGATGGTGATATGATGAAATGAGTGCAAACATAGATTATGGACCTCAGTTTGATCTACGGTGTGAGATAATCCCCAGAATTATCGAGGTGTGAGTGAAATAGTCTCCGAAATTACCTGCGATGTGGGATTGATCTCCAAAATTGTCGGGGATCGAGGCGGCGCTTATCGGATATTCGTGTGATGAGGTGCCAAAGCTTGCGGTGTGGGGTATTCTCGAAAATTCCCAGGTGTGAGTGAAATAGTCTCCGGAATTATCTGTGGATGGAGATTGACCTCCGGAATTATCGGTGTAACGCCCCGAATCCCAAATACACTGAATTCGAGATGTTCTATAGGATCTTTCCGCTTTCTTTAGTACAATTTTACAAGGAAATTTTTACTTTTCACTTTACATCAGAATTTACATGATTACATTACACTTTACATTGCACAGCGGAAGTAAACTTTGCAACAACGAAACAAATGTACAACAACATTGAATAATCTTTAAGCATTTGTTCCTCTTTAATCTTTATCAAGCCATTTACCTGCATATAAGACTGTGGGTACGTCAGTTTATTCAACCGACGATCATTATATACGGCCATCCTCTCTATGCCGGAAATAGTATAACTTATTTTCTATATTTAGCAAATATAAACTTGTCACATATCAAACTAAAGGGACTACTCTATTGATGTCGTGTTGTGATTGTGCACTTAGTCCTTAATGCAATTATTTATATTAGATGACACTAATGCACACTTGTTCGGATTCTATGCATCCCATACTACATAGGTCCGAGGGCAAGCCTCTTAATTGTTCTTCATCTTTGTAGGGTTCAATCCCTCGCCATGACTTAATCTACTACTGTAACTACGGTGAGTATCCTAGATATCTATGAGTACAAGCTCGTGTACAGAAAACCTGGAGGGGAAACCCACGCCATGTCTTGACTCATCAAGCATGCATTCTGTGGCAATTTAGCCTCCTTCATGGCACACTATCCTCTTGCAGTCACCAAACATCCCACAAGCGTGGCTAAAGTCCGATCATGAGTTGTGCCCACACCATGTCTTGACTCATCAAGCATGCATTCTGTGGCTCACACACCCGCACCGTAAACTCTAGTTCTCATACTCGTGTTTTCTCTCACTTTCATCACGTCTTCACTATGCACCAATCCTTAGTTTTTATTAGAATCATGAACAAAATCAAAGCTCTAGAATTAGCATCTCCACTAAACCGGACTTATTCATTTATTCACACATGACCAACCTTGGTCTTTCATTTCAATATTTCATTTCATTTCTTTCCCAGTGCCGGGGGAGACTTAGCTACTCTTTTGTTTCAATTTCAATTCACAATTACCAAAAATCGAGCATTTCCAGCTCATGAGTTCATTTTCATAATCACAGTAGATTTCCCTTTTCATGTTCATAGCCTTTACATTCATATAACTTTCACAAATTCTAATAAATTATTCACTTCATATAAATTCATGCAAAGACAAATTGAGTTTACTTCTTCTAAACTGTCACAAGCAATATTCAACATAAGATTCTTTATCATAACACAAATCATAGAATTTCTGATATGCCAAAAAGTGATCTGGACAGTCGACTTAGAGCATACTCAGTCGACTTGTTCAGCCAAAGAAAGTTCTTCAATAATTGCTCGGAAGAGTCGACTGCTGCACATGGCCAGTCGACTATTCCGCAGCATTCGAAGTTAAGATATAAATTACGGAGAAGTCGACTGTCGTTCATATCGGTCGGCTGTTCTGGGTAATTCAATTACACAACTTTTCATGTTCAGTGCAGTCGACTGCTACATATATTTGGTCGACTGAAAAGAGTTAAATTTCAAATTGTTCTTACTATCCTACTGTAAAAACTCCAGGTTAATCATTTCCATTATGGACTACACTCCAGTATATGAGAATAATTTTCTCAAATGATTAAACATATTTTTCCCAATAATTAATACAAATCTACCATACAATTTGGTTAATTTGATATACTATCACTAATACATTCTTTTTCGACATTATAATT
Source organism: Hemerocallis citrina (assembly GCA_017893485.1). Taxonomy (NCBI): domain Eukaryota; kingdom Viridiplantae; phylum Streptophyta; class Magnoliopsida; order Asparagales; family Asphodelaceae; genus Hemerocallis; species Hemerocallis citrina. The sequence continues at coordinate 22,429,254 of CM030367.1, forward strand.
TCATTAATCTCTATACCAATTTTCTGCTCTTATTCATTTTCCAAACATAAAAATTGCATCTTAATTTATTCGTTACAACGCCATAACAAAGTTTCCAATTTAGCACATAAAGCGACATAGTCAATATACTAATCTTTGCACATAATTTTTCATGCTACTAATGAAGGTTTATTTACATAATTTATAACCACATTCATATTGCACACAACTTGAATTTTAATAGTAGAAACACACACAATTTGCATATCAACAATTCAATCAATTAGAGATCATCTTTTCAATTAAAAGTGCATTCTTATTAATCATTTTCATGCATCATTTTGCTAATTAAATCTAGCATGCATTCCTATGTTAGAAATAGGGAAAATTTACCCACCTTGTATGGAGAGAAAAATTACAACTAGCAAATCCCTAGACGAATGTCCTTGCGACGAATGGTTCCTCCTTGAACACGTGCACCCAAGCCTTCAAGTACCCAACCGAATGCTCCCTCTTCCTTGATGTAGCCGGCCTCCCCTCTTCTAGTTGCAAGCAAAGATCCCACACACTCTCAATCTTTTAACTCACAAAATCACCACTAGATAATATAATTGAACTATAGGTTTGGAAGAGAATAATTTTACACAAGAATAACTAGCCATGGGGGGGGGGGGGTATTTATACTAAAAATCAAAGAGAATGGAGGGCTAGGATCAAGTAGTTGGTTGTAAGATGGAGGGTTAGGATGAAAGTAGGAGTTACATTAACTACCCACAACCAAGTAACCACCACACCATTATCACCACCCAAATTTTGGTTTTCCCTCCAAGATGCAATCCGGCCATGCTAGGAGTGTGCATATTGCACGTGTACGCGTAGTGCACGTGCATGCAACTAGGACCAAAATTGTACATTTTATTTTATATAAAAATAAACTTTAATTTGTATTCTACATTTCAAGTCATATTTAAAAAAATAAATTAACTAATGGGCTTTAGTTTAATGGGCCAAAATAGTTATTATAAAATAATAAATTAAATTAACTTTGGGCTTTTTAAAAGAAAATGCTTTTTGTCTAATTGAAAGAAGGCTTTATAGAAAAATAATTAAAGGCACATATTAAATATCTATACTCATCACAATGAAAATAATCATAAGATTTAATTCAACCAAAAATATTGCACATGCACACTACGTGCAAAATAAAAATAATTTTTCATTAAATGAAAAATCGGGGCATTACAACACTCCCTCCTTAGAATAGTTCCGTCCCCGGAACTACAGTCAAGAGTGAGAAACAAAAATACAACACTCACAACAAGAGCAAAAAGATATAAAGATACAATCAAGCAAAAAGCTCAGGATAGTCCTTCAACATCCTCTCCTCAGACTCCCAAGTAGCATCTTCAACCAAATGGTTTCTCCAGACTACCTTGACCATCGGTATCGTCTTATTCCTCAAGACTTTCTCTCGACGATCAACAATCTCTATAGGAGACTCGATGTAGTTCAGATCCAATTGCAAACCTTCTGGCACTTCAGGCAAATGATGACTCGGATCTGGAATATAACCTCTCAGCATAGACACATGAAAGACATTGTGCACCTGAGACAACTCTTCCGGTAATTCAAGCCGGTAAACAGTTTTCCCGATCCTTTTCAATATTCTGTATGGGCCTATAAACCTCGGGGCTAATTTCCTGCCTTTGCCAAATCGAACCGCACCTTTACTGGGTGATACTTTCAGAAAGACGAAGTCACAAACCTCAAACTCGAGGTCCCTTCTCTGGTTGTCTGCATAGCTTTTCTCTCATTTGGTTGTTCTAATTATGGTCGTTGCCCCTTCATACATTTTCTTAATTACCTCAATATACCGAATAGTTACACTTTTATTATTTAACACCCACCATACTATGTCTCTTGGAACTTTATCATATGTATTTTCTAGATTTATAAAAATCATATGTAGATCTTTCTTAGTCTCCCTATATTTTTTCATAAGTTTCCTCAGTACATAAATTGCTTCCGTTGTTGACATCCCAGGCATAAATCTAAACTGCTTCTCTGACATTGTAGTTTCTAGTTTCAGTCTATGTTCGATCACTCTCTCCCAAATTTTTATTGTATGACTCATTAATTTAGTCTCTCGTTAGTTGGAACAACTTTGTATATTTCCTTTATTTTTATATATAGGTCTCCATTCATCAGACATCTTCTTGGTCCTCAAAATTCTATTAAATAATATTGTTAGCCAACCCACTCCTACATCCCCAAGATACTTTCAAACTTCAATGGGTATATCATCCAATCCTAAAGCTTTTCCTATTTTCATCATTCCTAGAGCATTTTGAACCTTCGAGGTCCTAATTCTACGGAAAAACATATGCTCTCAACTCTCCCTCGAGTCCTCTATATTTAAGTTGCCCACAAGCTTTTCATTTAATAACTTCTCAAAGTAATTTTGTTATCTCTTCTTAATTTCCTCATCTTTAACTAAGACTTTTGAATCATCGCTCTTAATACACCTAATTGTATCCACATCTTTATTTTTCTATCCATTTATTCAGCAAGCTTGTAAATGTTATTTTCTCCTTCTTTTGTTCTTAATTTTATGTATAAATCATCATAAGCTTTTTCTTTTGCATCTCTTACTGCTTTCTTAACTTCTTTTCTAATGGTCTTATATGTCTCCAAATCCCCTTCATTTCAACTTTTTGGTCATATTTTGAAGGTTGATTTTTTTTCTCTCACAATATTTTGGACTTCTTTTTGCCACAACCATGTTTCTTTATAATATTTTATAATATTAAATATGAGAGAGAGAGCTCAAGGAGATATGAGAGAGAGCTCAGGAGAGAGACAGAGAGGGGAGAAAGGTGAGAGAAGCTGGACGTGCATGGCTTCCTTGGGGCCAGAGCAAATCTTTTGCTCAAGTCCTTCAGTCTTCCCGCCCACCAACTCATCATCACCCCCCTGTCACAACTCCTCGAATCCCACACCGCCATCAATATCCCCCTCAGGTTTTTACTCTCCCACCTTCCAAACTACCTCCTCTCCTCAAATCTCCCCCATACCCTCCCAAACCCATTTTCCCCCCAAACCCTTATCCTCGCTGCCACCCTATTCCACTGCAAAAATCCCGTCTCCAAAAAATGGAAAAACGCTGCTTGAAATGCGGCGAATCTGATCACATGGCTGTCGATTGCCGCCGGAGCGGAATCCACTGCTTCAACTGCCGGAAGTTTGGCCACAGAGTTCGCGAGTGCCCTCTACACAACCGAATAAACTCCCTCACCATCGTAGTTCCTCATAACTTAGACATCGCTGCGGCTCTCCTTGGCTTGCATGCAAGCGCTTTCCTTCACCTTATCAATCCGCGAAGTCGCCCTGACGCTGCGACCATCGAAAGTGCTCTTAACTTCGCTTGGCGCAGGCAAGGCAGCTGGTGGGTGGTTAAAAAGGTTAGTGAAGCTGTTTTTCATGTCCAATTCCTTACAGAGGAAGAAGCCAAGAAGGCCATCTCGGATGGAGTTTTTCAATTCTCCGGCTTCAACGCCACTTTCTCCCCTTGGTCCATGGACTATGGGGCTAAGCTTAAGCCACAATCTTGCTACATGTGGATCAACATGCCGCTGCTGCCATTCCACCTCTGGAACCAAGCTTTGTTGGAACATCTGATACTACCGTTTGGCACCTTCATCACTATGAGTGCGGCCATGAAAAATGTCACGACCAGAGATCAAGCACTGGTCCTCATCGAGGTCCCAGATGTGAGCCTCATCCCCAAAAATATCCTCGTTCAATACACCGTTCCATGGACTCAGAAGACCCAAAGTCACGATGTCCCAGTTCTGATTCTGGGGAATCCCATTCCGTCTACTGATGTGGCCCAAGGCAAGGTGCAACTCTTCACCGCCGGCTCATCCTCTTCCTCTTCCACTTTCTGGCACCGGCGACCTGAGCATAATGCAACCCTTATCCCGCCGCAAATCACGGTTCCAAATCGGGATACAGTTGGCATGGAACCAATCCCGGAGAATCGGGATACAGTTGGCAATAATTCAGTTGCGGATATCCCGCCTTCCCCCAAAGATGGTAACCACATTGCAAATTTCCTCAATATCTCGGGATTGGCGGAGTCTTCAGTGGAAGGTTCGAAGCTTGCCCCCAATGAACAGATTGCCCTTGACCCCACCCGTCCTCTTGCTGCTACAATCCCTGATCCTCTGGCCCACCCTGTTATTGAGGTCCCATCTGACTTGCTAAAGTGCAACCTGGCAGTTACTTCTGAAACATCCCGTACAGTGCCTGATAGCTCCTCCAATTCTCATGAAGTACCCCATGAAGAAGAAACACAACAAATGATCTGGAAAGGAAAGTTGGTCACATTCCCCCTATCCCTCTACAAAGAGATCAAACCGGCAGTCGAGAATGCACTTGAGAATTGTGCAGCTAAGCGCGTTGAGAAATCTGTGGCTTCCCCATCTATGATGTTCAGTGCAGGCACCAAGGGCAAGGCAGCATCCAGCTTCCGCACTAAGTCCCTCATCCCCAGATATCGTAGACTGCTAGCATCCTCTGCCTCTGGCTCTGCCCCACCTGGTTTTGATGACTCTTGCAACAAGCGGCGGAAGAGGAGCCGTTCTGCTACTAAGATTCCTTCCACTATGCCGTTCATGCATCACCTCCGAGCATCCACCAAATCTGCCTCCCAATGCTCAAGTGAAGGTACTTCCTCCTCTTTTTATTCGGTCAATAATGCATGCATAAATCTGTTTGCACTGTTATCCTGCGAAGATATTATTGAGGTGGCAGAGACTATTGGAGCTGAGGCCTTAGGGCCACACTCTGTTGACAACATCAAGCAGGCTGAGGCAGCTAATGCTGATCCCCCGGATCAGCAGCAGCAGCTCAATTGACTGCTTCCTCCCCCCGTCACTCTTGATCTACTTGTCATCTTCGTTGTGAGCTCATTGTCTCAAATGAAGATCGGCTGTTGGAATGTTAGAGGGTTAGGTAACCCCAATAAATGTGCTCTTATCAAAGATGGTATTATTAATGCAAAGATTGAGATCGTGTGCCTCCAAGAATCCAAACTCACTCTTCCTTCAGAACGTAAACTTGCTTCTATTGGAGGTTCGTTTCTAACGAAATGGAAATCTCTTGATGCTATTGAAAGCCGTGGTGGCATCTTGGTGGGCTGGAATGACAACACCCTTGACTGCGTCTATTGTGCTATCGACATCTTCTCCCTCTCCCTTTCTTTCCACAATAGAGCTACTGGGGTTGAGTGGTCTCTAACCACCGTATATGCTCCTTTTGAACTGGACGACAGAGAGCTCTGCTTCCACGAAATCTCCCTGCGCAGACAGTTTTTATGTGACGCATGGGTCGTCTGCGGAGACTTCAATACCACCATCTCAAACTCCGAGTGTAATGGGGCTGCTGGTTCAGCAAGGGATATGAAAGAATTCAGGAATTGGATCCAACAACTTCGTCTTATTGATCTCCCATTGACAGGCAGAAAATTCACATGGTCTAATTTAAGAGCCAATCCCTCCTTTGCTCGACTGGATCGTTTCCCTATCTCCAGTAACTTTGAACAGCTCTTCCCAAACTGCCTTCAACTGTCTCGACCTCGTATTGCTTCGGACCATTGTCCACTCCTTCTTGATTGTCAAGCTATTAGGCCTCGAACACATTTTTTCAAATTTGAAAAGGCATGGACCATACACCCAAGCTTCCTCTCAAACTTCAAGGATTGGTGGGGATCTTTTACCTGTTCAGGATCTTCTGTTGACATATTTGCTCATAATCTCACTCTGCTTAAGCGGAGGATCAAAAGGTGGCGCAACGAAGTTTTTGGCCACATCCCTATTCGCAAGAAGAGTCTCCTGGAACATATCCATTGTTTAGACATCCTAGCTGATACTCAAACACTTGATGATTCTCAAGTAGCTGATCTAGACGCTACTCATAAGGAATATCAAGCCCTAATTAAGGCTGAAGCCTTATACTGGAGGCAAAGAGCTAGAGTTACCTGGATCAAAGAAGGGGATGCTAACACAAAGTTTTTTCACGCAATCGCCAATGGTAGAAGGCGTAGAAACTACATTTATTCTATTGTTCATAATGGAGATCTTATAATTGATCAACCCTCCATCCACTCCTGCTTCGAGAAACACTTCTCAGATATTTGCGGCTCTTCCTCCACTCCTGACTTCAAAATTGATTGGGAAACCCTCTATCCTCAGCCCACCAACAATATCTTAGAACTTGAGGCACCCTTCACTAAGGAGGAGATCCATCAAGCTATATTCGGCATGAATGGCGATAAGGCCCCTGGCCCCGATGGGTTTTCTATGTACTTCTATCAGCAACACTGGAATGTTATTCAAGACGATGTTTGCCGTATGCTCATTGATATTCAAGAGGGGCGGGCTTCTATCAACAGACTCAACTATTCAAACATTGTCCTTATCCCGAAATGTGAAGGTGCCAGTGCAGTATCAGATTTTCGCCTTATTAGCCTGCTCAACTGCTCTGTTAAAATCTTCACCAAAATTCTGGCAAACCGCCTCAGTCCAATTCTCCACACCCTTGTTTCCTCCTCCCAGAGTGCTTTTCTTAAGGGAAAATCGACAGTCGATTGCTTTCTCACCGCTCATGAAGCTATTAACCTGTGTTGCTCTAGAAAATCAGATACTGTCATGCTCAAGATTGACTTCCAGAAAGCTTTTAATACCCTTAGTTGGGAATTTATTGAAGAGATGCTTACTGCTCGAGGATTTGGGCCCAGATGGCGTAATTGGATTACAAGCATTCTCCACTCTACCAAATCCTCTGTTCTTCTCAATGGGGTAGCAGGTAAGACCATTTGCTTCAAGAGGGGCCTGAAGCAGGGAGACCCCTCATCTCCCATGCTCTTCATTTTAGGAGTGGATGTTTTAGCTCAAATGTTGAAACTAGGTCGAGCCCATGGCACCTTTTCAAATCTCAACCTTCGAGGAGCTCTATCAGAACTATCCATCCTGCAATTTGCAGATGACACTCTCATATTTTGCAAGGGGAACGAACAGGAGGTTCTGCACCTCAAGCTTCTTCTTCATATTTTTGACAATGTCTCTGGTCTTCACATCAATCTCTCCAAATCTTTCCTAGTTTACTTTGGTAACTCCAATGCAAAACTACAGGCGTTTGCTCATATACTTGGTTGCAAACAAGACACTCTACCCACTAAGTATCTTGGTATGCCACTGTCCAAAGGCAAACTCAAGAGACGATATTGGCAATCACTAATCCTCAAGATTGAAAGACGCCTAGCAACTTGGAAGGGGCGACTTCTTTCCAGAGGAGGGAGACTCATTCTTTAAACTCCCCTAATGGGTTATCGCTAGGATTGACCAAATTAGAAGCAGATTCTTCTGGACCGGAGGGGACTCGAAGGCATCTGGCGCCTGTTGCTCTTGGAAACGCATGTGCCAACCTAAGTTATAGGGTGGACTAGGAATTCTTAACCTGAGCCAATTCAATAACGCTCTTCTCTTGAAGTGGTGGTGGAAGATTCACACAGAGCATTCCCTTTGCACGAAGGTCCTCAAGTCTCTTTATTTCCGGAATTCACAAAACTCATTCATTTGCCCAACCAAATCCTCTGACTTTTGGAAGAGCATATACAGACTTAAGGAACAGTTTGATCTTTGCACCTCCTGGACTCTTGGCAATGGCCACTCTATCAAATTTTGGACCTCAAGATGGCTGGAAGGTCACAGTATTGCCACTCTATTCCCTGCATTATTCAATGCTGCTTGGAACACAGATGCCTGCTTGACTACCCAGGGATTTAGACAACAGGGCAGATGGACTCGGAAGCCAGGTCTAAACTCTTCCACCTCTACCAGTATCATCTATGAAAAAGGTTGTCTACTCAATCTACTCCAAAACATACATCCCACCTCTACACCAGATAGCATTTCTTGGCGCTTTTCCACTGCTGGCGTCTTCTCGGTCAAGTCCGCCTACCAATTCTTCAGCATCTCAGGTTTGATTACTCCCTTCTTTAAGGCGTGTTGGGAATCTTTGGCGCCACTCAAGTGCAAAATCTTCATTTGGATGTTGAGTTCGGAAGTGCTCAACTCTAAGGCTCGTCTAATCTCCAAAGGATGGAACGGTGATCCAGCATGCACATCTTGCGCATGTCCGATGGAAACCACATACCATATATTCTTTGAATGCCCAACTGCTTGCCAATTATAGCGACACTTCATGCAGCGATTTGACATCACACACCTCCCCTCCTCTGTCACGGAATGCTTCTCACAGTGGTGTTTTGACCACCACAAACACAAATTCTCTTCCTCATGGCACCTGGTTGTTATTGCATCGTGTTGGAGTATTTGGAAAGCTAGGAATGCTTCTGGTTTTCATGCCAAATCTATTACAAGTGAAACACTAGTTGCTAATACTAAATTTTGGATTTCTCATT